>VWZX01005330.1:2767848-3103084 GCA_013399015.1 Galbula dea
AAAGTTCTAATTAAAGTAAATATAAGTCAGTTGGACAAATTTTGAATGCTCTCACCATTTTAATTCTTGAGAGGTAGGTGTAGGATGTGGAGATGTTGTCTGATAAAAAATCTTTTCCATTTTTTCTCTGTATTTTGGCATAATCCTTGCATTGAGCCATCAGGATGATTCTGTTCTGAACTCTGCTGGCAATTTATTTTGTTTAATCAACTGTCATGAGTTAGGCATTTCATTTTCTATAAACCTGAGTCATTTTCAGATCTATCAATAAGCTCTTGTTATCTTTTTCATATATATATATATTTCTAGTTTACTCTGAAAAGGTTGAAAAACACGTTAGTACAAGAGGGGGTGATGGGCATCAACTAGTCCTGGAAGGGGAAGGAATTAGTTTAGTTTGGGGCAGATTCTTGTGATGGAAAGCACTTAAGAAATTTTATGCACTCTTCCCAACACTACCTCTTCTGCTGAGTATATTACTTTGAAAATGCTGGATTATCATTAATCTTCCTGTACACATAAATAATCAAGAAACTGTGCACTTCATCCACAGCCTAAACCACATTCACAGGAAATATGTTGGTGCACAACCAGCACTGAATATTAGATAACATTGAAGTACCTCAGAACTTCTGCTTCACCAAACCTACTCATTTAATCATCCCCTTCCACCCATGGTCCTCCAGTCTGACCTGAAGCCAGGTTTTTCAGTGAGGAGACCCTGACAAATCCCAGGGTTTGTGGGGGTTTTGGGGTTTTTTGTTTTGGTTGGGTTTGTTTTTTGTTTTCTGAAGCTATCTAGAGGGACAAAGATTTGTTAAGTTGGGTTTTCTTTTGTTTCTTTTTTTCCCTGTGCAATGAAACATGAGAATCTGATTCTTCCTTTGAGGCTATTGCATTGACATCAATTATCTTTTCAAGAATAGGAATTAGTTTTCAGAAAATGAACACATGCTTAAATGTGCACTTCAGAAAATGGCTAAGGAAAGTGTTGAGAAGAATTGACATAATTGTAGTGGCCAGTATTTTTTTAATAAACTCATTCCTGCAGTTGTTTCCCTTTGAAACTGGAGTACATCTGAATTTTTGAGGAGCAGTGGAAGAAGGTTGAAACAAAAATCATGTGTATATGATGAACAGTGTGAATTTCTCACATCTCCTTTTTGTAAGCATGAATGTCTCCTTTCTTCTGATAACTTTGATTCTTTTCATTTAAGAAATGTACAGTTCCTCAAAGCAAACTTCATTCCTTTACAAAATCCTCCTAATTTAATTAGTTTCCCCACTTGGTCCTGGTTGCAAAGATTTATTTTTCTAAAATATTATATACATAAAATACAAATTGCTTTTGTTACTATCCCATATGCAGAGGTCCACACTTGTCTCAAAACTGCTGTTGCTTCCTGTTTTTGAAGAAGTCATGTATGATGTTGAATTTATCCCAAATACAGCACATTAGAGGTGTAACAGTGCTATAAACTGAAAGGGGGGGACTAAGGGGGCACAAAATCAAATGTTAGTGTATGACCACCACCATAAAAACACAGCCTGCTCTCATAGCTATGTAAGCTAGTCATTATTTATGATTAGTCTGAAGAAATCTAGTAACAAAAAATCAAAAAAGGCTCCGTAACAGTATCTTTATGTTGTAGCATTGCACAGGACCAATTTAAATCTGTATGCACTGAAGTATGTGATTGTTTATTAGATATTGTAGGAGACAGTATAGAAAACATTGAAAATTGGAGGAAAAAATGAGATTAAGATAATTTATTTAAAATTTATTTAAAATTGAAAACTAACTGTATCCAACTGTTTTACTATTTGAACTTTAGGTCAGTTCACCTATGCATATTATCTTGCCAATGATCTGGCTTGCTGCTAGCAGAGAGAAAAAAATTGCAGAAAGATGATAGCAAATATAGATGGAATCACTTCAATTACCTATGGAGGTGGATCCCAAAGTGTCATTCTTTACATCTGTTATGAGGAGATGGTCCAGGTCTGTAAGCGCAGCAGTGTTAGGCACCACACAACTCAAACACAGAGATTACTTTAAGTACTGATAGTCCAGATGCACAAGGCAGACCACAGTGTTCTGAATGAGCCTTTAGTCTATGTTGTGATAGTGGATGAAACTAGAACATGCCAATGCCTCTGAAATTTTCCAATGAGTTTATGATACTATGATCTCTGCATACTTTTTCTTTCTGTTGGAGGAGCTTCAGCAGATTAAACAGCTGTATTATCTCACCTAAAATTTCAGAATTTATACGTTACATTAAGGGGATACTACTTCATATACCTATTTAGTTTCTGTATTACATATAGAACATTGCTTGCAATTTATTTGAACATACAAAGTACGTTTATCTATAGAACAGTCAAGAACATAGTTGTATTTTTCCTTAGAATAAAATAGTATCTTAAGATAAATTATTACCATCCTAACTTATCCTCTACTTTAATCTTGATTGTGAAAACTATGTGCTTTCTTTTGCCCACAGCAAAGTGTAAAATTTTAGTCTTGTTCCATATCTCTATGGTGCACACAACAGAAAAACTTAACTGCATCTGGGTTTGTTATCACACAGAGTACAGCTAACAGAAAAGGCCTGGCATTTCAGCTTAGTTAATGTCTCTAAGCAGAGATTTCTTCTTTATTTTGAAGATAAAAGGCAATATGCCTTTAAGAGCCATCTTGCATGACAGAAAAATGCTTGATTCAGTACATATCCTATTTCATATCCTATGTGTAATAATTAGTATCATTGCCTGTAAAGTAGGTAGGCCATTTGTAAAGTACGTGCATCAGGTAATTGCAGATTGAGTAATTAAATCAGGTTTGGAATTTCTGTGTTCTGTTTGCAGTGTAAGGATTCATTTAAGTACATGACAAGTACTGTCAAGTACTGTCATAGGAATTAACACCTTATGTGATTCTGGAAAAACAGTTAAGAGTTATAAATCTAACTGACATGCCTGCTGCAAGAATGTTATTTTATTAGCCCTTTGTAAGGTCTTTCTGGCTGCTTGTTTGTACAGGAGACTGGATTCAAAACCTGCCTCGATGTGTTCCTGTGTGACCTGGTCTAGGGAATCCTGCTCTGGCAGGGGGGTTGGACTAGGTGATCTTTTGAGGTCCCTTCCAGCTCCTAATATTCTGTGATTCTGTGACATGTTGTAAAGAAACTTCCATTTATGCTCAAAAATTTATATATCATTTATGATCAAAAAATCTGATAGTGTTGGTGTAATGGTAAAGCTCTGGAATTGTCTTTGTTCTGTGTTTTTGAGAATATAATATTTAAACACAAAATGGAAATCAAGGATGACATTATTCAGTGTCTTTCTAATTAAAAAGTGTGATCTGCAAACAAAGAACAGAACATTTAAAAATATTTTGTTTAGTATTTCAACCCTCCTGTTGTGCTAATTTCTTGCGTAGAGTTCTGCTTTGGCAAGAGTATTTTAGAAAAAACCCTCTGTACTTTGGCAAGCTGGTTTGACTTTTTTATATGAGCTCTTTCTGTGTTTATGAAAACTGTCACAGTTTTCTCTTTTGTAAATAGGAGAGATTGCAGTCTGAGAATCAAAAGCTATAGGAAATCCTTACTGCTTGATTCTTGTCTTCTTTTTCTTCTCTGTCTCTATTTCTTTCTAATTTTCCATTAAGCAAACCTTGACAGATTTGCTCTCTTGATTCCTTTGTATGCTTCACCTAAGTGAGCAAGCAGACTCTTGCTGTTGGCCATTTCACATGCGTGGTAAGATTTGCCTAGGTTGTTCACATCACTTCTCTTACTTCAGACTTTGAAATTTCCTCCCACCATTTAATTTCAAGTAACATTGCTTCCTCTCTGAATAAAAAGGGCATACTGAAAATATGTTCTATGTTAGTTGTAGGAGACATGACCATTTTGCTAACTCTCAAGCACGTATTTTTAATCCGTTTCCACTTACTTTTACAAACCGTGCCCTTTGTGGCTCAGGTAACCAGGAGTCCTACAGTTGAACACAGACTACTTTACAGCCTGTCAGGCCTGCAAACAGAGAGATCCCAGAGGCCTTGCACATAAATATTTTAAGGTTTGTGGAAGCATTGCATGCACAATGAATTTTGACTATGTAATGTAAAGTATTTTTTTATGTGCAGCACACAGACATTGTGCATATGTAGATTGACAGCTACCCAAAGGGACTGTGGCAAAATAACAAAGAAAATGAAGATTTGCTTTGATTAAGTGAATAGTTCCAATATAAAATTTTATCTCCAATTTCTGTATTTCTAACCAAAACCATAAAATGAAATGCTAAACTTAGACACTGCTGTCAAAATGTGATATATAATGAAATTCTTAGATATTCCACTGATCACAGAAACATCTAGTAAGAGGTTGAATAAGACTTGGATTTATTTCCTCCTCCTGTTTATGATGAGCTTGTTTCTCTCAGCTCCCAACAGTGTGTTTTAATGAACCTGTATGGGTATATAATTTTTTAAAACAAAAACAACCAAATAAAAACCCCTAAACAGAAAAAAACAACACCAAAACCCAACTACAAAACCTTCTTATTTGACAAGCTTCCAGGACTGGTAGCCAGATATCAAATACTGAATGATAACTAAATACATAGCTACCAGCCTGCTGTGTCCCTTTTAATTATTAAAAATATGTTAATTATTTTCCCTTTTAAATGGCTCAGCATTGATAGGATGGAAGAGATAATTCCTGGAATATCTACTAGAGTCCTTGCCAAAATGCTTGTGTGAGAACTGGAAGACCTAATCTCGAGTCCTCTCTTTTGGTTCACAGCAAGGGTGTCAGGTTTTCTTGTCATAAAGGGTTAGCTGTTGGGTAGAAATCATTAAGAATATTGGCTTTACTGGTCCAGCTAGCCTTTCAGAAACCTAGTCCAAATTAATAAATGGAAATCAAATCCATAAATAGTTTTCAGAAAAGAATGAAATAAGAAATACATTTTTAAAAAATAAATGAAGCTTAAAAAGGGATAATAATGTTATTTTCATAAACCCTTCACAAGAGTGAAAGAACATTTTGAAATTTTACTAAATTTGTCTCTCATATCTCTGGTTACTTTTGACCATTTTCTGTCATTTTAAGAGGTATCCATGTCATTATTGACCTTTTAGTCTGCAGAAAATGTTCTTTATATGAACAACTTTATGCCCTGTCTTGTCCATATGAATAACACAGCATTTTATTTTATAGCATTGCTATACTTGGTCACAAGTTTGTCAATGTAAACCTGGGACACAAAAATTATTTCAGAAGAATTAAGAGTCACAGAACTTGGCCATGGACAGAACATAATATCATCTTGTGCTTTTATTGTTTAAGTATAAATGGACAAAGTAAAAAAAATGTAGAAGAAAACCCAATCTGGGTCAAAAGATATTGTCAGAATAGGTTAAGAATAAGTGACCAGCACTATCAGAAAAAATAACTAAAATAACTGCAAAAGGAAGGTGGTAATCATGAATTTGTATGCATGTTTCCATATACACACTTTTGGGTGTACATAATATTGAACACTAAATTTAGCAAAACCTTGTCATAGTCTATCTCTAAAATTGCCCTGGCTTTTCAAGGAGCTTTAAATCCAAACTTGTCAGTGGTTCTCAGTACTTTCAGTTTAAGAGACTCAGACTGCTCTATATATGCTACATGAGAATATGAAACACTGAATTGTTCATGCCTTAAAAAAGGTAAACCTTTGCCCTTCATTTCCTAGCATCATAAAAGTCATGTTACATCAGTTCCATACCATTTTACAAGGACATGCAGTGAGATAATCCTGCTAATAAATTGCCATGTAGAGAACTAGAATTAATGGGTTTAAGGTTTTGTATATTATATTAGTTGAAAGTTAAATACATCAAACCTTATGCTTCCCTTTAAAGGGTAACTCATTTTTCTCTATAAAATCAGTGTGATTCTAAGTGTCAAATTTTCTGTTCATAATCATAATCTATGATATACAAAAAGCACTATAAATGTACACATAAACATATAGATAATAGAGAGATATCAGGTATCACTTGTACGAAATGATCTATCCTTAGTAGATAGATTTGCAGGTGTTTCCATGATCTACATCTGGAATAGTCAGCTTCTGCTGTGCTTATATATTGACACATAGTAAACTGTATGTTTTTTTCATATTATTTTTGTGTGATGAGAAGTAAATTGTTCTGGATGTGAAACATGCCATTTAAATTGGATTTGAGTACCTTTTGGTTTTAATCTACTAAACTGTTAGAATTCTAAGTACAAACCCATGTTTTCAGCAAGAAATTACTTGAAATGGTATTATATTTGCAAAAATTAAAGCTGAAATTTTCTGCACTATTTAGCTAATTAACACACTGTGCTTCAGTGGTGAGCTAGTTAAATAGCGAATGGCTTGCTATTATAGTGTTCACTCTTCCTGCATCAAATGACACCTAAAACTGATGTGCACATAGCTTCTGCTTTCTTTCTGATTCTTAACTTTGCATTGGAAATGGGTGGTTTTAATCTTGGGGTTTAGGGTTTATTTTGGTTTTAAGGAAGACTTTTGCAGTCCTGATCTATGAAGTTGTTCTAAAGCTGCTTCTATATATTAATATTAATAACTTCTCTCATACTGTGCTAAGTATGTGCTATTGCTGAGCAGAGACTCTAAATCTCTTTCATCAGAATTTAGTTAATCTCTTTACCTGAATTTCACGCTCTCTTGCAGAGTGTTTCCTTTCTCACTGAATGCATACAATTATAATTTCATTATTGATTTGTCCTTTGGATAAATAAGTTCTAATATGTGGAAGACAGAGATATTGGGGACATAAAATTAAGAATATGAAAATACACACTTGGTTTTGCTAGGCAATTAACATATTTTTTTTCTGTAAGTTAAATGAGTTTACTTCTTTGAAATGATAATAAATCCCCAAACTCATACATGAATGTGAAAAATGCCACAGGCACTTTTATGACACCTTTGTTTGGTAAGGCAAAATATACTCAGTGCAGTAGCTTCTAGACTTACAAGACCAGGTAAATCTTGGCATTCAGTTAAACAATAGGATATGGCAACAGGATTACTGCTTCAAGAATGTCATCAGAGCTGGAGGTGCAGAGCTATGCATGGAAGCATTTCTGTAGCTGATTAACAGTTCCATGGAAATCTCTGATCTCAGTAACTAAAGAGAATTCACGTGAATGTTTGAAGTGCCAGATTACATACTTCAACTGAAGTTTTTACTTTTCACACTAATCAACCTACCAACCACCTTGCAGAAAGCTTAGTCAGATTACTGTCTCATTTTTACCAGGTTGTTCTCTGTGGCAGTTTTATTAGATACATCAGAGAACCACATGACCATGTCCTGTGTCAAAGCACAGGAATTTGAAGCTCTCTTGTCTATTTAAAGGCCTTTTCCTTGTTATGGGTTTATAGAGGAAGAAATAATTTATATTTATGATCTTTTCATGACCTGCAACCTTCATATTCAGTGTTAGGGAGAGGATATTCCAGACATCAGGGAAAAGAATCAGAACCTCTTTTCCCTGTTCCCCAAAACAGTGCTAATAGGTAAGCTGCAAACACATTTCTCTCTTCTTTAGAGACCAAATAGGTTATCTTTTTTCTTCAAAGTAGCCTATAGTCCTATGGTTAGGGTTGTTAGATGTGCAGGAAAGGTAGACTGGAGTTCTTTCTAAAGAGCAGGACAGACTGGTCTCCCACTTACTGAATAATTAAACCATTTGGTTTCAAAGAAAAGGTAACTGTGACCTCTTCATTCACCCTGTGTCTTTAAAAGTAACAGTTGCTTCTGCTGGAATTAAGATACAGTTAGACATACAGATGGTTAATTCATTTTATCACAGGTGTCTAACTTATTCTTGAGTCAAGCACTTAAGATTATGGAGAAATGAATTTCAGAAATGGTGCTGGTTATTTCCAAAGTGTAGGTGCAGTATGCTGCCTCTGAGGCAATAACAGTGAAATCAAGGGCCTGACCTTGAGTTTAGTTAACTGCAGCAGCTAAACTTCAGGTAGTGCAATACTGTTTGTGTCAACAGTCATGTACATTTTGAAAACATGTTACTACCAGTCAAACACTTAGCATTGTATAACTTAGCAGAAATGGAATTTACATGCTACAAAAATGATCTTGGTGTAAATTCTGTGTGTCCAATTCTGTATTCATTATTAGCTTGTATTTGGACAAATTACTGCTGAGTAAATGGGCATTTTGCAGTAGCACAGTAATGATGGTGCTAAAATACTTCCATTGGATTTATATTCAAGTTTTTATCTTTTTGCTGATGCAGTTTTTATTTATTTATTTAGTAATATATAAATTGACAGTGTATTATTTCTTGATGCAGATAGTCAACTGTGCCTCTCCCCTTCCCCCAGCTCTAGGGAAGACTTCATGTGGTATCATGCACTGAATCTTACTAATTTAAACTGTTGCATTATGAGTCATGTAGTAAAGGTTTGCATCAAATTTAAGTTCATAATTCAAACTGAAAAAAAGAATGCTAGATTTCAAAGGGAAAATGAAATAAAAGACTTCAAAGAAAAAAAGTAAAATCCTAATTTTTTTTTTTACCAGAATAACTTGGGTTTTCCTTTAAGCTTTTCTGTATCATAGCTTTTTTTTGATGGCTTGTTGCTACTTCAGGTGCTTCTTTATGTAAATCTGAGTACTCTTCAGTAAGTTTTTTCAGAAGACTTAGAGGTACTTAATAGTACTTGAGAATTCTTTTTTTTCCCCACAAATGCTCTGTTACTGTGATTATTTTCATTTCTGGTGACTTTTGTCCAGCACATTAAAGTGATATGGAGAGATGGATTGCTATTATACTTTCAACCTGATTGCATGCATTGCTACATTTCCGATTTGGCAGTGGCTCTCGCAGCCTCTTGAACTGATTATTTAATTCTGTATTTGGTGTTTTATTACTGGGTATGTATACACTGCTTTTCAGACCCCAAAAGGCTGAGAAAAGCTCCTGAGCTGATGCCTCAGGAGCCCCCTGTGAGAATGCCACAACAGCAACCATGCATTTCCTTTTAGTGTTTTTGATAACAGAATGTATTGAAAGAAAAAGTTGCTTTAATAAAAATATGCAGATGTAAGATTGCACTTTAATAATATTTAAACACACACTGAAAAGACTGAGCAAAATGTGGTCAGGCTTTTAACTTCATTATAGCACTAGGCAATGCCTATATATTTGAAATAGAAACTTGCACAGTATCTCTTCATTGGTCTGTTCATGGTAATTAAGAAAGGCTGCTTCACACTGAGGCACATGATTAATTTGAGTTGTTGGAATTTGATGCTTGGGTGCCTATTAGGAAACAAATCCAACTGTTTACCACTGACTAGAATTACACTGAACTTTTCTGCAGATTTATCTTTCTTACTTAGTACTGGAGGATAGATAACCTTAAAGATCCAGCAGTGTCATATTATAAGCCGTTTATGATAGCTGATGATGCATTGGGCTAAATCTCAAAAGGGCAAAGTGAACTGTCTGAGTGACTAGAATACTATTTCCTCTTTTATACTCTACCTTTTCATGACTGCCTCTGCATAGTGATCAGAATGGAAGAGAATCACCAAGTCACTTGCTCCTCAGATCAGAAGGTGATTGTGGCTTTGAGTAGATATTAAGCAGCCACAGCACTGCCTGGTCAGAAAGAGCAAGTGTACTAGCCTTTTACTTCATGAAGATCTTGGTCCTCTGCTAAGGTTTGGAATCTGAAAGAGAAGGCTGTTGATTCCCTGTGGAGACATCACAAGTTGCCTTGCCACATAATCTGATCTCACTCGTCATAGCATCTCTTCAGAAGAACCTGGGAGTAGAGTACTGAGACAGTACAGGTGAGTTGACAGTGTCAGCCTCAGTGATGGAAAGCCTTTCTTTTACTTTGCCTTTGGTTAGGAAATTAATTTCTTCATTTTCTTCAAGTTATAACTATAACT
The DNA here is from genome assembly GCA_013399015.1 of Galbula dea. Classification (NCBI taxonomy): domain Eukaryota; kingdom Metazoa; phylum Chordata; class Aves; order Piciformes; family Galbulidae; genus Galbula; species Galbula dea. Next base: position 2,777,858 of record VWZX01005330.1, read on the forward strand.
GCCTTTACAATTAAAACCAAAGTTGTGCACAGTCAGGAATCCTATAGTGTGAAGTTTCTCCCTAAATGTGAAAAAATGGAAACCTTTATGGAGATACTACCTATTTAATCTCTTATAGAAATATTTATGTGGATGCTTTGAAGTATTAAGAAATAACATAGTGTTTTGGAAGACCAATACTGTAGTTTCTCTGGAATAAAAACATGTAACATTTGCTGCAGACTGTAATTAGATCTTAAGCATTATGGCTACTTCAGTGTGATTGTCTTGTGTAAATATTCTCTGTTCTTCAAGAATGTCTGTGGGCAGCAAGAACAGGAGATTAATTAGTTACAAAAGTTATGAAATTATGCAGCCTGCCTGGGCCATAAGACTTCTGACTGGATCATCAGCTACCTTTAAACCTTGATACTTCATATTTTGGTAAAACTATAATTCTGAAATGGCTGAAAGCCTGGAAGTAGCTTGATTAGCAAACCAGAAATATTTAAGAGAGTTGTCTCATTTCTAGCTCAGATTTGTTGAGGTTTTTGTTTGAATATACTCTAGTATGTCTAATACAATAACATGGGATCAGCTTCTATATTACATTTAATTATATGTAAAATCTTTATCCATGAAGTATCATTTGCTTTAAAGAATCATCTTTTTCTTTATTGCTTTGTCTATGATCCACTTAAACTCAGATGGAAAAATGGTACGTTACTATCAACTACTTCCTGTACTTTCTGTTAACTAAAGAGTATTAAATGAGACAAGATGTATGCCTTTTGTGTACATTGGATTAACTGATAAAAGCATATTTAGGGACTGCTACTGCATGAGTTAACACTGCTTTGTGATGAAAACTGTTGAGACTGATTCTGCCACTTACATTCCCATAGCCAAATTTCAAACTATTTTTGTTAAATATTAGAAAACCATTTCTTCATAATTTTTTTCCCTTTGAATCATCTTTCCTTTTGTTTCATGGTGGTCCTACTCTTACTCAGTAGAATTTTCTTTATCTGTCCCATCCCTGTAAGGAAATATAATTTTATTTTGACTTGCCTCTCTCAACTCTTCCCAGCCTTAAATGATGTTGTCAGATCCACAGGCTGTAGCTCTCTTGTGGGTCTTCCCTACTGTCAGTTTGCTTTTTATTCGTCTAGTAGAATGTGGTGGTGGCTTTACTACCTTTTTAATTATAAAACTATTTCATCCATGAGGTATCTTTTTCTTTAAATAATTATCATTTCATTTATTGTTTTGCCTATAATCCATTTAAAAATTGTGTTCAGTCATTTTTAATGGATCTATGGCCTCTGAAGATATTTTCTAACCTGTCGTGGGCAGTTTTCTTTCATACCCTTCTCCTTTCAGGCATGTTAGGAGTAAAGGATACAATCAGAATTAGTGGGACTTCAGGAAAATGCTGAAATTTCTGTCATGATGGTACCATTCTCCAAAAGTTCATCTTGCTCTCCTCTCTGTGTTTTACATTCTCATACAGAGACACCAGTACTCCTCTGACCTGTCAGAACATTCACCTGCTCTTTAATGTAGCTCTAGAAAGAGAGATACATTAGAGCTGAGACTGCTAGCAGCCAGCATATCAGGCTTCTTCAAGCATCACCACTGCATTCCACCAAGTCAAGTATCTGATTCATTGGGCAGTCTGATGGGTTTGCATCATGGTATTGCTAACAGTGTGCTTTGCTTGTTTTTTGTTTTATCCTTTACCTGAAAAGATAACCATATACCTAGCAAGGTGTTTTCTTCTGCAGTTTGTATTTGTAACATTTTATTTTGCCTTTATCTTCTCCACTCCACAAAAAGAAATCAAACAAATTGGGAGATTTGTGACACTCCTTACTTGCTGAGAATATTAATACTTTTGTATCAAACTGGCTCCCAAAAAAGATTTAGAAATCCATAGTTAAAGATTTCTAATGTAAACTCTGTTATATTACTGATTGCTTTGCAAGTGAGAACTGGTATGCTGAAGTAGGTTTAATATCTAAAAAACCCCCCAGTGTTACATTAAATTGCATTTCAGTTTTATCTTGACCATTGTACACAATTTGAAGGCTAACTACCACATATGTAATTATAAGGTTAGACCATGCTTCAAAATTGCAGTTCACCATGATTTCTGTTCACCTTCATGAAAGGATGAAGAACATCCAAAGGTGCCAAAGATTCCAATCTGTGATTCTGTGACTTATGACACATCTCAGATAGGGACACATGACTGGCCTTGTACCTCTGCAGTTACATGATACAATAAATCTTTCACTGTCATCAGCTAACAGCTGCCTTGCAACATGAGAACAGTGAGAAAATGGCAGAATAGTCCTGCTATCGTTATACATTCACCAAGGAGAACAAGGACATTTCCCATAGCAGCTCTGCTTGTTCATGTAACCTGCCTTGTGCATACATAAATTTTTCCTTGAGTCCTCTAGAGCTACAGATAAGTCACAATGCTGCCCAGCAGCTAGAAGTATATCTTTTCACTTCTTCCCATTTCAGCTCTAGAGGATGGATTTATCCCCCAGATTTGCCATTATCTGGGGAGCGTGATGCAGTACAGGACTCAGGGAAAAAAAGCTCAGACTCTCCTATTCAAACTGAGTTTGTATTTGTGCTGGGTAGTCTCTATAAAGTCAGGCAATAGCCTACACTGATAAACAGTGAGCTTTCTACTCTGCCAGCTCCAAATTTTTGACTGACCCATCGGCTATGAAAACAATAGTGTTTACCACAAATATTTGCACATATTTGATGCTGTGAGATTACATATGGCTGAAAGACTATTGATTTTCTTTTTTCTATGCTTGTTTTGATTGCTTAGAACAATACATTGTATGCAATCTTTTGGGGCTTGTCTCTTCTGAGATTCCATGCTATTTCAGATCAGACTGAGTAATTTTGAAACTTGCTTCTGCTTTATCGATTTTCTGCCCAAATCCATTTTGCTAAGTAAACTAATATAGGAAGTAGGGCTTGAGATCATCTCAAAGGCACAATAACCAAGCCCTACCTCTTTCCAAAACACCAATGCTTTATAATCTTTGGAACTGATTTTTATTGGACTAAGGTGACCTGTTAAATAGGAAAACCTCAGATCTGCTAGGTAAGATGGAATAAAAATAAACAAGTTTGTGAACCCATTTTTCCTTGCTTGCTGTGTCCTTGCAGGGGTGAGTCTTTTTCTGCTGGCTTCTTCAGACACTCATCACCCACAAAATTCCTTCAGCTCTCTCATGGTTCCTGAGGAAGAGAGACCGGCCTGCCTGCCCCTTTAGTGGCAACAAGCAAGCCAGCTCCCTGTCTGTTCCTCAGGGCCTGCTGTCTCTCTGGTGCTAGAAGGTCCAACCAGGCTGGGGGCCCAATGTGCCCTCCTGGCTGGGGGTCAGCTGCTGAAGCCCACACTCATCCCCTTCCCACCAGTGTCTGCTTCAGTGAAACCCCTCCGGCCACTGTGCAATCAGTCCTTTGCTCTCCAAGGATGGAGCCGTTCCATGGGGAGTCAAGGAGGTAAAGCAGAGGGAGTTACTGTGGTCTGGTGACTGGCTGACAGAATGGCTGCAAGGGCATGTAAAACATCTGCTATTCTAGACCTGCTTGTACTCCTGTAATGCTGGCTTTATTTTCTCCTGCTGCTGTGCTTCCTGCTATGTCTGCTGTAGTAGTGCTTTGGTAGGAAGGAGGAAAGGTGCACTAGGCATCACAGGCCTCTGTGGACACCAAGCAAAGCATCTGTGTAAGCAGGGCAGCATCTGAGCCCAAGACTCAGTAAGTGGCCGGTTTTAGGCTCTTTGTTTGATTAATTTTTGTTTTAAATAAGAGTGAGAGAGAGAGCAATTACCGATTAACTTGCAGTAATGAAGGTCACAATGTTCTCTAGACTGGAATTCCCTGACTTCTATGCCTTTCAGGAGAGAAACAGCTTGCAGAGTGAAATGTTTATCTTTCAGGGGGTGCCCCATTGCAGTAACTTTATGGACAGGTTACTGTTACCAAGTTATTGTACAGTGGTGATTGAGCCTCTTTTCATGTTCATGTGGAGCAATCCAGAAAGAAACATTCCATTCATGGAGTCTGGGGTACAAATACTCCCCCTCTCAAATAAGCTTAGCTTAAATGAGGTTGTATGGTTTATTTGCTTAGTTTTACAAGGGTATGCTGTATTGCATTTTTGTTCATGTGAAGCCAAATGTGAGTTCAACACTTTAAATGCACTAGCTCATTCTAACAATAAACTTTACAAAACTTTCACACATTTTAGAATGAAGCTGGATTTTGATTTCTATGGCTTACATGGTCAGTGTAAACACCATGTACTATGTTAAAAACCCCAACTATATTGATGAAGAGTGTTTTGCATAGTCATGGTATTTTCCTGGCTTACTTGTGTGGGTGATATCTAAATTCTGAGAGGATGTTTATTTGTATTCTGTGAATAGCAGTTTAGAACTTGAATAGCATTTAATTAATGTTGGTTTTACCTACAAGATGATTGAATTATTTTGCTAGTCTTCACTCATTTCAGATGCCCTGGATTTCTGAACAATACTGCTGTATTGAAGTCATTTTGGGATCATTATTAAATATTATAGTGATTTTTTTGCATTATAAACTATGTCACCAGGGATCCATTTGATTATGTTACCTGTTTTCTTGTCTAAAAGACTGCAGAGTTCTCAGGGAGTTTGATTAAACTAGTATATATCTTTTTCAAAGAGAACTTGGTTAAGAAATTTCTTGGAGTATTTTTAATTAATTAAAAAATAACTTAAAACACTACTAATTATTTAAGTTTATTTGATTTTTAGCAACTCATAATGGTTTGTACAGTAGAAAAGTGTAAGTTTACTGTTCTTTCAAACTGAACATTTGGGGATTAAACATCTTACTTTCAGACCTAAAGTAAATCTTCTATGCCATGTACTATAAGAAGTCCTTTTTCTCATGCAGTGCCTTAGATTTTTTTTTTTTTTACAACATCAGGATAGCTTTTGAAAAGATAAGTTGTTCTCAGAAATGTAAAACATTGTTCTACATACAGTTGTTGTCCAGCATTAATGATAAGAGACATTCTCACTTGTTTACATCCTTTTTGAAATAATACCCTTCATACAACTACACTTAAATGATACAGTTTAAGAATTAGTTGGATGGATCACACAAAACCATGGGGAACAACTACAGTTGTTTGTCACCAGATCATTATTGTGAATTCATGTTGGTTTAGCTAGGACTGATTAAAAAAGCATAACAATTTGATGGCTGATTTTTGATGCATTCACAAAACTGAGAAAAGGGAAAGGGGTTGAGTGGAGTAAACAGTTGTTCTGCTTGATGAACAACTTCTGCTCGAAGTTTGTGACATGAGGAGCAACAGCAACAAAAATATAGCTATATAAAATCTTCCACTTAACAGAAATAAAGAATGTGACTTAATTTTCAGCAATTTGAGTTCATTCTTCAGAAATGTTTAAGACTAAGTCTGTAGGGATTGCTGCACTCAAGCTGAAATTTCTCTTGAGATTCAAAACCCACAGTGAAAGATATACCCAAAAAATAATGTACCCTAGTTCTTACATTATAGAAGTTCTCAAGCTGTGCAAATATTGTCATCATATAGAAGAGTTCTATGACATTTTTTTAATCAGATATATATTTTAAAATTATTTTTAGAAGTTGTAAAAAATATATTCATGCTTCTTTTTTTGATTCCCCAGCTATGACTGAGCATGAAAAACTGAAGTGCACAGGAAACTGTTTTTTGGAAAAGTGGGGAAAATCAGGTGTTACAAAATAGCAGAGATAAAATTTGTAATGGAATAAGCTCAGCTGTATGGGGTTCTTGTTCCTTTTTCAATTCATTTAGGATTTTACAGAGTTTTGGGGTTTTTTTTATGTTTAGATGTTTTATTTCACAGAAGTCTTTATAGGTGGTGGAAAGACATCCATGACACCTGCCTTACACATCATCCTTAACTTTATTCTAGGTGTGTTGCAGAAATCCATTTCTATAGGAAATTTCCTTCTATAGGAATTAACTGCTGCACTATTACTTCACTATTGCCTTATTTTCAGGCTTCCTAGCTTTGGAAAAGGAATGGCATGTTGTCAGATGCCTTGCTGAAGCTGTTTCTTATCTAGAGTCTGTCATGCTATGCAACTCAATAAATCATAGGTAATTAAATATTCTCCTTTAGTGTCTACTTGGATTCACACCAATTTTGCAATTAGATGTAATGATAAAAAACATTGTTCAAAAAGAGTCAGTAATCTAAAGATGAGGAAGAAACCCACAACAAATTAGAATATTATATATAGACAGAAGTCTGAGGGATGAATAGATCCCAGTTTCTCAGTTTGGCATTTTCTTGGCATTGTGTACTTCTGTTAGAACACCTAGCAGTTTGTTTAAAAAACTGCATGTAAGATGTCATAAATGCCTTTGAGGAAGATATATAAGGTTGTCCCAGTGATATTCCCCATTAGGAAGAACTGCAGGAAAATTGCTCTTATACTTCCTAATTGCAACAAGAGAATTTTGAACTCTGGCTCCTGGGTCACTCTTCTTCAAAATGCAGGTTAAATGACCAGACTTGATCTCTTGCAAAGAGCTACAGACAGTCACAGTAACCTAATGTTGTTAGCCACTTCCATATATTCTTTATACAGTTTAGGCTTCCATAACTTCTTATTTCATCTCTGATCTACCAATTGGGTCTTTTACAACTGTGTGTAGATGAGGGAGGATAATCTGTTATGTGCTAGTCTCCTTTGCAAATACAGAGTTTAAAATTAAACTTTATGAAATGGAAGCCTTCTCTATAGTCAGTAAGCATTATTCATAATTTATTTTATGAATTGGTTTTACTGAAAGATTAAAACATTTGTAGAGTCCTTTGAAAACTTTTCACTGAAGTTGCACTGTTTTACAGTGTGTGCTGGATGTGTAATGTCTGTTACTGTACATGGGCTGACCTGTATAAAAAATTTTGTGTGATGATATTTTACAGAGCTTTTTAGATGATCAAATGTTTGAAGGGTAGCTAGAAGATGCTGCTGTAGCTGAAAAAATAATCTTAAACTATATTTTTTCCCTTTGCTTAAGGAGAGCCTTTTATGACAATAAACAATAATGTCTAGCAGAATGCATATTTAAATCCTGTTCATCTCTTTCAGATACCCATCATTTCACTGTAACACTCTTTAATGACAACAGATCATGAATTATTTACTATATAGTGCCATCTAACATTTTCCTGTTTTATCTACTTTCACTGTATTAGGTGGATTTGTTCCCAGTTTAGTTCTTGCACTGCTGTGGCATTTGGATGGAGCCTAGAAAACAAACCTTGAGGATGTTCTTATGCTAAAAAGTCATATAGTTTGCTGACAATTACTCCTGCATGGCAAGATGCAAAAGTGTGATTTTCTTACATTGTATCTTAAACCTGTAATATATGTTATACCCAGAGTTAACTTTAATCTGTCTTACAGTTTAAAATAAATAAGTCTTCAACATTTAAATTAGCTAAATAACAAGAGTTCAAGTGTCCAGACCTCTTTCAGGAGCTTCAACCTCACAAGCTATACCTTCTGTTTCTTAGGATCACTGTTTTGCAGGGCACCTGCCATAATGTCCCTATATTTTAAACATGCCTCTACTATCATGAAAGGAATGTAGGAGAGTGGAATTAGACTGTGCTAGAAGCAAGATCCCTAGGGCACTCAGTTCATTCTCCTTTGAGTAGCTTTAAAGGTATTTGAAATAAAGCCTTCACAAAGGCAAGTTCATTGCATCAATGAACTTCATCCCTATAAAAGTTTATTTTCTGTGTCATTAGAGGTTTCCAGTTAATTTGGAATGACTAACTTTTTTGTTTGTGAAGCAATAATGAGGTCAAGATTATGAACAGGTTATTAAAAAGGAGAAGGTTGTCATCAGTCAAGTTCATAGGAAGAGCATAAGAAAGGCTATTGGACATGAGATGTAGATTTATTCTGCAGTTCAGATACTTAGTAGCACAAATTACAAAGGTTGAGAATTTACTGTTGAGAGTACTGCTTTGTATTTTCACTCACCTTATACTCTATCATATGGGTAATATTTTAAAAATATTTCAGACTGTCCTAGTTAGCAGAAATGCTGTTTGAAAGTGATCCAAAGCTGTATTACAAAGAAAAGCTTATTGAAGATCCAAACTTTTCCTTGAGAAAATACTTTTGAAAATGTAATAAGCTATGTCCATCTTCTGTTCAGACACGGAGTTCTCTTCTAGCTCTTTGCAGCCAGATCAGTTACTCTTCCCTTGCAAAGGTCTGAATAAAGAAGTTGACAAGTAGCAGAAACAATTAGCACAGAGACGTGATTATCCATTTGGATTAATTTCTCTGTAGCTCACTTTGCTGCTGGTTTCATTAGCAACAAAAACCAAGTGTGGTTTTATGGAGAAGTCAATACTGAGCACAGCAGGAGAAAAAAAAATACATGGAAGAGATAAATAGTTGTTTGAAAAATCACATTAGACAGAATGCTTGGAAACAAAGAGGTGAGGCACTCAACTCAGGTCTAAGGGTTTTTTTTAACATTTTGCAGCAATTTTAAGGTCATGCCAATTCCATATATCACAGAATCACAGAATGTTAAGAGTTGGAAGGGACCTCGAAAGATCATCTAGTCCAACCCCCCTGCCACAGCAGGATTCCCTAGACCAGGTCACACAGAAGCGCGTCCAGATGCATTTTGAATGATGTGAATTTGGGAACTTCTCTTCTATCTTGCAAGGCTATAAATACATATTTGTAACTTAGAAAATTAATTTTTATTATGGTAAAATCATTTTATTCACTCTCAAAATCTATGGGGAAATAACTTTAGAAGTACCACAGAAGACTTAGAGAAAGAAGAGACTTTTGAGTATCAGCACAGAGAGAACTGTGAATTGTTCTTTCTTTTAAAGATTGATGTGAGGTGGATGTCAGTACCTTAACACGATAAGATTCAGCATGGTCATGTGTGTAGATTTTAAATATAGCTTGTTTTACAGTAATTATATAGTAGAAGCTTAGTCTAAATTTGTAAAAAAACCACACACAATCAAAAAACCCCATTCTATTGCATAATCATCTTGATAGAAAAGTTATATCAAAATTTGATTTTCTTTTGTCTAGAAACACTGATAAAAATAGCATTTTAGTCTATGATGTCATACTTTTTTGTAGAAAAAAATCCCCCTGGTTTTAGACAAAGCTGTCAGTGTATCCCAGTAGAATTTGCATGTGGCCTCTGCAATTCAGCCACTTTCTTCTAGCCTGATAGTCTTTCATCATTAAGATGGTGGTTTCTTAAAGCGTACACTATTTTTCTCTTGAGAGAGTCAGGGAAAGAGAGAGAGCACAAGGCAGTCCAGGCCCAGAAAACAAAGTCTGAAAAAGAATGAAGAAAACAGTATCTGATGACAGTCTTATAATAGAAGAGGGAAAACAAATAACTTTTCTGGAACTGCTATGATTTTTGGCACTTATTTCTAAAATTGTCTGGTTTGTTTTACTTTAGCCCTTGTAAATGATAAAATGGATGATATATTGATATGATACAACTGCAGTCCAATTTCCTGTTCTGTCTCCAGTGAATCTTGGAGAGTGCTAGTGATAACAAGGCAGCCATTAAAAACCATGTTTGAAACATTGCTCTTCCACAAATGCTTTTAATGAGTCTAATATTTTCTCTCCATGGTAGAGTTCAAAGCTCTGTATTTGGTTTGAAAGTATTTCAGTTCAGGGAATTTGAACCTCTTCAGAGAAGCCTCAGAAAGTGAGAGGACACACTTTGATGCTTGGAGTGTCGAGCACTGGAAACAGAACAATATCGATGATACTGGTGAAATTGTGGAGTTTTCTACTGGGGTATACCAAATTTAATGTAAAACCAAAATATTCAAACAGTTATGTAGCTAAATTTTACATAGAAAGAAGATGAATATATCTTTAGAGCCCAATGTATTATTTATCTGTGTGGGAAAGTGAGGTTTCTGCACAATGCTTGTATGAAGAGGCATAAGCTCAATGATTTAACCTTAAAATCAACACAAACTTACTCATTGAGATTGTGGCAATCAGCTGCCTCTTAGTGAAAATACACTTCCAAAGAGGAGAGAGTAACCCCGTTAAGTACTGGTTTGTGTCAAGTTTCTGTTCATGATTTAATGAGGGAAATAAAAGTTGGAACAATAATAGGTCTGAAATGTATGCATTAGATGTGATATTCACATGTCTAGATGCCTGCAAAAAAACTACACGGAAGCTGAGTTTTATCTCTTTTTCTTACTCAGATGAGAAACAGCTCATTTGGAGTAACAATGGCAGATTTCATATTTGGGAAAAATGCAATTCCAATTTAATCTGTAATCATGCTTCAGGAGAAGCTCCTGTTATTAACCATGTCAGTCTAATTGCTTTTCTGACTGTGGTTTTCAATTAGGCAGAATGTGTGCTGTTCATGTGTGAAAGGAGAAAAGGTAGGGGAAGATTTTTTTGTTAGCAAATAACCAATCTGAGTAAGCACAAGAAAATAGTATATTGTAGCTGTGTGCAAGTTATTTTCTAGACAGAAATAAATGTATCTACCTTGATTAAAAGTGAACTTCCTGAAATGCTATCTATCACAAAAAGGTTTAGAGTTCTGTTTTTGTTAGATAGTTTAAAAGTGGTCATGTGATAAGGCAGTAAAAATCTAAGAAGTGTTTGACTTTACTTACGCTAGTGAGTAAACAACTCTTGTACATATTATACAGACGAAACTGTCTAAATACACCGAATCTAATGTTTCCGAAGAATGTTTTCCTGGTTTGAACATTTTGGTTTATCAGATGGGTCATAAAATAAAAATTCATTCTTGTATTTAAAAGTTTTATTGTATCTGTCCCTTTCCAGTCTCTCTCCTGTGCCTTGATAGACACATAGAAATCCTGTAATGTGGAGAAGTAAGGGGGGGACCTATGTTCAGAAGCCCCAGATTTGCATTATGCCTCTGGATGAAGGAACATGCTGCATTTCAATTTCCATTCTCAAACCTAAGCAGAAAGCTGTAAATACTCTCATATAAGTTCTAGTGAGAACCAAAATGATTGCTCAGTAATGCACTGCTGTTCAGTGAGGAGTAGCAGGATTTTTTAGAATTAGAGTGGAGGCTTAAGATGGAAAAAAAAATGGACATAATTTAGGAGAGAGCCTTTGGCAAATAATATTAAACTAGCCTACTTAGCAGAAAAGTACTTAAAAGTCCAAAGGATGTGGCCTTTCATCTTTTTAGAAATTGGTTTTTTTATAGTGTATCTTCTATTGCCTTCTTACCAAGAAGTGTTTCATGGATTTGCATCAAGTCAATGTACTCTGTCTGTCTGTCCAAACATCACTCTGCTCAAACCTCCTTCACAAACTGCAGTGACCTACTGTTTATTGTATGTCTTGCTGCTCCTGGGAGGGAGTAGGTTAGATTCGGTCACAGAGGAGTGTTCTGCTGAAGTGGTAATACTGGTTTAGAGAATTGCAATGTACTGCTTTTACGAGTACAGTTCTATCTTTTGTGCACCTTACTAGATCAGCAATAATTATAATAATAGAAGCTGTAACATTTCCTTTAACTGTAGTGAACCAGCGCTGTTCCTGTTCAGTTTATGTAGGAAAGTCCTGTGACCTTCCATATGGGTTTTGTTACACCAGTAGGTAAAACTTAAAGGGTCCATTGCACAGATCAGAGTCTGTTGTCATGATAGTCCAGTTCAAACAAAGCATGCTAGTTGAAGTAGAAGAAAGGACAAAGATGGGACTTTCACTTCAACAGAAACCCATCCATTTATTTACCAGCTGGTAGTTAACTAAATGTTCATTTTTACCAAGCATCTTTCCTTGTCTGCCTCTGCTTTTGAACCTTCTTGCCTCCTTACATGTAACAGAAGTTGGTATTACTGGCAGGCTTCAGCCTCATTCCATCCTGTTCATTCATTTGAATTTATGAAATGCTGTTATGCTTCAGTGGATACAGTAGTTAAAGGTGGAGGGTTGTTACATCTGTAAATAGGTATTGTAAGAATATGCTCTAGGGGTTTTATTTGTTTGCAAGTTGAAACTATTTTGAAGGTTTTGTGTTTGTCCTACAAATATTGTCGTGAATAGCAAATTGCCCCTGCTTTACCCTGCACAGGAATTAGGATCTAGCTAGTTCATTATTTTTTGACAATATTTTCTTTTAATTTTGAAACTCTGTAGTAGCCTCTTTTCTCCAGAGAAAGCATGCTAAATGTTATTCTGCAAGATTCATGTAAATAACAGAAAATATTGTTAGGGCCCCTGAAATCACAGGTTTCATTCAGTTGTTAATAAATTAACTGATATACTAATTGTCTTTTGGGTGTATAGAGTTCTTTGAGTTTTTTTGGCAAAACAGGTGATCTTTCAGAAATAATTTAATTAATTTACTGAAGGATTTAGATCTTGTAAAAGAAAGTATATGTCTAATGAGAAAGTCTAAAAATTTGAGTGAAGCTAAATTTTAAAATCTGTACCTTGCCTGTGAAATGTAATTTTCATTCCTCACACAACTCTGGGCAATAAGGCTATCTTTTCAGAACCCTAATATTGGGAATTAAAGTGATTGGAACAGCTGTACAAATTCTAGAATTAATTATTTTAGATGATTGTAAATGAACTAAGTGTAATTCTCTAAAAATGGGAAGTGTAATCTTCCCACACTCAGATGACATATTAAGAGTTCAGATAGCTTACTACATCAGCCTACACAGAACTAGTTACCATGTATGAACTTTTATTTCAGGAGGCTCCACAACCACTGAAATATCAATATAGAGACAATGCTTATAGGCTCAGTTTGTAGAAATAATTACCTTTGAATCTAAAGTAATTTTACAGAAGATATAAATATCATGGTTAATGTAAAAGTTTTAATAACAAGTTCAGTTAGAAAGTCATATTTTAAATACATCAGCATTTAATTCAAATTTTGAATGCTTAATTGAGCCTCCTCTACATTATTCCTCAGATAATTTAATTTATAAGGAAACAGTATAGGAAATAGTAAGGTCACAGTCTACTGCTTGCAGGATTGTAGAAGATATTGCAGAGACATACTGAATTTTTAATCTATCAGATTTCAAAGCATTTGATCTGAATACTTAAGTATTTGTGAATAAAACATGTACCAGTTTTTAATTAGACTTACTTCAAAATGTGGAGGAGATGTAAAAGCAATAGGATAATATTAGTTAGCAAATGTAAGCAAATGAGAGCTAGTGTTAATGTAAGTTCTACCCACTGTCTGCATCTTAATTATTTTGGGGTAGAAACAGCTAGTAGAGAATTAGTGCTAAAAGTTAAACAACGTAGCTGTTGCTGAAGTGTTATGTTGTGTTATGGAAGATATTCTGCTAGGTAAATTGTATTAGTGAAATAAAATAGTATCATAGAACCTTCTGAAACTCACTGATAATCAAATAATATAATTGAGGATTTCAGAGTTGGGAAGTATCAGAAATAAGTCTAACTGTATTCCCTTATAGTGCTTCTCATCCCCTTGCATTTATATATGATCTGTAATTCTGTATGCACGTAGTGTTTCCATGGAAACTCTCATTCATTTTATAGGATGGACAAAGGTGAAAGAGTAAGAGCTAATTATTTTGTTTTCTTTTCTTTTCATCAGTCTGTGCATATGACCCTGTTCCTCATTCATTAGTAAGTATTAAGTCATGCTCTAAAGACAGAATTCTTGTTTTGCCCTACTTTTTTATGTAACAATTATCTTTATGGTATCTAAAAGCTTCACAATCCTTAATTATTTTTACAGTACCATGGAAGGTGATCTCCCCATTTTCATCCTTATTCACATAGTAAGTGGCAAAGTGTAAGTGGTGGGATTTTATGTCTGAAGTATCACCTTATGCTAAATATTCCATCTGGAACAGTGCATATTTACCAATGTGTATCAATGTGTAAGCTCAGGATGTTCAAGCACAGCTCTTGTGAAGAAGGCAGAAGCTCTGAGCATTTTTGCACATTAGATCCTGAATGCAAACCTCTGTGTGTGTGTGTGTGTGTGTGTGTGTGTTTGTGTGTAAAGATAGCAGTGTTAGCAGATGATATCCCAAAAGTTTTTCATTTTAGGTTCATTAAGGTTGTTTGGTCTGTTTCTTCTGCTGCATTGCAGAAGTGAAAAAAAGCATAGTAAGAAAAAAATCACTATTTGCTGCAGTACAGAAATGGTTTTAAACTGCTTGTTTGGTAACTAAGGTAACCAGCTCTTCCAAGAAATTGAATTTATGTTTATCAGTTTTCAATATGTGGTTTTCTGTGTGCATATTTTTAATGGAGTTTTTCAAACTGAGATCAAGAAGTAGGCTAATGAAGAGAATTAAGCTTTTTCAGTGCTTGATGTAGGTGAAGTGACATATCAGTCAGAGATGAGTCATTTGACTTGGAAGAAATTAAGCTGACATTGGAAGTGAAACAGTCACTGAACTGCTTAATACTCCTTGATCTTTGTTACGAATTTTGCTTTGACGTATATTCAGGCTTGTCAGAGATGTTGCCATCTTATGTTTGTAGTAGCTTTTCCCATGATGTACATCATTGAATCATAGACTTATTTAGGGTGGGAAGAAGGTCTTCTTGTCCAATCCCTTGCTCAGAGCAGGTCCAATTAGTTCAGACTCTGCAGGTCCTGCCTTATCAAGTTTCAGATTCAAGGGCTGAAATTTTGCAGTATTCCAGTATTTGACTACTCTCTTGGTATATCTTTTTTGTTTTGTTATACCTAGTTGCATTTCATATTTCTAGTCCCTTGCCTTGTCTCTGTGAACCTCTTAAGTTTGGTTTTGGGGCTTGCTACTGCAGGAAAGATATTCTGGCATGCTGGAGAAGCCATTGAAGTCTGCCAAGATGCTTAGGGGTAGGAGTGTATTTGGAAGAAGAGATGTCAAGGGATCAGAATTTTGTTCATACTGGAAGGGTGGGAATCTAGTTGTCTTTCCATTTAAAGGCATTTAGAGGGAAGATAGAGCAACACTTCCCTTAAAGATGAACAGTGAAAAAACAAGTGGAAACAGCCAGCAGCTATAACATGGAAAGCTTTGATTGGATGTAAGGAGAAGATTCTTCACTAGAAGAGTGTTAGTAATATGAGCAAGCTACATGAAGATTAACATGACTGGGCCAGACATAGCCCAGAGGAGCCTGACCTAAATTGGAAGGTAATTCTGCTTTAAGCAGCCTTGGACTAGGTGACTTCTAGAAGTCCCTACCAACTTCAATCTGTTGATGATCCTTTATTATGATATTTCTCAGCCTAAAATTCCCCTGGTTGTGGTAGCTCATTATCTTTACAACATCTGTCTTCTCCTTCAGTGTACTTCTGGTGGAGAAGTCTATGAAAATAAACTGACATGCCTTTTTATATGATGAAAAATATTGCTGTCCTTTCATGCACAACAGAAAGGTACTGTAAATTTTTATATATTTTATTGCTTCTTTGTGCTTTTTATTAGTTGTTCTTTCTTTTTTTCCTCCTGGCAAATGTAATTTAAAAGATACAAAACAATCATTTGGTAGTAGGAAAGGTCATTGGAAAAGTGAGAATAGTACAGTTTATTGCTGAATCCATAGCTCAGGATAGTTCAACTTGTAACTGATTTAAGTTGCATTACTGGAATACTGATGCAGCAAGCTCGGGTATTGTGTGCGTGTGTGTCTGTCTGTTTTGGGAGACTAGTAGAATGCTACTACTAGCTTGAGAGTAACTGCTTTAGGAATATTATAACTTTTGGGTAAGGCAGGAGAATAGTATGACAGAGAACAGCATCAAGAGAAAAGAAAATATATGAATTAAGTATGCCACATACTGATATGCAGCTGAAAGAAAATGTATAGTGCTTAAAATTAAGATCATCTGATTTTTAGGAAGTTTGCTTTAAAAGATTTAATGCTTTAAAAGCATTTTTCTTTAATTTATGGAATTATGTATACTCAAGTTTAATTTAACTGTGAGAATTTATTATTATTCATAATAATTACTTGGAGACGCTTTGGAAGGTAGAGAAAGAACCCTGTGGTCTATGTCAGTATTTAGAGTAAATGAGCATTTAATTAAGACTAGATGCTTTCATGTATGTAAAAGACAGTACTTATAGACTGTGATACTTTAAATCTGTATTTTTAGAATAAAACCCCCAATATCTTTCAGCATAAGTTGTATGAATTGTAGGCTATGAGATCAATAAGAAACTACAGTGACTTCTTTTGTCATTAGGTCAGCTTAGCTAACTCTTAGAAATCAATGGGTCTACTCCAAATACATTTCAGAGTAGTTTAAAGCTGTATCTGGACCTAGAGCTACATAAACTTGGCATAAATGTAAACCTTTAACTTTGGAATTTTCAGTTATGATGATTAATGAATTGTAAAATGCCTTCAGGAGAAAGATGTCCAACGTTGTTAGGCAGAGAAGACATCTATTTAGCTTAAGGCTAGATGTCTTAAAAGGCAAGACTGTTACTTTTCCAGTTCTAGTCTGTGTGTCTAAGAAAACTGAACTCATTGTCTAGTCACTGTCTATAACAGAGTAAGGCTGTTAATTTATTTTTTAAATTGTAGTTTAAATAAAATTACATTGAATT
Organism: Galbula dea; assembly: GCA_013399015.1. Lineage (NCBI taxonomy): Eukaryota > Metazoa > Chordata > Aves > Piciformes > Galbulidae > Galbula > Galbula dea. The sequence goes on from VWZX01005330.1 coordinate 2,794,552, forward strand.
GTGTACATGGAAATCTGTGACATTTAAACTTTGAAGTAGTAACTGATTCTTGTCTCTGATAACTAATGATAATATTTTTCTTTACTCTCCCATGAACATGGGGTTCATAATTTTCTTTGATTCATTTTCTGTAAGTACTGTTCTATAAACAGTAGAAAATATCAAAATAGAAATATAACAAAAACAGTCTTCTACAGAAGTTGCTTTCCACCTACCATACTTTTGTTGTGTTTCTTGATTGATAGGTCTGTATTTACTCATTCTTGTAATCTTTGTGTGTTACTTATAAATTATTTGGATTAAAATGTTTGTTTATTGTGTGCTACAGAATGACTGAGAGCCATTGGATTGCTTGGGAATGTGTCAGTATAAATACATATCTTTAAAGTAAAACTTTAAGATGTTAATGAGGTGAAGTGCCCTACTATTGTGGCTTAGGCTCAGCTGGCAGCTGAGCACCAAGCAGCTGCTCACACTTTGCCTCCTAACTCCGTCTTCCCCTGACTGGGAGAAAAACACAAACTCTGTGGGGTGAGATAAGGACAGTTTATTAGAAGAACACAAAGAGCATGGTGTCAGTATCAAAGACCCTGTTGGCTGGTTCAGTTGGTTATCCTGCTGTGGCCCCTACCAAGTTCCTGTGAAAAATTAACCCTTTCCTGTCTGAACCCAGGACACCTACCTTAAGAAACGTTCTCTGTCCTGAATTCATTAATGTCTTTCACAGGCTCTAGTTTCAAGATAATGAATTTTAGAAATGCTACAGGTTATTTTATTTAATAAAACACAGTGTTGAGAATAATTTTTCTGTTAAATATGCTGCTTAAATACCAACTAGATAGCTTTATCTGAAATATTTTGGAAGCAGAGCATTCTACCTGGTATGGAAGCTGTCGAAGGATTTAGTTCATGAGCTGGTAGATTTTAACTTATCTATTGTTTTAAAATACAGCTTTAATTTCAAATTAATTTCCTAATAAATGTGTTTTGCCAAATAATCACAGTTTGGAAATAGAGATACTCATTACACAAGCCATATACTAGGTTTATTGCTCCTAGTGATTATAGGTCTAATTTCATTGTTCTTGGAAGCATCTAACCATTTGTTTCCTAACACAGGAGATTATTTTCCTGCTGTTTGTTCTGTGTTGGTAAACACAGAACATTTAAGAATGCAGAAAAAATGAGAAGCAAAGATGCATTTGTCAATGTCATTATCCAAAGAGCTATTGTGGAAGACTCACCTACCTGTTTTTGTGAGTGCATTGCAAAGATAAACTCTTTACTCTATTCGTGACTGAGTGAATTAGAAGTAGTATTTCAGCATCACTTATATATTAAGACTGACCATGTAAATTCACTTTAATCAATATAATAATTCAGACGAAATACACAATCATCATAGTTGTCATGCAAACAATAATAATTTTATCTAGACAATCTCTCTTTTACTCTATTGTTTACTGTATTATTATAACGTGAATGCAAGTTTTCATATCTGTCTTAACTGCTTTTTCACTGGACAAGTGATGGTTTTTATTGGGCAGGGATCATGTCCAAGCACTGTATTCAGCTGTGTGTTTCTGTGAAGTTAAATTTTGCAGTTGTTGATTTTAGCTAGGTGTGTGGATTTAATAGTAATGTAACATTGATGGGAGGAATTCTGATTATCCCTATCCAGAGCCTTTGTTTCTGTTTCCATATTGGTGTTCTGAAAATAAAAAAGGCAGTGTGACTTTCCTTATGTTGGAGGGCCAGAAACTAAAACAATCTTCCTACCATTCAGTTATACTGATTCGTCACCTACAATATAAACCACAGCTCTCAAGCAGGGCCTTCTGCAGGAACTGCCATATTATTCAGAGAGGGAGTTGTTAGTCCTTTCTTAATTCATTGTAGTTGTAATGAAACATGCAGCTACAAAATTACCAAAAGAAATTATTTTATTCTTAGAACATCTACACATAGAAATTAACATTTTTTCTTTAACTACCAGCATTAATGTCTCATTTTTGCATATGAAAGCAATGACTTAATACTGCTGCTTTGAAATTTTTGCTTTTGGGACTATGAAGCCCTTAGAGCTTCCTACAGATTCTTAAACTATAGTGGTTCTCTGAAGATATTTTGCATAATTTCATGGAAAATAAAATGTATATATATAGTCCATGTTCTTTAGAGTAGTTGCCTCTGTTTTAGCATAAGTTTCTGTTTTCTGTCGCTGATGAATGACAGTTTATGTAGGATCTCCTTTTCATAGTAGCTCTAAAATATGATGTTTGTCTTTGAATTTATATAGGCAAAAATATTGAGGGAAAAGAGAGTGAATGTCAGGTCATGTAACAAAGAAATTTTTGCAAGATGTGAAGTTTTTTTCTTTCTGTTAGTGCTCTCACTAAATGATGTATGCTAGCAAGTACTTGAAGGATGACATTTCATTAGACTGGATCTCTTTTGAGACATACTTAGAAACTATATGAATTAGGTGATCTATTGGTGATTGATCTGCAAGTACTCAGTACACTTTTTGTACATGCATTTACTTGGATTCTGTTTGGTTTTAGCTGGGTTTGTTGGAAGAGTTATTGGGTGTCTAAGGAGCATTGTGGAATTAGGAGCCATCAGATTGCTTAAATTATCAGCTGAAGTTTTATTAACCTCTGACTATAAGAACAGGTTGCCAGATTTCTGGGCTTTGCATGCCACAGTTCTTCTCATTTTGGTCCAGGTATGTATTTGCTCCCTCTCTTCTAGAATTACTTTCACAGGTAAACTTAAACAGAGCCAAAATTTAGACTTCAGTCTATCTTTGGATATATGTATATATATATAAATAGCCTTTCCAGTGGGAGAGGCTTATTTATTTGGGAGAGACTGTAGATAAGAATGCTAATAGGAAGACTGGTTTAATGGTGATTAAACCAGTACTGGAAAGTAAGTAGTCTTTCCAGGAGGGAAAAAGTAGTGAATTTAGGCTTATTGCTATTTCCTAAGAGTTGGTTGTGCTAATCAATCAATGGATATACTAAGCTAAGGAAGTAACACACATGGCCCTGAATACCAGAAGTGGTAATGAAGGGAGCATACATGGGAAGAAAGTGATAGTGTTCAGAGATAACATGAGCAGTACCTACTCAGATAGGAAATATAATAACAGTGAAATTTGTCCAAAACTGAAATGTGTCTTAAAACTTTCTCTAGCTAGGTCTGGGGGCTGACTGGTTAATAAGCCAGCAATAATGCCGTCTTTATGGACTGCTGGATTTACCTAAAAATTTACCTGGTGAATTCCAGAAAGGTGCTATCAAAACAGCACTTCTTGTGCTTCTGTTATTTGAACAGCTAAGTAGGAGAAAGAATTGTGGATGTGGTAAGGAATGAGGGTAAGAAAAGAAAGAACTGTGAAATGAGAAAAAGAAGTGAAAGAGGAAAAAGAGGAGAAAGAATGAAGGGTGGACAATCATAAAAACTAAGAGGAAAGGCCATGTAATCTGACAAGAAAATGAGGGTAAGGGATGAAGAACTGCAGAATGAACAAAAAGACAGTGTGCTTATGTGCCTGTATTTTGTTATTACTACATTAAATAGTAACTGCAATCATGAATATATTTGCTATGTTTCTAGGAGCTCTGGAAACTTCTAAAAGTCAGTCTTGGTGGTTTGTGCTGTCTCTTGAGAAAGGGATAGAATAAGGAGATTTTGTTTTAAAATTGACCTTCATTTTGTTGACTCTTTTTTTTTTCCATGCAATCAAAGCTTTCAATGCATTTTCACATTTTTTAATATGATTTTAGTACTGAACCACTTAGAAGTGTTACAAAAATTTGTTAACTTAATTTTCCAGTCTCTGTAGGAGTCCAAGCTAAATCATACTTTCTTAAATCTATTTTCCTTTTCCTTTTCTTCTATAATTAACATCACAATCCTTCTTGTCTCTTTATTTTGTACTTTTTTTGAGTTTTTGTAACTCGTGTTCTAATACTGTATGAGAACAATGGAAGGTAAGAGGAGAAAAACATTGAACTTTCTTTTAGATCTTGATTTTAGATTTGAATGTATTCTGATACTGTAGTAGAAAAGAGTCACAGGCAATAGAATAATTTCTGCAGTTGAACCCAGCACCTTTAGAGATTTCATTAGGTGAAATTATAATTAATTTATTTAAATTCCCATAAAAAGAAGATAATAGGCTGGGAACCATTCTATTGTACTTAGTTAATTACTTTTTAGTGAAAATGAGCAACTGGGAAGCCTGAAAAGAATAGCAAACAATTACATTAGTCACTGAGACTTTGTAAAATCATTAGTTTAAATCTTAGCTTGACTTGTCCACTTATTAATTAATTTCTTTTAGCATGTTTTGGAGCCATATCTGTGCTATTTCCCCTCAGAAAGTGAGCTTATACACCAAACAGGCTTATCTGTGTTTAGCAAAGCCATATTGATGGCATTCCTTGGAAGAGGTGGGATTAGGTTCTGCAGTTTCATTCATTCTCATCTTAACAAAGTTAGTGAAACTCCTGAACTTGGAAGCTTCCAAAGTTATCCTTAGTATTGCCACAACAGCCATGCCCATCAATATGGCTTTTATGGAAAAAAAACCCTGTAAAACTTTGAAAATCTGAAAAATGCTTTTTCAAAATCATTGTTCTTCTCAAGAAACCTTAATAGGCTTATCAGGGTAACACTTCCTGGATCAGAAGGAAGTGTTGGTAAATGAAACCCCTTGCCCTTCCCTCCTTCCTTCTTGCCCCAGAAAAAAAAAGAATTTTAATGACATTTTCATACAGTGGAAGATACCTTTCTGGAAAATCTTGAATGTATTACTTCAAAGGTCTTTCAGCTTTTCCATCCTCTAAAGAGGAGTTAGGTATCTTCTTGTGGTCTGCAGTTTTAACTATGTTGAAGAACATTATATTTACTTATTTATTTCCATTTCCTTTGTGCAAGGAGGTGCCAAGAATTAATTGTTCTCCCTTATTCTGCATACTTGCCTTGTAAATGATAATAATTCTAAAACTAAGAAGAGATTATTTACAACATGCTATTCAGACTAGGTCAGGAAAAACAGAAATAAAATGTGACTTTAGTCTACTGTACATTTCTTCCTTGTACATTCTCTTTCCAGAACAAAACTCAAAACTCTAGTACAAATCTATTCAGACTTTGTGATGTAGTGAGACTCTCATCTGTGCTTTGGCCAAAAGCAAGGGTCTCAATCTATGTTTTGGTGCTTCCCTTCATCCAGATGACCTGTGACTCTAATGGCAAATATATTTTGTAAAGCTTCTGGACAGTATTTCTAGAACACACCTCTGTTTTTGCTTTCTTTTTATAAAAATGAGGAGAAAAAAGCCCTTGAAAATATCCCCAAGGCAGATGAAAGAGTGACCAAATTTTTTTAAGAACTAAAAAAAAAGAAAAAAGGCTGAAGTTCCTCACAGTTCCCATTTAGGAGGATGCTTCATATCTTTAGGATACAGAAACTTGACATAAAATGTTTGAACTGCTTTCAGATTGGGACAATATTATTTGAAGACAAGGAAAACTCAGACTGGCAAATCTGCAATTAAACTGCCTGGTAGTGCAGGTAAAATTACAACACAGTTTCTTTTGAGCAAAGAGATTGAATAGATGGTGAGAAGTAGGTCTCTAATTTATGCATTCCTATTGAAGACCTATTTTATTAAGCCTAGTATTGTACGGTTGTGCAGATGAGAAAAGGAAGATGGGAATTGCATCTGAATTACTGCAGTAAGATTCTATTGAATTCTGCCTGTCTGACTGAATAGCCAATATTTTTCATTTTATGAAATGGGAAGCCATTTAGATCACTTTAGTTTCCTTTAAAAAGAAATATGGGAATTGCCCTATATTGGGACAGCAGTGGAACAATATGACTGTTTTTTAATGTTAAATGCTGTATCAGAGGCCCAATACTTCCCAAATGTCTGCAATATCCAGCAGTGGATTGTTCAGTCATTTCTATGATTTTTGCTTCGGAATATTCGAAAGCAAGAAAGTTAACAGTGAATTATCTCATCTGGTAATCTTCTGTTGCAGAAAAATGGGCATTTCCTTGGCAAGTTTCATAGTCATGTGCCCCAAAGCAAAGTTAGAACTGTAGATTTGAGTCCTGTGTTTGGTTTGGTTGGGTTGGGGTTTTATTGTGCATAGACAGGAATTGAACTCAGTGATCCTCGTGGGTCCCTTCCACTGCAAGACATTGTATGATTCTATGACCTGTTATGCCAAGGACAACAATTTAATTTATTGACCAGCTATGGCTGTTCTGTAGGACTACTACTACTTGAAGAAGTATCAGGTGTCATTGCAGGGATTCTGGGGAGAAAAGAAAGTACAGTAAAATAGCAGCTGCTATTTTAGATGTACTATAGCCCCTATATGAATTGAAGTTCTAAGAGCACCTGCTTTTTAGGTAGTTTTAATTTGATTTTGGTTTCTTGTGTTTGTTGGTTTGTTTTGGTTTTTTTTTCCTTACATGTTAGCAATTCCAGGAGTTCAGATGTCATATTTTACCACTTGCAATGCTGTTCTGTCTGCAGTCTATTTTTGCTGATATGAGATCTAAAAATAAAGCAACTCACAGTTGTTTGCTTTTCCTACTTTTATGATTTGTTCATCGTGGGCTGGTGGTAGGTATTCTTTTGGAGTGATAAACATACTTTCTTCATGCTTCCTACTTTTCCTGTTGTTCCTCTTTGTGCTTTTTTTTTCAGTTGCAGAGAGGCAGAGCATAATTTTCTTGAAGAAGTAGTGCTTCCCCAGGTCTCAGACTGATTTAATCTCATCTATCTTGCCATGTTTCTGAAAGTCCCTAGTGTCATTGGTGTCAGTTTTTAACATTACAGGCATTTTTTTTAAGTTTTATGTTGAAGAAAATGTCAGTAGGAGAAAACCAGGTGCTTCATTGATGTTATTCCATAACCTGAACTACTAAATACCATTCAGAGCATTGCTCTGCTATCTCCTTTCAAGAGATATTTTTTACTTGACACAATTCTGTAAAGTGAGTTAAACTGTCTCTGTACAATAATAACTGATTCTACCTAATTTGTAATTAAGATTTCTTAACAGTATGTGACTACTGTGAAGTAGCTAACCCCTGAAGGACCTTCTTTCCCAGGTGATCAGCTTTTCTACATAGTTGCAAATCATGCCTGAAAATCTTGGATTGGGGGTGTATGGAGAGGGGGTTTTGGGGGAGAAGTGGAGGGTTGGGATGTTATGCCCCCCTACACTGGCATAATAGTAATATGGTGACATAAGCCCACATATTTTTGCTAAACATTAAATGTGACTTTAGAAGGAAACTAAAAAAAATCTTATCACTTGCTTGATTTAATAGCCATATTTAGTGGTTTTACCCCTAATGAATAGTTTTACTGAATGCACTTTGCCTTTTTGAATACTTTTTGTAGGCAGACTGCAAGTCAGTTGGTGAAAGTAAATGATGTAATTTTTGTCTCTCGTCCTGAAGTTACATCAAACAGTAGCTTCTTTATGTAAATCTATGAAAAGCCTATAAAACCTCCAAATAACCTTTCATGACTTAGTTTGAGATTTGCAGGCTACTATATGCATTATTTGTCTGTATTTAAATGCCATTCATTGAAAAGAGCACAAAAAGACTCTATGGTTTATGTAATTTTAACTAATTATATATCTATTCAGTTCTATTATTCTAGGTTTTGTCCAATTGACTGAACTACAGATAAATTCATTTTCAGAAGCACATTCACAAGTAGTTTTGTATATTTGCATGCATTTTTAATTACATAAATATATGCCTGACTTAAAAATACTTTGCAATTAGATGTTATTTCTTGTTACAGACTTTGCCTGAAGAGTTCTTAATAATATGAAATATAATAGCTGTAGTGCTATGATCTAAAATGTCTGAAAAGTACTTAAGCAATTAACTTGCATTCATATTTATCTCAGTAGCAGAAAGGATAAGGATTTAAGAATGCTAGTAATTTAAAAAAAGTTGATGTTTTTCAGGTGTTTTAAGAGCAGCTTTGTTGAAATAGTTTAGTGATATAATGAAGCAGAGAGAAAGGAATATTTTTCACACTATGAGCCCTGTCAGAATAAAGACTCAGCTCTCCAACTGTGCAATTCTTTGCAAGAGCAATGCTGAAGACATGAGCAGGAAAGTATTTGGAAGTACTTTCCAAAACAAAACAAAAGAAAAACAATAAAGAAACCAAAGGGAAAATAACCCAACCCCAACTAAACGATATCTTGTATCCTTAAGATCATTTATATAAATTTACCGTATTACCTTTTTGATTATTTAGTGCTGATCTGACAGCTTCTGACATCCTTTTCTTTTAAACAATCACAGATTTTACAGTTCATAAAAAGCCAGTGGTAGGTGATGATAACTGTTACTGTTGCTAAATTTAAAACCTTGACTTAACTACACTGGCAAGGATTTTTAAAAAATCTAGTATCTTTGAATTATGTCTTGTATTTATTTAGTTTTCACCTTAGTAACTAGGAGTTTCCTTGGAAATATCAAACTTTTTTTTTTCTGTTTTTCAGGAAGTAGAACTAATAAATCTTCTTCAGCAAAGGCTTTATTTTATTTAGCTATCACTTTTTAACTAGATTGTTGCAAAAAAAGCTCTTGAAAAGTGTGAGCAAAATTTACTGACTTACTCCATCAACAAACGCAATTTATTTAAATCATAACTAACTTCTAAAAATCTTGAAAATGGTTGGTGTCTATTCTTTTTTCATATTTAGAAAGAAATTTCACATTATGTTTTACTTCCTTGGTTTCTCCTTTTTTTGTCACAATACAATATTGCATCCTTGGCAGTGGCCTCAGTGGGAGTCTAGTGTGTCATAATTGTAGTTTTGCATCTAACTTGAATTGTTTGGTGTCATTTACTTGTCTGGATTGAGAGATGTCAATGAGAGAAGGCAAACTATACTTAGTTTATAAGCTGTTTTCTAGATTATATGTCAGTATGAATGTGACTTGTACTGGATCTCTGTAAACCAGGTAAATGAGTGGATGTAGTTTTAGGCAATAAAAACTCTAGTCCCTTATCCAGTTCAGGCAGGTGGGTTACTATTACAAGAATACAAATGTTTTATAGTTCCAATGCACATATTCATTGCATTGCTGAAGCTTTAGCAGATACTGCAAACAGTGGGAGGTAGGTCACAGAATCACAGAATGTTAGGAGTTGGAAGGGATTAGCCATCTCAGTTATGAACATTTTCAAACCTTCATTCTTGTCATTTAATATTTACTTCTACTTGGAACTTTCACACTGATGGGACTCTTATGATTGAAGAAAAAATTAGTCAGGGATTTGACTTCTAATCCTCTGTACAGATTTTGTGTTACAAAAAGTGTTATGTAGTTGATTACTGGTCAGTTCATTATAAGCATAGCCCTAAGGTTTGGGGTGTTAGGTAAGGCTGAAGAAAAGTAGCAGCATTTGTGGTCAAAAACTGGCAGTCTTATCCTTTAATTAGGCTTTTGTAATTTTATGTTTTTATGATGTAAGTTTCAAGAAGTAGCCTATGTTATTAAATATTTAATATATTCATATATATTATATTATATTTAAATTATTATATTATTTATTATTTAAATAATTAAATATTTATTGCCTGTTTATTGTATATTGTATGTACTTTTTAGTAAACTCACACTACTTGTTGATTAGTATAAATCAGGAGCAGAACAGCTTTGCCCTTGTGGCTTGGGTAAAAAAAGATACCCTTCACCTCTTAAATTCCCCTCAGAACTAAGCTTGGCTCTTCTGTATTGGTGGGGATGCAGCTAACTCTGCAGTACAAAGCAACAGGAAACTCAGTAGTAATGGGTATATTTGAAACCAGAGAGTTGGTGATTAGTATTATTTATTTATACGTTGTAAATTTGCCTTTTAATTATGTACACTGAGAAAACTGAGTACTATTGCAAGGAGGTAAAGGAAATGAACACTGAGTGAAGAGTTGCCAGCTTTTAATTATGCAAATGAGCAGCACTGCGGAAGAATTATTTAGTAATCTTTTTGTGCTTAGAATTGCAAATTTATCTTCACAATTGTGTTTAGAACAAATGAATCTGGATTTGTGTACTCTCTTTTCTGTAGATATGTGCAGTTAATGAGATTGAGCACGAGTATCAGTAGTCTTAAGAGACTGTGTGATACACAGTTGGGTCAGGGTGGTAGAACTGAAGTATTACTGCCAATATTCTTCTTGTAGGGGCTTCTGTTTTACTGCACTGCATTACTCAAAACCAACAATTACCTATTTTTCCTAATTTGTTTACATTATTTCTACTAAATGTTTTATTAACTTTTTACAGCACTATGTCTTTATAGTCTTTCTGCTATGGAACCCAGTCAGATTTCTAAGCTATAGCTCTTCCCAAGTGATCTGTTTTGTTGTAGTCTCTCCCACTGTTGCAATACTCTAGATTATCTTCCAGGGGTGCACTTTTTTTCCTCTTTTTCTTTCTTTCTTTCTTTTTTTTTTCTTCCCCTCATGTGAGTTTTGCAGCCTGGTGCCACTCTTGCTGGCAGAGTACTCAGCGCTCTGGCACTGACTCAGTGAGTAAAGGGTACTAAAAGAGCAGGCTAATTTATAGTCTCTTCACATCACCCTAAAACTGTATCTGAGCTTCAGTAATCCTTGTAGGCTGTAAGAAGTATATTTTTAAAATTCATTGGGGAAAAAAAAAGAGAAGGAATTAAAAGGCCTGCAAAATAGTATTATGACATGGTTAATAAACTGCATTTAGGAGACTGTACACTAAACAGTGAATATCATTTCCTAACCAGGGAAAGAGCTGGGAGTTAGGTGAGGGGGTGTTGTCCATCACTATCCAGCTTGTTTGAGCTTTCCTTTTCTAACTGAGAGAGAACTCTTGACTTTCCAAGTATAAAAGTCAAACTTTGGTATACAAAACATTACACTGGGGCATGTCTTCCTCAACATTTAAGAACAGATATATATAGATGAGTAATGGAGGTAATCTGCCACATACCCATAGCATTCTTACCTTTCAGTGATCTCTCTATGCTACACAAAAAGTAGAGCATTAATATTTTGAAATTTTCTTTTTTTTTTTTGGGGGGGACTGGAACTGTGGTGTGGAAATGCTATTTGGAAAAGAAAAAGATATATTTTTAGAGGTGGGAAACCTGTAATTAATTCTGTGACCAGGACTGATTCTTGCCCGTGGGCATTTTGCATGAGATCTCCCAAAATCTAGAAATACTGTTTCTGAAAGGCAGTGTTCTCCAGAATAGCATTAAAATATAATTCTTTGATGACTTTTGCTTTTACAGTATTTTTTTGACAATGCCACTTTGTGAGCACTGACAGAAAGCACTGCATAGATTAGCCTCAGAAGGTTTTATTTTTATGTCTTGGGCATCCCAGAAATCTAGTTACTTAAAGTAAATAAATTAACCTAGATATGGAATGAGACTCTAAAACTGTAGCTGATATTATTTTGTTTCTTGTAAATTTTTTATATGAAATTATTGCTAATCAGGGATTCCAAAGTTAATACTCTCTTAAATTTTGAGGCATTGTGTGCCATTTCCTCTAGAGCTCAGCTGTAAAGCTTAGCTGACACTCTATTTGTGTTAACTGAAGACAAATAATTAACAAGGATATGAAATTTTAGTTATCAAGTTTCAGTTCTAGTGGGAGGACAGGTAGGTAAAAGGGGGAAAATACTTGTATAGAAAAATAAGAATTCTAAGAAATGAACAAGTCTGATACCCAAACAAGCCCTTTTTCAAGATAGGAAGGAGAACTTACTGTAAAAACAGAAAGTATGTGGAAGTTTGCGTCCAACACATACTGTTACTGAAACACATCAAAAGGAACCGTAATTGTGTTGCACAATTTGTGTTCTTTGCTCTGAGTGGGAAAGTTCTGGTGTGAAAACTTCTAGGAAGTTTTGAACTTCTCAGATAGTTTGTATATTTTCTAATTAAATATCTACTCCATACAAAATCCTAAGACAATTTTCGTTCTTGTGTCAGTTGCTTATGAGCACTGTTCATTTGTTCGATAAATATGAACAACATAGTGCAAATCACCAAAATAATGTCTAAAAAATGTCTAAAGGGAAAAAACACAGAAGCATTTGTCTGTATGTGATTGCATGTTCTTCTGAAGCCTTTGAAGCACTTGGTTTGGAGAAACAGTAAGATTCTCTACTTTGTGTTTACCATCTTAATAAGTCTTTCTTGTTCAGATAATGTTTTAGTCTTGCTTCCCTGTCCTTTATTTCACTTGTCTCCTCCATACAGAAAATTTATCTCTTTAGTTAGCTTTCCCCTTTTGAAGTATAGAAAATGAATTCAAATTAAATGTGCTTGTGAATTTTTTCAATAGTCTGTATATTTAGATAATATTCTGTTCTTTAAAATACTATAGGGCTGTTACATTAGTGATGTGCCAGAATAAAATAAAAGTAATGTCAGCATCAGGTTAAAGTTATATTACATAACATAAGCAATTTCTAGTTTTGTAGGGAAGGTGGCTTCACTTCTGCATACAAATCTAAAATAATTATTCTATAAAATATTTCAGAAATTAATGTGATATGTGTATAACTTCTGTAATTTTCCTCTTCAAAATTGTATCCCCATAATAAGTTTGGTACAATAACTTTACCATTTGTCTCTAGAAATCTGTGGAAAACTAAACAGTAACAAGATAACTCAAAAATAAAATTAATGAATATGAATGATTTTTATATTTATCATTAATGGCAGTCCTGATTTTACTTGCTTCATCTGACAATATGTTTTCCATTTTTTTAGATGGTTGTAATTCATATACACAGGGGATTAGCTCTCTTTGGTTACTATCTGTAATATTAATTTATCTGTAATATTACTGTAATATTAATACTCATCTCACTTATTGCTATAGTTCTGTTCCTTTAAATGGCTTTTTAGGTATTTCAGAAAATTGGATTGCAGTTACAATATTTGTCTTCATCTTTTTACTAATGGAAACTATTTCTTTGAGCATGTTAAATCATGTCACAGTTATTTTTCTCTGAAGACATCTGACACTGTAATTCTTGCAATTTTATATTAGTTAAAATATCCATTACCAAATATTAGACAATTTAGCTTTTTTTTTTTTGTAATAAAGTAAAAATGAATAGTAATAAGAAGAAATTTAGTTTAAGGAAGCAGTAGGTATATTCTTTGGACTAGCTAAATGTTTGACAGTTACATTCATTTTACATGTTTTGAACTTGCTATCCCATCTGTGGAGGCATCCTAAAGAAATTAATGTGGAAATATCTCTTGATTTATTTTAAAAACAGCTATAGGTTTATATTTGCCATGAAGCAGGACTGAAGAAAATGAGTGCAGTAACACTGCACCATGTCTAAACATTCTCTTTTGGGACAAATTCTATGTATTTAATTTAACATTTGTAATTTTACATGGTGTTTCCTGGTGTTCCAGAAGGAAGCAAACTTATAAAATATGGGCCAAGTACAGGGTCAAATTCCTTCTTATGCTTTTTGAAAACTATACCCACTGTTTTTCAAGTTTCCATCCATTCCTTCTCCATTGGATTGGTTTTGTATCTTCTGATGTGGAAGAGCAGATGACTTTCAGTGAAGATTTAAAGTATGATATTGCACTATTTTTTAAACAGACAAGTTTATATTTGTGATAACTCTGACTTACTGTGGATTTTGGAAAAAGTTCATTTAGTAATGAAACATTTTGTTATATTTATAGAGTACAGCTGATAGCTTCAAAATTAATAATAAAATTCTGCCATTTCCTCAATTCAGTTTGGCTTAGGAGGGATTTTATCAGGTTTTATTTCCACATAGGAAGGTAAATGTATTCTCTGTACAGTCTTTTGTGACAAAAGCAACATAGTCTCTTCTACTTATTTCTGAAACTTTTTTCAAATGTATTTAGTATTTTAATAAATAGTAGCACTTTTTGAAACATGTACATGTACTTTGAAGAGGTCTGCTCACCAAATTTGGAACTTTTCATGGATAATCAGATTTTGAAAGAACCCCAGAGATTCTGATGTCTCTGCAGTAGGACTACAGATGGAGATAAGATTTTCACTTCCAGACCATTTTAAACAATATTTGTTGTTGACAAATGTTATTAGGGTTAAATGTGTCCTGAATCAAACATGACAACTAATTCAATAATTCTGGGCACATTATTCTCTCCTGTTCTTCTCCTTGCATCCTTGTTTTTGCCGCTTCCTTGTTTCTCTGGAAATAAGTAGGAAATTTTTGACGACAGTGATCAGAACAATTGTATGACTGAGAAGGGATGGAGTGGGCATGCTGTGCTGAGGAGTTTAATGGCCTTCCTGTCCTGCCAGTAACATATATTGAGACTGATCTTCTGCTTGCCTAACTTAATTATTTCTAAATAACCTTGGATCAGGACATTTTTAGTCATACCTAGTAGTGGTTGCATCAAACGTTGACAGTGTGAAGACTTGCAGTTTTTATAAATGTAAGCTGCACTTTCAGAGGGCATGTTTAAGAACTTTTAAAATTTTATTTTAAGATCATATGAAATGAAAGAAAAAAATGCAGTTTGCAAATCTCTGGTAATATTTTGAGGTCTTATAGGAATAATTGTATTAAAATATTTATCATGTATCTACTTTTCAAACAGCAATAAGTCATTAGTTATAAGCTGAGAAGAAATGCCTGAGGACAATTTCTCAAATAGTGTGGGATGGTGACTTATCCACAGTAACTGCACTGTAGTCATGCTTTTGAGAGATACTTGTGTCAATTCAGAATTTATCTCAAGAAGGCAGAAATCCAGACTGTAAGCTAATTCACCTCAGAAATTTTGGGTTTGATTTGTTTTTGTTTGAAATAACTAATCACATATGAAAACTGAGTTTTATAAAGAGTAAAACCAAACCAGGTCTTAAGAGCTTCCTTGTGAATTCATCTATTCTATTATCCCTCGAATCATGAACACACTATGAATATCTACAAAAACTATTTTCTAGTGAAGTATTGCTCTTAGAGCCTACTGAATTTCTACCATAATTGTGCTTCCTATGTGTTTTATATAGACATGTATATATAATTAGACTTTACTAACCTGTGCAGTCTAGCACAAATTTCAACAGCACACAAACAGGTCAAAAATCAATTTCCAGTGTGTCATAAGTACACAGTTGACTGTAGAGAATGATACTGGAACACTACTGAATACTGATTTCAAGTTCAGGCATCTCTTCAACAGTCTAGTAAAGACATGCTCTGACACTCTTGCAGTAGAAACAGCTTGCTTCTTTTCTTACCTATAATGTTTCCTAATTGTCATAAATAAGCTCCTTGGTATGCTGCTTTTATGTATTTTTCCCCCTCTTCTTTCTCTCTTTGTTCACTGTTGTTGCTTTTATAGCATGCATAACTTACTGCACAGTAAATGAAATACAGCTGAAGTGTATTTTATTTATTATTCATTGTGGTGCATAGAAAAAACACAGTGGAGGCTTTCCCTGTGTGTGATGCTAGAAACGAAATTAGGCTAAGAAAGTTGGTGTTTTGTGTTCTACAAAGAAACATGCATTTTTATTTTTTGCCTCTCATTTGGACTGTCAAGAAACATGTAAGCAGGGTACAAGGATTGCACCCATAGCAGTGTCTGGCCATTTAATTTAAGTCTCTTAACTGTCCTTTCTGCTGCATGGTGCTGGAACTCACAACTTGGATACTTTAGTGAAATATACCATTTGCATAGGACGCTGCAGTGGCTTATTGCTTTCAGTATTAACCAAGTTTCCGTGTATATTTAGGCAAATATTCATTGGCATCTTCATTTTTTCCCCACTGATTTTGAAATAACAGGTTGTTAGAAAAGAGTGGAGTAGGACATAAAGATCTTTGTATAGCTGAAATAATGATACACTGATCTCTCTGTTTATTTCAAATCATCATAAGCTGTACATGCTTTTAATGTCTTTCAGTTGTTTTCCATTGCAAGGCTCTATTACCAGTTTTGAGTGAATAATATAATGATTCAAATGAACAAACAGTATAGTGAATAAAGCTGCAGCAGGAAATCTTTACTGACAAATAGAAAGCAAATACATTTTTGCAGATAGTAATTCTTACATCTTGAAGAATCTGCCTCATCATGAAAATACTGGAAAGGAAAAATTCTACTCACAAAGAGAAATTTCTTAGATAAGAGTATGTGATCTTTATCTTTACAAAGAACTGGGTTTCCATAATCAGGATATGCTTGTATATCTGACCTAGAAATTTAAACTTCAATATTAAATCCATTTCCTCTCTAGGGCAGAGGTCCTACTTTTAGTTGTATGCATGCCATGTTGCCTTGAAAACATTTCTCACAGAACTCATGAAATAACATCCCAGAAACTTGACTTTTAAGGTGAGAATGACTCACTCTCTGTAGCCTGAATGCATAAAACACAAAGTAGGAGTGAAAGTTGCTAATCACTTTTGTCAGTGTTTCAGACTATTTCTGTGGTATTTTTTATTATGGTGAAGTAGAACTTTTTATTTCATTTTCTTTTGGCAATAGGTAATTCAAAGTTGAATCTATTTATAACTACAGGATGCAATAAATGTCTCCTTTAAGCATAACTGTTTTTAAACTTTTTTCTTATTAACTTTTGTGTTTATTAAATCATACCATTTACCCTTTCTCAAGAGCAATGCTGTATATGGATATATGCTTAAATCGCACTACTTCATGCTCACCTATATTAAGTAAAATATTTAGAAGATACAGTGAAGAGCCCAGAATTAAAAATTTTGTATTCACCAGGTGAAAGGTTTTCCTTTAGAAAGGACTCAGGGTAAAACTTAATAGTTTAATTTTTTTGGTCTGTCTGAAATTTAAGAGCCTGTATCATAAGATGAGGTGCTTCTTACATAAACAAGAACATCAATCTAAGCTCTCTGAGGGAAACATAGTATGAATAATAGTGGTTACTCTGCTTTTCTTTGTCTGCTGTGTTGATTTATGCATTATAAATGTGTGATTTCACTCTAGACATATGAAAATGGGACTAGTGTAACATAGTACATAGATTTTATTTAATTTAGCAGGTTGTAACATCACTAAAATTTTAGGTTGAAATATTTACTGGTAGCAAAAGCTAGGCATGTTGTTCTAAAACAATAAGCTTATCAGTGGAGGTTAAAAGAAAAATAAAAAAAATCAGGTTTTTATTTCTTTAGATCTTGCAAGCTAATTAATTTCCTTGTAGGCCTTATAATTCCAAAAGAAGTTGATTACCCACTTTCTTCCAGTGTTTTGAATAAGTGAAAAACTCTTATCCAGTCATATTCCTGAAGAGGTGAACACTACTTTTAAAGCTGCAGCAAATAATAATTCCAAATTTTATTTAATAAAAAAGCAGATGTTACTTCACTGTTGTATTTATAAAGCTTTTTCTTTTTTCTCAGATCATTGAGGAAGATGATTCTGAAAGTTCTCTCACTTGAAAAGTTTTACAAATTACAGAAAGAGATGCTCAGCATCTCTTGGTGTGGGATTTTTGTGTGAGATACTGGTCAAGATAAGAAGATTTGTCTTACACTATTAAAATGCCATGGTGTTTTTTTTATAAAGAGGCAGGCACAGGTACAGGCCATCACTGTGAAGCTACATTGGTACATTATTACATTACTAACCACTGAGTAACAAGGAAGATGTCAGTGTAAGGGAGGAAATGCTGAAGGCAAAAAGGGAAACAAATTAGGGACTTGGTCCTTTATATCATATGAAAAACTATCAATTAAGAAATCTGAAAGGAATCTGATTCATATTGAATAGGAGGTCATCAAGTTCACATTAAGATTAAACTGGTGTATTAAAAGCTCAGTATCACTTTGGAATGTGGTATTGTTGCCTAGTTACATCACAGACTAAGTCTGACAAGTAAAAATCAAACCTGAAATGGTATCATTGTCTTTTTAAGGCAAACTCGTGTTCTTCATATCATGGTACTTACTCAGTGCCTCTTCTTCTGTATTCTTTAATATCTGATCCATGTATTTTTAATTCGAATTACCAGAGATGTAGGTATTACACCAGAAGAGAAGGATTTGTGGCTTTACATCTACATTTTTTTTCTCAGCCATACTGCAGATTTGTACTATGTATGTGTGCAAGTAAGACAGAAAGGAGCAGTACTTAAAAGGTTTTTTTTTAAATCTTTCTAGCAATCTATTATTAGATCACTTTTCCCATCTCTTTCCTGTCCTGTGGTTGTGGACTACATGATTACCTCATTAAATGAGTTTTATACTTCAACCTACAGGTAGGAACGAACTAGTTAAAGAGGACTTTTCCTCTCTTAGCTCATGTGTTCATTCCACCTGTTTCTTCAGTCCAGCTGAGTTTGGTTCCCTTGTGAATCTGTCATTCTTAAAACTTCTTTCCTGATTCTTGAAGATTACACTTTTCTATGCTACCATCTCCTAGAAGTGATTTAACCAATCTGTCACTCACAGAGGAAAGCTCGTGCCAGTTTCTGTGAAGCTACTGAAATTTGGTCCTGCTGTCTTCCACTGATGTGATTGCCAGGTTTTCTCCTGATGGAATAACCTTAACAAAGACATTCTCCATCTCATCTTCTCAGAGGCCTAAAGAGAAGAGGGAGCTCAGCAGATGTAAAATGCTGATCACAGTACTTGTGGACATGCCTTACATTATTGAAATATGTAAAGTGACAGAGACGAAGTCCTAGCAGGATCAAAAGAAAAGCAGTGTTTTTTAGACTGAAATATAATGATCTACTGTGCTATTCCTGATTTTATTACTGTTTTAAGAGATTTTAAAAATTTCTTCTGGAAGGTAAATTTAGTCTGTTTATCTAGTAGTAGGAATATTTGAGATAGAACAGGTGCTAGGGCTGTATGCTGCTCTATCTTTTATCAGTCTACTCATCGTCTACAAATCTTCTCAGGTATCTGCTTTACTCTAAGGCAGTTCAGCTATACTCAGTCTTGTGTTGCTGCTACTAGACTGCTCTGCTTTCACACCTAGTTTAATTAAGGTTATAATTACAATATTTTTTGTCAGTGTAGTTAGAACGCCTCAAAAGTTATTTTAAATGCAACATGCAAGTGATAAATTTTTGAAACCAAAGCTTATTTTAAAAAATACACTGAAAGTTACTGGAATTGTTCTGGTTGTTGCAAATGTTACTCAAAAAGCATATTACTGGGAAGCATCATAGCCTGAGACATATATGAATCCATCTTTCTGAAGAATTCAGTATAACACATTGCTATTTAGAAACATTTCAAGTCATAGAATAATAGGAAAAATTTCATTCTATTCATTCCATGCTTATTTATACTTGTTATCATGATGTGAGCTGCACTGTCCAGTGAACATTACCATTAAATATGTTAAACCCAGAACAGTCATGTTCTCACTAAGTAATAATGGTGGTAATATAAAATATCTGGTACCCATTTTTGTGAAGTGATAATTTTATTGGTGAACAATATCAAGATGCAACCATTTATTGTCCTTTTACAGATGATCCTTCCAACAACTGTTAAGTGAGTACTGGCATCACAGGGAGAAAATTGCATGCCTCAGCTGCTGTCCTGCCTGTGGCTGTAATGAATTCTCTGTAGTAATCTTACTGTGTTGACTTAGCAAAAAAAATGGAATTCTAATTGACAGCATAAAGCCAAGCAAATTGTCATTAAAGAGATGCTGACTAAAGTCTTGTTGTTGCTGATGTCAAAACTGTTCTTTGTGGCCAAGAAGGAAAAAAATAATCCTTCTAAATTATTAAACTTCAAAACACATGAACTGTGTAATCAACTGACCTTAGGCATATGTTGATGGTGATGTTATTTGTGTGCTCTTTCCCTTAGATTTTCAGGGGTACAAAGGTGTTTCCAAATGTGTTGTTTAAGAAACATGATTTTGGAGTTTTGATTACAGTTGCACCTCCATTTCTGAAAGCGGCCAGGGCAAAAATCCATGACTGAACCAAAAAGGCATCAAGCTCTCAGATTAGAGTCTTGACGTCCCTTCGATTTGGCACCTTTTCATGGCATAATTAGTTGGGTCTGCCTGTGTAGTCAGTCTGGAAGTAAGTTTTTCAAGTTGGAGTCTGAAGACTGAATGAGTGAAGCGTCCCCAAAATCATCTTTCACTTAGGATTAAGTGCTTTTTAAAAAGAAGTGATATGTGTCTGTATCCAAAATTGGACTATTTTGGAATAGAAGACAGCACATGAGCCAGGAACGTACCCTTGGAACAGAGAAAGCTAACAGTATGCTGGGCTATATCAAGAGGAGTGTTTCCAGCAGGTTGAGGAAGGTATCTTTCCCCTCTATTCAGTACCAGTGGGGCTACACCTGGAGTTTTGTGTCCAGTTCTTGTACTGGGCTCCCCAGTACAAGAGAGACATTCACATACTGTAGTCCAGTGAAGGGCCATGAAAATTATTAAGGGACTGGAGAATCTCTTCTTAAAGGAAAGGTTGAGAGAGCTGAAACTGTTTAGCCTGGAGAAGAGAAGGTTTGGTGAGAGATCTTACTGATGTATACAGATGCCTGATGGGAAGGTGCAAAGAGGATGAAGCCAGACTCTTTTCAGCAGTGCCTGGTGAGAGGACAAGAGTGGAGGAGCACAAACTGAAACACAGCAGATTCTGTCTGAAAATCAGAAAACACTTTACTATTAGGGGGACTGAGCACTGGCACAGGTTGCCCTGAGAGACTGTGGAGTTTCTATCCTTGGAGATACTCCAAAAGCCATTTTGATGTGGTCCTGAGCAACCTGCTGTAGGTGAGCCTGCTTGAGCAAGGTGATCTCCAGAGATGATTTCCATCCTCAAGCATTCTGTGACATACCCTAGTGTGGATCTCAGAAACAACACAGGCACCAAATGCTTCTGAGTTACTGTAGCAAATTTAATAGTAATTGATCCCAATTATACTAACCAGAGGAAGAATTAAAAAAAAAAACCAAACAAACAAACTTCACTTTTCCCCTTCCCCCCTCAAAAACAAACAAACCAACCCACAACCAAGCCAAAACTGACAAATGTAAAATTGTCCATCAGGGCAATAAGTATTTACACTGATTTCTGTTATCAGTAACAAACAATAGGGTGATGTGTCCCCATGACCATTTATACCAGGGTGTGTTTGCTGACGTGCTTTTGGCTGCCTTTAGAAAGGCTTGAATGGCTAATACCATAAGGATAATACGTTGCAGGTGACAGGTGTAGCCCAGATAAAGATGTTTTCAGAGGAATCTGCTCGCTCCCTCCAATGTTTAATTCTCTAAGAACACAACTCTACTACCTTAGCCACATATTCACAGTATTTCATATGTTCCATGCTAAGTCAATACCATCTTTTATTTTTGGAAATCAATTATAGAGTACTAAACCCTTGTGGAAAAGAAGAAACAATTTAGCTGCTTCATCACATGCTAGAAGTGACAGTAAGAGCTTTTTATATAGCTGTTTGACATTTTAAAAGCTTTCCAAGAAAACCCACCTTTTTATTCATAAGGCCTTTCCAAGAGATACAAGCCCCTTGCTTGCCATTTTTGTACTTACTGTTATAATGCACTTCTTATTGATTTCATCCCCACACTTGATTTTAGAGTCAAGGATGGGGTGTAACATACTATTTATGTATTTGCTCACTAAGAAACATTATGGTTCTTATAGCACATATATCACACAAGGTGGATTTCTAGCTAAAGCCTGTAAAGAAAACAGTAAAAGAATATTTCAACTATAGGTTTAGTTAATGGCACATACTGGGTGGAATAAAAGCAGAATGAATGACCTGCTGTAGTGTCACACAAAAAGAGAGTGGTCCACAGTATGAGCTGCTGGCCAGAGGCTGTTGCTGTCAGAGTAAGTGGAGAGAGCCAACTGGTTCTAGTAGACCATCTATATGATATCCTGACTTATGGACAGCTATAAGCAGGTTACTTTTTGATTTTTTTTTTCTCTAAATGTTGATGTGAAGAATTTTCCCTCTAGCTATAGCTTTTCTTCTCTCTCTTCACCTCTACAGTTTATCTGATTGCTAGTTGTTCCTTACCAACCCAAATCATTATTGTGTCTAGATGCTGCCATACCATATTTTTATATTTTAAAAGTCCTTTATGTTCTATGAATTAAGAAAAGAATACACAGAGAATTAATCTATAATTAAAATATTTAGAAGAAATTTCATATGCCAGCCTACAATTATAACACCTGTTTCATGATGTGAGTAGTAAACAGTTTCAGATTTGTTTGTGATGCCTTGTCAGACTTGACAATTCCTTGTAGCTTTAAGGAAGCATTTTCCATTCATAATGTAACAATTATCAAATTATTCCCAGAGGCATATTTCTGCCACCATTAAGGTTTTTTCTAACTTAGTCTTGATACACAATTTCTCAAAATCTGGAAGTTGACTTTTCAACTATTTTTAATGGTAATACATTTTGTGTAAGCATTATATGAACTAAGGTCCCAGGACAATGGACTAGATGATCTGTTGAGGTCCATTCCAACTCCTAACTTTGTGTGATTCTGTGTGAATTAGTGTAAAAAATACTAATTACTTTAAATCTCAAAATGTTATCATTATGGCTGGCTAAGTAAATGTGTAGGAACTTATTACAAGGAGGATGATGGTTAACTTCTCATGCATTCAGTTTCTGAATTCATGAGGAATTCATACACAGCTAGGATGAATACTGACCAGGTATGATAAAGGGGTGACTTAAGGTCTTGAAGCCTGATGACATTTGCTCTAGGAGAACTGAGAGATGTTACTGAAGAAAGTTCTGTTTGTAAAGGCTTACTATGTAAATAAGCTGCTAGTCATTCTATTTAATTGAAATTACAGGAGAGAAAAAAAGCAATTCTGAAAAGAATAAAAGTGACAAAATGCCAGTTTACTAGCTTATTTAAAACCTGCTTTATAAATTCATTGTTTCTGTATGACTTATTTTAGTGATATGTGTTGCTTTTGTAATATGATGTGTATTCTGTGATTCCAGATGTAATTATTTACAGTGAGTTAATTTATGCCATTAATATCTCATTCACTAACAAGTGCATGTTAAAATCTCAAGAGTTTTGAGTTAGATACATATCTAGAAATCTTATGGTTAGATAAACATTTTTGAGCTTTACAGGTTAAAAATCTTATGAAATCAGCATCTGTCCTGTCCTAATGATTTGATCTGGTTTTTATGTTTAATTGAATGAACTGACTTTTTTCCCTTTTTTTCCTTTCTTTTAGTGAAAAGAATGGCAGTTTTTAAATTGAAAAACTTATCATTCTAACTAATTTACATATTTGTGGTTTGCTTGTTTGTTTGTTTAGGTATTTCTTTAGTTTTGGGGGCTTTATCTCCTCCTAAGCACAAGCCCTATTAAACCACTCTTTTTAATGGACATGTTTCAGGAAGATATTTTACGAAAAAATTGTTTTAATTTCATTTTTAAGTCCTGGAGAAAAGTTAATAACTTCCAGTCTAAAGGCAGTGTCACAGCTGAATATAAATATCTGTAAATTAAGAATGTAAAAACTGTGAAATGGTTTCTTATTAAAAGTTATAAGCATTTATGCTGTACAGAAGATTTATTATCTTCTTTAAGCAGCTTGCAAACAGCTACTGCTTGTTTTTAATGCAGAAGAACTTAAACTGGCTCAGGAAAACAACAGATAATAGTATCCATATCTCCTAAAGGGTGAAATTAAAGCTTTGAAAGGTTTTCATGTTTCCTTTTTTGTGAAATATTTGGCATACACAATGACATGCTATTGTGTAGAATATAAGTGTGTGTATAATGGTATAAATTATTAATTTAAATTGCTAAGTATGGCAGTGATAACTTCATTTATGACATGTATTTCTAGAAAGAATCTATTTTCCTTCTATTTATTTGAAGAATTATACTGGTTTGTGCTACAGGCTACTATGAAGAAAATTGCCTTTATCTCATGCAAACTCCCTACAAATCAAAGTTACATGACTTTTTCTCCAAAACCAAATTTTTCTGAAGGACCTCATAACAGAAAATAAAAAGGTCTTCAGAAAGAGAATGTAAGATACATACATCAATTACATTAATATTTTTTACAGTTTCTTGCTGGCAAATTTCAAATGTGAATACAATTTGAAGTGTCAAGCCATAGTTTTACTTTTAATTAGTGAAACCCACCAAATTTTCCTAAATGCCTTATAAATATAATTCCCATGTGATTTATGCTGTATGAATGAATCCCTTTGCTGCCCACAGAAACTGGTTTTCTATACAGTCTCAGGTAATCTTCATGTAATAAAATCTGTGAAAAACAAACCTCCCATTTGCTTACTTATATATACATCTTTCTTTTCCAGATGACAAGAGAGCAGTATATATTAGCAACACAACAGAACAGCCTTCCAAGGACTGAACATCCACAGTTTTACCCAGTAGGGATTTATGGATGGCGAAAGAGGTGCTTATACTTCTTTGTCCTTCTGCTGTTGGTTACCATGATTGTTAACTTAGCAATGACAATATGGATTTTGAAGGTTATGAATTTCACAGTGGTAAGTATCACAGTAACTTTATGTACCATGTTTCTTGAAACCATAACTTCTAATTTTGATTCTCTTTCCTTTACTATATTATATACAAATCTTCTAATTTTGGATTAAAAATCATATAGAGTTCTTTGAGTATTACTTCAGATATTTAGAGCTCTTGAGTGTATTCTGCAGTGCGTGGACATGCACCCTATCTCTAGTCAGATATTTTTGGTTAATAGTATCTACTGAAAATATGTCCAGATATTTGATTATTTTTTTTGCTTGCACTTGACTGCCCCAAGTGTCTCTTTATTGCTTTTCACCACCGATAGCAATCAGTAGGAGTTTACTATGTCTGATCTTTACGCTACCTCTCTTTGGAGGAAATTGGGTTAGTTAGGTCAACTTAGGGTGGTTGGTTGGTTATTTTTTAGTTTATATTGCTCTTAGTATTTTTTTCGAGTTTACTCTCCACTTGGACCATGTTTCACCTAGAACTTAGAGTAGCTGATTTGATGTTGGTAAGAGGGGGTACATAGGTATCAAAGCTACAGGCTTTAATGAGACAACCTCCATCTGGAATCTTTAATAGCAGCAGTGTGTTACCAAGTATTTGAGGTGTACACCTGAAAAAACATCTACATTTAGTGGAAACTGTGTTATCTGCCTAGTTATTTCCAAGGCTTTGTTTGGATAAAGGTTGTAGAAGTGCTTACTAGTTTGCAGTGGAACAGTATCTTTTTGTATATCAAATGAAAAAATGGAACACTCCTCAGTTTAAAATAGTAGTGTTTCTGCTAAGATCAGTGTATTCTCTCTCTCTTTGGATTTTAAACATAATAAGCCATATTTTGACATGGCTAATAATACTTTTCTGCTTCCTAGGGTCATAGCGCATTTCTAGTCTCCATTATTTAACTGGAAATAAAAATACAGCCAACAAAGCCAGTCAACAAAATCAGCTTTAAATGTACATCTAAAACTGTTCAATATGTGCTAAAGCACTCTAGTTGCACTGGGTTATCTAAGATCCCTGCCTGATAAAATATTTTATGTAAATACATTGCTACTTCTGAGTTGCCACCAGTTGATACATATGTTGGATTTGTACTTCGAAAATTGTATTACTTTAATATTCATGTACTGAAGAGCTTGTTAGAAGTTGGGAGGGGAAAATTGCATGTTCTTAGTGGATTTTTTTTTTTTTTGTGCTTGCAAACCAGGATATCCATATATGCTTTTGTTATTTGTATTAGAAGCATATTTAGCATGCATGTTGACTTCAGTAAAATGGTCAGCTGTTGTTTCAGGGGAAAGTTTAGCCTGTAAATTTAATTAGGTTAAGAAGCTGTTTTAAAAAGCATAGAATTTTTCTCTGTGCAGAAGATTGCCTGGATATGGAGGCAGTAGTTTCAAATATTTTGTTGGAACGCACGTTTTGACCTTTCACACTACAACTGCTATAGCACTATCCAGTTACAATTTGAACTTTCCACTTTTGCAATTTGAACATACAATCTTTTTAAAACAAAACCAAACCAAGTTATTTTGAAATAGTTTTCTTTCCAAGAAGTCAAAGTTTTGTTAGAAAGTTAGGTTTGTGGTGAATCACTAAATCAGTGCAGGCATCTAGTGCTGAAAACAATTGGATTTTTTCAGCAGTTCTGTTTACTAGTTAGTAGGTTGAAGACCTTGCTTCAGGAGCTAAGAGATGTATGTGTTTGGAATAATTATGCGAACACTGGCTTAATAAGTTCACAAAAATAGTGTTTAAAATTATTTATAGAATTGATTTGTATATTACAATTCACAAATCACAAATCATGTGTTTCTTAGTTTGTTATAAATACAGATAGATGCTAATCACTGACTAGTATGAGTTAATCTTTAAACTTCCTGTTACAGAATTAAAATTCATTTCATAGATTCTCATTTAGCATAGTTTATATATACAAGTAAGGGATTTGGAAAACAAAAGTGGAACATATCAATTCTCTTTATATGAAAACCTCTAAAAAATATTGCATGTGCTTGGAAGTACTATTCATTTTGGAATTTCATATACCCCTCAACTAACTCAGAAATGAAAATTTGTGTTTCATGGTTAGTTACGAACAATCTGCAAAGGATTTTGTACTTAAAAACAATAACAGAAACATTTTATTTAATGATCATACTGTCACCAGGTCACTATTACTCAAATTAATGTGGTATATCCTTATTGATATAAAATTATTAACTATTATTCTTTTAATGGCAAAATATTTCCTGCTTTTGTTTAATAAAAGGTACAGCTTCAAGATGATTTGGTTTTGTCTTCTAACTTTTATATAAAATATGTATGTGGTTTATAGCCTGAAGTTGTATAACTTAAAGTTTACACATGACAATGGGTTATTTAATATTAGAAAGGTACATGTAATAGCTGTAGGGATATCATGAAAAAGATGAAAGAATGAAAAAGTCTCTCAGCATTTGCTTCTGTTTTTATAAGCACCATCACTTTGGATCGTGTTCCAATACCTTTGGTTAGTTATGCACTGAAGAATACCAGGTTATGCTATAGATTTATGGAATAATAGTATTCTACTTGGACTAATTAGTGCTCACATTAGAGTCACTGGATGGGTTTAAAAATTGATTGCTATTGATTCATATAAAAAAGTTCAGTAAAATCTTCGTGCTTATGTCCACACATGCACATTTGTGCACGAACTGGAAATTTGTATGGAGCCTGAAGGAGTCACATTCTTAATGGCAGACATCTGAGCGTAAAATAATGTAGTTTATGAACCTAGACTTAATGCATTTAAACAATGTAATAGATTTGAAAAATACATCTCTTTTTTCCATGTGTGTGTGTGTTTATCTACAGATAAGAGGATTTATATATAGATAAATATAAACTAAGAAAGTGTCTTTGTATATCTGGGCAGTTACAGGAAATCAGAGCTGCAGCTAAAAACCTTTTGAAAAGGGAAATACTTTTGCTATATGGATTTCAAGAGTATCTGCACAAAAGAGGAATCTAGCCATGATGAAATAATTGTTTAAATTGAACTACTTTGACATTTTAAATTTTTTCTCTTTTAGCAAAAGCCAATGTTGAGGCTTCTATAAAAAAGCTAGTAATTGCACCACTTCAAGGCATCGTGAAGAGCCAGGGCAAGGATTTATCATTGCTGGTTGACAGCTGCAACAATTTGTATTAGCTGTTGGCTTTCTATTTTTATCTGTACAGCTGCAGCCACTGACCAGTTGGCACAATAAAAGCCTTTCTGAATTCAATGTATAGATTCTCCACTTGGAAAACTTTTCTGCATATATTTACCTTGCATGTAAAAGTTACATTCTGAATCTGACCTAGTTATTTTGTGCTGTTTTTTATACACAGAGAGGAGAAATAGAGTATCTTGTAAGACTATTTATCTCATAGTGAGACAGGCAACTGAAGTGAATTGTCCTTAAGGATGGATGTTAAATAGCTCTTCAAAGATATAATTAAAAAGGAAACATGGTTTATTGCAGTTGTGTAGAAACATAACACAGGCAAGTAACGTTAAGTCTCAATTTATCAGATTAAGTAGCATATCTGGGAAAGACAGAGAGACTTTCCAGTACACAGCCTCTTCTTCCAGAGTACAATGCATGAAAGACACTTGAAGGGTAAACGCAAGTTACAAATAATTGCTCTGATATGACATGTATCAGATGAGCAAAACTGAAGGCAATTAGTATCTGTGTAGCAGAAAGATCATTAGATGGAGGAGGAATCAGAGATGTGGTAATCATTTTTTGAAAGATATTCCTCCTTTGGTAGCTTAGTGTTACTGTCCTTTATCATCTAGTTAAAATCTGTTACCTCCCTGTTTAATTGTCTGTTTAAAAAGGTATATTAGAAAGCATGAAAGAACTTCAGGACAAAGAAGTCCCTGAACCCTTCCACTGGTAGATGCGTGTAGCCGTAACATACCATACAATCCTGTGTTTGTGTAGACAGTAATCACTCAGGAGTAGATGATACTCAGGAGTAGAGGAAGATCTGACCCAGAACAAAATACTCTGCCCATAACATCCCTGAAATAATCCCTAGGCTAAAATCATCATTGGAATAAAACTCTGTTATTATACATGCAGCAAGTGGATCTGCTCTGTCATGAGTGGTAAGGATAAAATAATTTGACAGCCTCTGTGTTCCCCTAATGGAACTACCAAAATTTCTGAATCACATGATTGAATTTCATACTACTAAATGCTTTTCTAAAAAGTGAACAGCTGGTGTCTTCAAGAATAAACTCAACTTTCTTCATGTCTCTTAAGCCTGATCTTCAAAGAAGATGTGCAAAAAATCTTGGAAAAATCAAGCTGGGAACTAAAACCTGTAGTTTCTGTCAATATCAAAAGAATAGACTTAGGAGTCTTCAGTGTTAGGGAACATCTATAATTTCCTTTCCTTGTACTAACCTTGCCATGATCCACAGGCTCCCCCTTGGAAAAGTCTTTCACTTTCCCTCAGGTTGTAATTGCCTCTCACTTAGTCTAGATTATAGGTGTCTAATAAAGCTGAAAACTGTTAGTTACTATTTTGCACCTCTACGATTAATGTACTAGGTGTTTCAAGGTGGGTGACACAAGTCATATCTTAGTGACGTAACCACAGGGTAAATTATGGATATGTTATGTATTAATAACATCCTGGTTATTTCATTTATGTAATTTATATACATTTTAAACGACAGCAAGGCAAAAAAAATATTTTTCATTGTGTCTGCATTCTCATCATCATGTTTTGCATAGTCCATTGCAGAGGTAATTAATTTAATTTTAGTTTAAAATCTAGTCACCCAACCATTATTCTCTGGTATAACTTTTATCTTGTAATTTCTTTAAGTTATTCTAACCTCAATGGAACTATAAATTCATATTAGCTATTCTTCATATAGCCCTTAACAAATAAAAAACATTGAGATTGTCACTTTGATTACTTACTCTGTACAAGAGATTTACCTTACTTTTTTTCACTATACAAAAAAAGATTGTAGAAATATGTGAATGCAAGTTGCATTGCATTGAAGTTTGGAGTCTACTAAAACTGAAAAAATTGTAACGGTAGGAAAAATGCAGATGTGAACCCCATTAGTTCTTAGGATCTCTTTTGGGTTCCTGTGTGGATCAGGAAGTATCTCCTAGGAAATATCAACACCAAATTGTTTTACTGGCTTTGGTTGTACATCTGGTTTTGTGTGTCTCCATATTCTCCTTTTCCCTTAGGTACTGATGCATGAAAATACTTATTTTGTTTCCCATCTAAGAATGCAGTAGCTCAATTCAGATATTTTCTCTTACTGTTACTGGCAGTGTTGCAGTCAGTTTTGACTGCTGTCATGGCACGATGTTTTCTGTACTGATACATGTTCAACTCTTCTTGCCAGTAGTACCACAGGAATTACTTTTAAGGTGAGAAATGAGACAACTTATTTAGATTTAGATTGTTATTTCTTAAGGAAACTTGAATTTCAATTTAGTCTCAAGCATAAGCAGAACATAAAGAGCAGTTTGAATTTTCTGGCTAGAGATCATGTGCTTCATGCTCACAATAGAACATACTCTGTTTGCTGGCTGCCTAACTCCAGCATCACATTGTTTGAACACAGGTAGTTTGCAAGATGGTTGAATGTTTGACAGAAGATACACATGCCAATGAAGCATGGTTTCTTTTTATGTGACAGCGTATATACGAATGCAGATATATGGAACCATTAACTCTTCTCTGCATCTTTAAATATTGTCCCTATATTCCTTTAGGAGTTTCACTTTTAGACTTAAAATCTTTCAGATCTGCAAAAATCTAAGTCTGAATTATAATATTTTTTTAACATTGCTTATAGAGACCAGAATATATAAGTATATCTTCATGGATTTTGCTTTCTATGAAAGAAAGAGGAAATTTTTGAGATGTTTAACTTTTTGTGTTGTTGAGACACACACACACTTTCTTTCTACCATCATCTCTCTCACAATTCTGACTTTCCATACCCAAAATGGAAAAAGTACTTCTAATTCCTTTAAAGGTACAATTTGTCCATTACAGCTATAATTTGATACTTAAGGTTTTAGTGAGACAGAACTAAAGCAGCTGTGTTCAATGCTTTTGTCTGTCTTGGCATATTGTAGAATACTTTACTTGCAGAACTTTACTGTGATACTCATTATCTATTTCTCAACAAGCATGACAGGGGTATGAGCTCTCAGGTTCCTAAGATTCTTTGACCACTCAGGTCTCTTTATTTGATGTTCAAAACAGTATTTGTTGTTATCAGTTCAGTTGGTTCTGCTAATCTTTTTGATGGAGAGAAGTATTTGCCCATGGCAGCCAACACAATTTCAAGGAGAACTAAGAAAAAAACTTTTTCTTAGCTAATTTTTGTTGAGACATGTCCAATTGTAGCAGATTGGCATTTGAAATTTGTGAAGTTTTGTAACAGCTGTACTTATCTCTACTCAAAAATAATTTTGGTTGTTTGGCAAACAGGCAGCAGTTTATTAGGTTTTGAATAAATATTATTATGATTTAATAGTAACAGTTGCTGGATATTTTATAAATACATTGTCACATCTGCAGATTTCATTTGTTTCAATGGCAATCATTTCTTGTCAATTATTTATTTGGAACTGTAAATGGTCTCATTTCCAAAACTTGTTATTGCTTAACTAGATAGAAAACTATTTCTCTACATCCCTCAATATTTTAGTTTTCAAGAACCTGATGTCCCACTTTGGGATGAATGCAAGAAAGCTTTTGTTTCCTTTTTGTTTGTTTTTTTTGTAGTGAGAAAGATCCAGTCCAGAGCAGGCAATATCATTAATTATTAACGGTTAAGAGACTTAGTCAAGATATCGGAGACCAAGGTTCAAATTCATGCAGTCTCCAATATAGATCCTGTCCCAGGTAAGTGTACTACTCATAGGCTATTAGTCCTTCTGATTTATGATTTTCCTGTTTAATAGATACATGATATCTTTCTGTCTTTTACTCTCAAATATTAGATATCATCTGGGTAACAAATTTAATTGAAAATTCCTCTGAAATAGCTATGTATTCTGCAGGGACATTTTCCACTCAGATCTGTTAATACCTGTGAAAGTGTTTAGGAAATTGCTAGCCAGCTAAAGTGAGTATTAGAAAAAACATACAGGCACACAGTCTTACTTATATAATTGCCTATGTTCTCATCTCCTTGTGTTGCACTGGAAACCAGAAACTTAAGCCTCTTGAATGAACCTGTCAGCTCCATGTGCTACTCAAGCATTGCTGATAGCGTGTCAGCAAAAGAATCTCGCTACGAGTTAATTTTACTTCTACTTTTTTATTTTGTTGGCTAATTTTGTGTAAAATCACAGCTTTATGGAGGTGGAGGGGTTTTGTAAAGTTGTCTCCTCTTTCATTTGGAGTGCAGGGGGTAGGAATGAACTGATTTATTTATACTCTCTTCTGAGTGTGTTATATAGTTGCTGTTGTGAGTAAAATGAATAATTATAAGTGTTTCTAATACCGTTCTTCTGAATCACTTTCTGTCTCATTTTGAATATATACCTCCTGTACTCTATGCCTCATTCCCTTGCATTAATGTGGGGAAAAAAAAGAAAATCAGTCAGTGCAAGTATAATATAGGTTTACTTGACTGTATAGTAATTAGTGTGAAGAGTACTAATTAATTTATTCCCCTCCCCAGTGAAAGGGAAAACATTAAAATTTTTCATGTTACAGTGGAAAGGCAACTAATCTGAAATGAAGTTTGCAATCTTCTGTTTGTACATGCATGGCAAAAGTTTTAATGAGCAGTCAAGCCACTGTTAAATGTGTCTCATTACCTATTTTATA
Organism: Galbula dea; assembly: GCA_013399015.1. Classification (NCBI taxonomy): domain Eukaryota; kingdom Metazoa; phylum Chordata; class Aves; order Piciformes; family Galbulidae; genus Galbula; species Galbula dea. The sequence goes on from VWZX01005330.1 coordinate 2,827,036, forward strand.
CTACTAGGCATGTCATGCAGAGACATAATCCTATCAAAAGTAGGAAAGTATTGTTTTAAACAGTTATAGTGAATAACACTTCTTAGCAAACATGAATTGCCTTACTTGATATGCCAGTTATGTTATTGATTCTGGGTGGCTGAATGAAGACTTCAAATGTTGTATTTTATTCCTGAAATATATACCTGTACATTTTGGTGTTTATTGTTAAAAATGATCTCTGACAAAAAAAGTGGGAATAAAGTTAATTCCTTGGTTTTGTATTTGTTCGGTCATGCAGACTCAATGGCAGAATACTAGTCAAGTTCCCAACAGAAAAAGGGCATAAATTCTTTGCACCCTACTTGACCTTGTAAAGTGTGATTTAATTCACTGTGGGGGGGAAAAAATACTATTTTTATGCTAGTTTAAGCAGTTTCAACCTGACCTTGCAGCAGCTTTGGAAAATTGTACTGTAATGTCCAGAACCTGAATGCTTAGGGGAAACTTTCTATAAGCAATGTTTACTTTATAGAGAGGCATTGAGAACGTAAAGAGGTATTTGCCTGCATAAGGTCACTGCTTGGACATTTGTCTCATTGCTTCAAATTTGTTTCAGGAAATGTCAGGACTGATTTAGAACCAGGTTCAGATTTGTAACTTTTGCCTTTATCCCACGTCAGCAGTCCAATATGTTACAGGTAGTTTGCCCCATGTTTCAAAAAAATATGACTGCATCTTCCACCCTTCACTGCAGTGATTCTGTTGCGCATCAAATTAGGACTTGTGCAATCTCTTGTAAAAGTTTAAACATTCAAAAAGAACACTGAGTGTGGCTGTAGAAAGTACAGAAGAGGGCAACAACAACTTCAATTCATGTGGTAGGTTAGATGACAATGAATTCATGTATTTTCAGTTTGTGGATGTTTACCTTCTATTGATGGTGTGTTTTAGCTGAGTGAACAATGTTTACCAGACAGCTTATTCTTCATCCTTCACTGTGTAAATAGACTGGAACAACTATCTCAGAATTTTTTTTTAATACTTTCTTTAATGAAAATTGAATTAACTTAGTTTCAGTTATTGGCTTGTAGCTGTGTTTGCTTTCCCTATGTATTCTAGCATGGCATGAGTGTTTGTGGAAAGTAAGTTTTTCAAAAGACTGTTGTTCAAAAATAATTTTGAATTTTTGAAGGTTCATCCAATAAGCTAGTTCTGACATTTAGCTTTGACCAACTACAAATTGCACAGCCTGTGTAGTAGATGCTTGAAGGGGGTTGTTGACATGCAGTCATTTTTAATGGGAGAGGGAGGGAGGAATGTGAAAAAATTCTGTGTGTTAGGGTTCAGGAAAATAACCAACAGAAAGTTATTACATGAAAATGAAAGAAGGCTAATACATCAGCATGTTTATCTCAAATAGGATGACAAAAGCACACCAAATTAATTTTATGTTTAGGTCAAACAGTAATGTTTTGTAGTATTATTTAGCAGTAATTAGAAAGCTGTCAAATGACTTCAACAACCCTTAGGATACTTTAAGACAGCAGCAATCTGTACCAATAATGAAATGTGTCGTGGTTTCTTTTTTCTTTTCTATTATGAGGATGATTTATGTGGGAATAGAGTACAATAACAAAAAATAAATCACATTTTGTGATTGAAATTTTGCTTTTATCTGTACACATCTTCCATCCTGGAATCAATGCAAGCCTATGTACAGGAGCAGAATGTACTTATGTCAGTTTATCCTAAATTAGAGCTAATGCATCCAGAAATTATAATAAAAAACAGATGAGAAGATAAGATAGAATATGTAGTGATATGTATTATACATGGCAGAGTATTTCAAAATCTTTCTTACAAGTCAGGATATTAGATATGTGGTTGGAATCCCAGGCAGGATTAAATGATGCAATAAAATGTTTTAAGCAGGAATAATACAGCAGTAAGAACTTGTTATAAATAAAAAATGTGAATAAGATATTTGTGTGGCCTACAAAAGAGGAGAAGAAAAAGTTTTAAGACCTTTACCCAAAAGGTGAAAGACTGATGGAATATCTTGTTTATGTCTGACAGATTTAACTATAATGCTAGGTACAGTCAAAGAATAAAAAAATCAAGAAATCCAATAAAAGCAAAATAGAAACTATATTGCCAGAGGCAAGGTAGAAATAGTGGAACCACCACAAAATAGAAGTCAATATTTTTACACAGTTCTAAAGCTCCTGATAAATTTGGCTGCCTTTTCTGGAAAAGCCTAGTCCAATGGAGCTTGCCCAATTATTTGTTATTGCAAGCAATATGGTGCATAGCTCTGCTGTCATATCAGGGTCGTATTCAGTTGATCATCAGCCCTCAGAGACTCATTGCAAGTTTTTTTTTACTGTGCCATTCAGTTAAGTAAAAGAAATTGTGCAGGGCCTCCTGTAAGATCTTGAGAGTTTTGAGTGTATTTATGGAAAAAGAAAATTGGATATATTATTTTAACATCTCTAAAAATGAAATATGCTTTGTTGTTTTTAATTATAAAATCTTCCTTCCTCTCAACCCATTGAAATCTGTCTATGCAGTAGAGAAATGGCTTCCTAAGCAAAAATTGCTAGTTACTGTGTTTACTTCTCATATTATCCTCAAAGATCAGGTTTATAAAAGCAAAGATGTGCAGAGGCTAACATATTTCTGTCTACTTCAACAAAGCCTAATTGAATTAAGTATAATAAATATATAGTATAAATGAATATATATGCGTTTTTATTGACAAATCTGTTAGCTCTGTTAGATGACATAACAATCCAAAAGACACTTCTATTTGAAACTGTTTTTCACTTTATGTATTAAAGCACATATTCTGACATTTTAGTTACCAAATGATGATTATAACTGTTAAAGAACTTGTTTATTTTTACAGTAGTTAATTTCAAAGATAAATGTATGATGAGAACAGTTAAAATTCAAAATCTCTAATGTACTATCCTATGCTTCTATGACTAGGAAACAGTCAGCTGATTCACCATTTCTGCCTTTGCCTTCAGATAATACTTTAGGCAGCACATTGTTACACTTGTGTAAATTTGTCAAGCAAAATTTTATAGATATTCTTTTAGAAATAATCTGTTTTTTCTTTACTAAAATGGATTAGACTCACTTCAAATTAAAAAAAATCTATATGCTTAGATAATTTCTGTGCTTATTCTCAGGCCCCTCTGTCTCCATAAAATCTGCAAATTAGAGGCCACAATATGGGCAGCTAGATCACTTTGATTTACTTTTTGTCTTTCTTAATTACTGTTCATTTCAGCAACCATGCAAAAGCATGGTTCAGCTATCTCTATCTTTTTATATTTCATTATAGGTCTCTGACATTCTAGTGTATAACTTCTGTGTGTGCATGTGGCTCTTCGTGTTTTCACATGTGTGTATGAAACATACATGTGATTGTGTGCATATCTGTTGTGTCCATTTGAGCTCCTATGTGCTGCAAAATGATAGTAAAAAGATGTGCAGGAAAGATATGTATTGGAGAAAGAAGAAGAAATGGAAGGGAGAGTAAAGAACTACCCTAATATTGTAAAAAATATGAGATCAAAAAAGAATTTGGAGATTAAAAATTTGAAATAAAGAAAAAAAAACATTTATTTTTCATATGAAAGGTTTCTTAGCTAATAGATGTAATAGCCACAGGCAGAAATATGTCTCAAAATGAAAAACAGGACATACTTTTTTAAACCACTAAAATTAAAGTGGTGACAGCCCTAGCAGATTTAATATACTGCAAAGATGTATTCTAGTCTTCTGAGTAAATCATTGGACAAAGACTATGCAAACCAGAGTGTTATTTTTAGCACTATTTTCAGATGCAGAATGGAAGTTACTGGAAAACCTCACTGACTATTTAAGAAATAGATGATGAACTCAGCATGAATATATAAGTTAATAGACCTTTACAACTGAAGAAACTTATGATCCCCATGGATCAATTGAAGTACCAGTGGGTTTTGGCAGCTAGTATGTTCCTCTTAGTATTAGAGGGGGTAAATGCAATATAGCTTGATTACAGTGTAGTGACAGAGTGTGTTTTGATCTGGGGGAGGGGATTCATTTAACTCTTGTGCATTTCATGCCTTTGTTTCCTCCTTCATGCTGCTTGTGTAAAAAAAGAATGTCCTTTGGTGAGGTAGAATAACTGTTTTTATTTGTTAAGAAGATTGATTTTGAATGATTAAGTGCTTAACTTGACTATTGGTGAAAAGCAGCCTAGGTGGCTTTCAAAACATGCTTGATTCATGATTTCACTTCATGGATTTTGTCATGCTTTTTAGTCATGTGCTGTCTTTAAATAAATAAACATTGTTATTTAAACAGCTTTGCTGATAGTAATCAATTTAATGGTGGAAACAAATAATGGAAAGGAAAAGGAAATGTGTCCATAAAAAAATTCTTTAATGTTGGACTATGAGAAGTTTTCCTAGCACAGAAGAGGTAGTCTGGAATAAACCTAATACTAGGTTCTTGAAATTGTTCTGGCATTTTATTCTCTTACAACTATACTGGATATACTTTATTATCTTTCACTAGAAATAGGCACTTGATTCAACTTTCTTTGAAAGTCTCTGTGAGAGGAAATACAAGTCTATTCTTATCAGTTATGATTACCTTTCATATCACTGTAAGATAAATTCTTCCACACTTAGCTATAGCAGCAATGTGTTATTTATGTCAGTGTGAGTTTTCACAATGCTACTATAGATGCCTGAATGTATGTGTTAGCAGAGAAGCATGAAGTACACGGTACATTCATTTTTATGTGATTTATAAGTTTGTCTTGAAATATTTAAGATGCTGAAAGTGCTTGAAATATCCAGAAGCTATTAATTAGTTGTTCCTTTAATACTTTCTCCAATTAATGAAGGGCTATAAATTTTATATTAATTATGAAATGCATTTGGCTTCTAACCATTACAATCTTTCATGCTGTGATGGTGGCATAAAATAAACACAATTTCTGGATGCTTGAAATATTTACTACTTACAATAAAACTGTCTCTAAATTCTATAATGATACTATGGAAATTGTAGTACCAAGCGAGAAAGGTCTTTAGTAAGAAGTGTTTTCAGACTGTTAGGAAGGTAGAACAAAAAGAAGGAGAATACAGGCTGAGTGTGGAAAATGAGAGAAGGTTTCAAAGGAAGAAAAGGAAGGAAAAAGAAGAAAAGAGAAAAAGAAAGATCAACTCTTCAGTAGAAATTGAGACAAGACATAGGTCAAGGTTCATGGATTAGCGTAGAATTATTGATACTGACAGCATGGTGTTTTCCAGGGAAACATTTGTGTGAAGTCAGGAACAGATGTTGAACAATATGGCACATCTGATTTCATGCTGCTCCTCAGTGCTGACCCCTGGCACTCTGTGTGAGGTCAAAAGATTTCTGAAAATTCAGTCATCAGGAAGAGTGGACATGTAGGTTAATGGCTCAAATCAGGTGTGTGTCTTGCCTTTTATCAAGTGTTAGATGAGAGTCGGTTTAAAATAAGATCTAAGATTCAGTAGAGAACACCTGAAATGCTACATGTTGTATAATTTGGCTGCTTTTTAAGATGTATAGTATAGCCTATAGTAATTTATTTCTCTCGTCATTTGATTATTCAGGTTATAAACTATAGATGCAAGTTACTGTTACCATTGAAAATTGATTTTAACAAAACAACTTGTAATACACAGTTTAGGAAAAATATGCAGAAATAAATTGCTAGAGATAGAATTGTGTTTATTACCTGAAGAACTATAAATGTTTTCTAATTGCATGGGAAAAATAATGATTCATCCAAATAAAGACCCAATTTTCATTTAAAACTTAAATACTCTTCTCCCTGCCCAAGTAATTTGCATGCTGATTTTTAACATTTAAATACTGTTATTTAACCAAACAGGGTTTGTTTTAGAATCTAGCAGTGTTTGGAAGTTGCCAGAGACGTTCGACTCCAGTGGCTTTCTTACATGCACTTTTGCTACAGATATGGAGAAGGGAATTTAAGATAGTCAGCAGAGAACTATTCAAAACCTGTGTTCCTTCATTGCCTTCACTAGAATTAACATTGTTGGGATAAATTACTTGATGACATTTATTGCATATTAGACCCAAGTTCAGTATCTTATCTCTGGCAACAGCAAATAGTGCACATGTAGGAAAGAATGTAGACCGAAGCAAATCTGGAGTAGTGCTTCCCCAGTGCTCTCCCATGTTTCAGATTCAAGGTTCAGAGATTCGAAGTGCTAGGTGGTAGCATGTGAGAATGTAATTACTGCCTTCGAAACATCGAAATTGCTACTAAGTAATTCAGTCTGGTCTCTTCCTAACCCTCTTCTGCTTTACTTGGCCCTGGGGAGTAGCTGGGCAAAACTCAGTCTAAATATAGATAGACAAATTCCTACCTGAAAGAACAACGTCTTCACTATTCCTTTCAGTAGACTTCACAACGATCTTGGTGGGAAGAGGATGCATCCTCAAGGAAGGATGGCAGCCTTTCTCTTGTGAAGTTGCTAACAGCTTAAGAGAGCTTTTTCTGGTGGAAGTAGTTTGGAACTTTTCACTCTGTGCTTCAGTAACACATTACAGGAATGCATGAGCATGGTGATGAAAAGGTTCTTTCTAGTCATTGGAAAAATGATGCATATGAAGCATGTTACACAGGCTATTTTTCTTTTTTTTTTTGCCAAAATCTTGATGTCTGGAATTTGAAGACATTGAAAATCAAGGGATTTGAGTCACTCAGAGACCATAGTGTGTTTTAACATTGTGATCAAATAAATGCCACTCAGTAGAGGAGCACAAGTAACCTCCTTTGTAAAAAAAAAAAAATAAAAATTAAAAAATAGGTTTACTGTTTGCTGTTTATATGCTCATTTTTTTTATGCTGAAGTGAGACGGTGACAGGTGGCTCAGTCTCAAACTTAATTTTTTAGACTATAGATTATGACATACCTTGTCCTTAAACTCTCAGATGGCTAACGATACACTGCAGATTATTTGTTAATTTTCCTAATGGAAGACGGGAAATTTTTCGGTACTAGAAATGTATTTTTTGATTGCACAGGGATAATATTGCCTGATTAATCCCATTCTTACGCATGCACTAGAGAATGTAAAATACATAGCACTTTTATCACAGGGAAGGTTTTTTTTTAATTGAATCATATAAGATAATCTCCGTGTTTCAAAATTAATTCATATAGACAGTAAAGAAAGGAAAATCTCAATGAACTGTGGAAAAATATTTCTCCCAAAATAGTAGCTCTATTTCTGACCTCATTTCTGATCCCTAATCCTAGAGGGAAACTGAAAACTAGCAGCACCAAAAGATAAAGCAAGAATGAATTCAGTTGAAATTGATTCAGTTGAAACATGATAATTTTGCTTACACCTCTCTCAGATCACCCTTAATTTTTGATGGGCAGTAACTACCTTTCTCTCTCTTGCTAGTCCACCAAAACTAATGACTTATTCCTGTGCTAATATCTCTTCTGCTCCACATGTGCTACCTATATGCCTTTCCTGTGGTGTGTTGAGGTGTTCTTATTTATATGAAATCCCTATGGTCTGCCACAGGAACCTGTTGACAACACAGTTAGGAACTCAGGAACACTTGCCAAAGAAGTGAGAACTTTACTGTAGGCAAATAAGGGAAAATAAAATGCACTTACTCTACAATTACCTCACTTATATGTATGAGAAGGCATATTTTTATCTTCTTTAGAACTGAAGTAGCAGATATTGAAACAAATATAACTGCATAGCAGTTGGAACTGGATAGGGTAGACCTACTGCAATGAATTCTAAGAAAAAAACCTAATATATGATTAGATATATGCTATTCTTATATGAGGAGATAATTGCAAATGATGAAAAGTACCAATAACAAAATAGTACTGAGATACAGTATGATGTTTGAGTGGTAGATAGATAAAATTTCTGAAACAAAAATCTCTGCCAAAACCTTCAGCACTTAAATAAGTATCATATAGTAAATAACTTAGTTTTGCCAAATGTTATTTCTGTAAAAGAACTTGTGAATTATCCTCCTTGAAAAAGAAATACATTTAATGTGTGGAGTAAACATTCATGTCACTTAATACACAGGTCCTAAAAATGAAATAAAGTACTATGATATGCTAAGTACTATGATGATATGTTAGATATGTTGAATTATTAGCTACTTGTGTCACAGCTACTTGGTAGGTAAGAAAGCACTGAGGGAAAAACAAATAGCTTGTTGCTAGCAGTAAGGTCTCAAAGCCACTGTGTTACTATGCCATAGTTTCCTTTTTCCAGGCTACTGTGTGAAGTTAAACTGCTTGTTTGTGAGTCTGAAAACTCTTGGGACACTAATTCTGCTTCAGATGGAGCAGGATTGTCTTTTATGGGATTTGGTATGAAGAAGTCTCTTTGTAGAAATCTGCTCAATCTGTATCCTTCTCTCCACTCAGGCACGCTCATTCATTTGATGCTAACCTTTTATGAAAAGATTAAGGATGCTCTGTTTCCCTAGGAACAGCAAGGAGCTACATGTCTGCAAAGGGAGCAGTGGAGTGTGTCTTAGTTCTCTCTTCAAATGCCTTCAGAGCAAAGGGAGTGAGTTGGTATGGGTCTCTTTTCAGAGGGTTTCCTTCAGTTTGGCACTACCTTGCAATGGAGTCTCTGAAGTGATATCCATAACTTTATACAAAAGGAATATGCTTGTATTCAAGTCTGTATAAGTTTAGTAGTACAAGAAATAGAAGTCTGTGCAAAGCAATGGAACATGCACTTTTCAGTGAAAAACAGAGACAGAACACAATCAGGATGTTGCTTCAGAAGCTAAACTGCATGCAATTGTATAGCATGGGTTGAAAATTATTCAATGCCTGCAGACATTCATAATGTTACCTTAAATAACAGATTGGTGACTTCTGTATACATTGTGGTAGTAGCATCTATTTCTTTGAGTGCTGCAATGTAACCTTCATGTAGATTTATGGAACTGTGCTTTTGTGCTTTCTGGAAGCTCTAGAAAAATCCATACTGAATTAGTGAATGTACTCTGAAACTTTCTGTGGTATCTGTAATTTACTTCAATGTCATGATAATGGAATTCAGTACTATAACTAAGCTGTAAATGTAAATGAAGTCAGAAAATCAAAAGGAAGGGACTTTTAGGTTAAAGTTTTAGCTGAAAACTGAAGTCCAGTGGGAACTGCTTCAATAAGCAGTGAAAATTATAAGATTTGCTCCTAATTTTTTTTATAGCTGCATGTGAGGAAATAGGATTTATGTTAGGATACCCTAAGATTCAAGAGTTAAATTTTTAAAATGATTTTTCTATAAGTTTTTCAGCATTACAATTTATGCAGCCATTATCTAATGAAGTTGGAGAATTAACTTCTAATAAACCAGTCATAAACATTGATGCAAGGCACAGTAAAATAGTAAGTGTCTTACAGAGGAGTACTACAATCCTTTCTTTCACAATGATGTGTAGTTACTTCTTTTGATGCAGAAATATCTGACATTTTTAGTGCTCTTTGACAATTTGACAGGCCATTTCCTTGTCCACTTTTAAGTGTTCACTGTGAGTCATTGAAAACTGTACACTTAACATCCCTAAAACCTAACAGATTATATGAGTAAAAAAATTTATAAGTAGAGTTGCATGCAAAAATATTAAATGGCATTTGCTCAGTGACTATATGCTGTGTATTTGAGTAATACTCATTTTTCTTTACTGTGGTTGACCCTTCCTTCCTCTGCTTACATTTAAACCATATCATGAAAGTACGTCTTAAAGGTTAAAGGTAGGAAGTGTTTGCTGTAACTCACAGGCCATTGCAGATTTTCAAGTAGATAACATCTTTGTGAGCTCTTTGTGGACTTTCTTCGTCAACATCCTTGATGATCTATTCTGTGATTAGTTAATTTTTCAAACATTCAAAAAGTGCTTAAGAATATTAACCAAAATTTAGCAGGATATAAAATCCAACTGGCTAAGAAGGCCTCTTTTATCCCATGAAAATCCAACTATTCTTTTGCTGTACATTTGAAAAAGGTCTTGCTTGTCAATGGCAACTTTTAATTGTATTTTTCTTTCAGATGGGTTATTATGAAATGAATAAAAATGAAGTCTCCACTAAGTAGATTAGAAATGATGTACAGGTCATAAATTGTACATCATAACAAGCATGACAAATTATAAGCCTCTTTGCATATGCCACTACTTTAGATACACTTCATTATTTACACATATCTAAACTAATAAAGTAGAAGTGTTCATTATACTGTGCAAATTAACAGTCTTCCTCCACAACTCTGAAGGTAGCCCAGCCTAGATCTAAGGAAAGAGCAAGTATAGAACCTCCTCACATGTCTGTTTGTGCAGTGTTTACTACTAGACTCTGAGACATTATTCTGTCTCTGTGAATAATAGCAGAATATTCAATTTTCAGTTTAATGGCTACAGGACAAAAAGTTTGGGAGCGATTGATTTTGATGCTGTGTGATGCAATGTGGTACTCAGTCATATGTCACTGCTTATCTGTTGCTCTGTTACTCCTCTTAAGTTCTCCTCTTAACTGTTCCTATGGTACTGATGGTCTGACCAGTTTTCTGACAGCTTTACAGTTCAGTCATCCAGTCCACATGTCCTGTGTTTGGCTACCAGGATAGAGTGGAAGATGGTATCCAAACGTTTTGCTAAGATCAAGGTAAATTGCATCATCTGCTCTCCTTTTCATATGCAGAACCAGTCATTTGATTATAAAAACTGTTACTTTAATTAGGTGTGATTTTCTAAAAATACCTTTTTATCCTCTTTGTCCTTTAGTTGGAATACTAAATAATGTCAGCTACAAATGAGTTTAACACAATATTTTTAGAATATTAAACCACAAGTTTAATATTAAAACTTTCAACTGAGAAAACAGTTTGCTTTGCAGTGGAATAGTTTGTGCCTACTTTTAGCTTTTGACATTTTAATGAGGTACTTTTAAATTTCCCCTCTGCAGGAGCTGGGATTGGAGGGAGAGATTATAAATAAATGAGAAGTAATATGTTAATTGTTAGTGCTTCTGTGCTGCTTGGTAATAATTAGATTACTAAAGTAGCCTCAGGGAAGCCCCTTGGTATTAAGATTTAAGCTCAGTTTATTGAGTGGACTATGGAACATTTGCACTTGAATTGAAATGAATTACCAGAAACATACTAGATAAACAGCCACTTTTTCCTATATAGATTAAATTTATTTTTAGGCAATAAGTCCAATAAAACTTCAGATCAATGATATGTCACATGATATACTATAAAAGTATACAAGAAGTCAAAATATTCATATATTGTATTCAAAATACAAAGAAATTCAGACAAATGAAAATCACAGGAAAAAGAAGGATCAGCTACAGTCTAAAAAATTCTAACTCTGGAAACATTTCAGGAATAATTTTTACAGCACTTACTGCTTTCAATCACATCTCCCAGCCTATATTGATATCAAGGACTGCCCTGATCCAAGTGCAGGACCTTGCACTTGGCCTTGTTGAACCTCATGAGGATCGCAGAGGACCACTTCTCAAGCTTGTCCAGTCCCTCTGGGTGGCATCCCAACCCTCAGGTGTGTCAAGTCATAGAAGAAAGCATACCACATGAAATAACTTTATATCTTAAGAGTATTAGTCTTTGTAAGTGTCTTAGCTGGGTAAAACTCCTTCAGTGGGCAAACTAACTGTCTGTACCTTCTTTCTGTAACTATTTTTTGAAGATGACTTTCATTATAGACAAACGTTTGCTTCCATACAATAGTAACTGTGTTATTGCTGGTATTTTAATAAGGCACATCATAAAACCAAAATTAGAAAAGGTATTTCTTGTTTTAAAAGAAGTCACCTGTGCTTGACTGCCTATGCAGCACAAAGGCTTGATTATATAAGCCAAAATTTTCTTACATGAAGCTGCAAACATATTGTAAAATTTGATCACTATCTGCTGAGATAATAACATGCTTTAAAAATACTGTAGCAGGTGATAATTCTGTTTCAGGATAGTCTTATGGTGATACAGAACTCTGTTACTAGAGATGCAGTGAACTGCTAAGATAGTGGCACATTCAATAACACTACTAGAGAAATCAATTTATATTTCGTGGGCCATATTTCAGAAACTCATAGCATAAACTTTGTGTTAGTTAAGTGTCATATTAGCTGTATGTCTTTGTGATTTAATTGTGTAGCAATCATCTTTAGAGAATGTGGTATATGAAATACTAGTAACATAGTGGTAAATTCACTGGGATAGCTAAAGCTCTCAAAGCATTGCAGATGCAGTGCACGCTGTCAGGGTTACATGGTTGGCAAATCTGCTAGGCTGCTGCATGCTGGTCCCCTACTCTCACTCCCACTGAATGAAGCTGTGTCTCCCCTAAATAAGAACCTTTTCTTTTCCTTATATATTTTTCTGCTGCTAATTCTAAAAGTGAAACTCATTCGACTGCAGTCCTATTTTAATGCCAAGTCAATCATGCAGTAAATTCTAGTCACCCTGACTAGAAGACAGAAAGTCTGGTCTGGAAACCAACCTAACATTTAATCTGTCTATTATAAAAGTTTAATCATAGTTACTTAGATGACATCAGTACAACTAGGTTAAATAGGAATTGCAGAGCTATAAACCAGTGGTTTAGCTGTAGTAACAGAGGTTATTAGTAGGTTATCTGTCATCCAGATTACCAATCAAAGAAATTAATTAAGATTGTGCAGTAAATTCATGAGCAAGAAGAAAATCTTCATGTTAAAGTTGCTTTAGCCCAGGTTTTTATCAGCTCTGTGGTTTCAGTCATTAGTTTAACTGCAGCAATGCCAATGCAATTCACCTCATTTCTCCTGGGTAAGCCACACTTATTTTTAATAATGAAAAAAAAAGTTTGTGTGTGTGGTTTTTATATGGGAGATTATGTTAGTGGCTAAAGTAATTACTACATCAATGACCTAAAAGAAATATAAAAAACAAATTGAAGGAAAAGATCTGTTTTGGATTTCAGGCAAAATAAAAGCATCTACTGCTCAGACCAGAGGAGAACAAATGAATAGAAAAAAATACCAAACAAATCTTGAATACAGAAAATGGCAGTATCACCCTCCAGAGATTCACATTGCTACTAAGTATCATAAAAGATGATAAAAAATATTTGGTACCTGCATAAAATTAATCATTGAACTGAACAAATCCAGCAAGATAACAGCATATACATGTTATGACGTGAAATAGATTCTATGGTATTTTATAGAAACGAAAGGGAACAATATAAATATTTCAGTCTCTATGAATACTTGCACTGCACTAAAAATTCGTGGAGGAATGTTTGCTGTATTATTACAGAAGGAATATATCATAAAGTAGATAGTTTTAGACACTAAAGTCATGTAGATATTCTCAAATGATGACTCTTCAGTATTCTTAAAGGAAAATATGCGTTATAGTGTTGCTTGGAGCAGAAATTCACTAGATTTCAAGACAACACTGGTGTCATTTGACTGGTTAAAAGAAATCTGATTGAGACCTTCTTAGAATATTAATTTTGTCTATTATCTTGTCTATTATCTAGGTTTCACTGGGACTTTTTAAATGTGTGTGTGTGAAAAATGCTTCTGAAGAAATGTATAAATTCTGACATGAAATTAATGAAATTGTGAAAATTTGATCATGTTAAGGGTTGAATTTCTAAGTTCTAGATTTCAGAACTAGATGGAATCAAATGCTCCTGCATGCCCATTAGAGCAGCTGCCACAGAACTCACCTGAGGTGTGTTAGACAAGTATTCTAACACTTTCTTATGTAGGGTGTGGAGCATGGATCTTTGTGGCCGGCCACCAGTTTTGCTAGGCTGATATACTACTAAAGAGCAGTGTGCAGAGATTGCTGGTTATGTCGGAGGCATACAGATGGTGCAGCTCAATAATTTGTACTGAACACCTGGCAGAACTATATATCTTTTTGCACAAAACTGACCTATATTTCACCTGAATCTGTAACAAATTTGGTTGTTGCTTGTGGATCACAATGTTCAATGTTAGAAAAGTTTAAAAGTTAGGTTTCCATTTAGACTGTTCCACAGCACTTGTACATCAGTTTTATTCTGATGTAGAAAGTTTACACAACTTGTTCTCTGGTAGTTTATTACAGAGGTGGAAATAAAATTATTTTGGTGCAACTCACTTTAATATTGTGAATTGGAAATGTACTGCATTCTGGAGTTATAACTAACTAGGATATTTCTCATCAAAAGTGATGCCATAGGACCATATAAATCCTAGGAAGAAAAGTATGTTTAACCTAACCTATAATTTGCAAGGATAAGATTACACTGGCAGAATTAAAACAAAATTGTTCTTTCTTTTCTCATTAACATTTTCTTTAGACTCTCCAGTCAGATTTCATATTCTCAATAAGTGAATAAAACTCTTACATCATTAAGCACTGGCTATTATCTTTAAAGGGGACATACTTTCAAGGTAACTTGAAATTATTTCAGATAATAACTAAGGAGGGGAAGGTAATAGAAAAAATCCCTCAAAGAGAGTTTCCTACACATATACCTAGGTCCTTAGTTTAGTAGATTTCCTTGCTTGGATTTTTTTTTTTTTTTTACATTTCTGGCACTAATCAGCTCACAGTATAATTGAATGTCTTTAATTATGTTTAGTTGCTTTCTTTCTAATGTAGCTTTTTAAGAACTTGGATGCTTACAGTACTTAGTATTTTAAATTAATTTTTGAATTACTGATTTTTGCAGTGTCATTATTAAAATAGGGGAACACAAGACAAAAAGGAAAAATATGGAAAGGAAAAATTCCTTTCAAGTAATTCTATAGATGTCTATACTCATGTATATACATGAGACTTCTACTTCCTTTTATGGGAGTTCCCTCCCTGCAGGAAGAATTCCTTTGCTTTGAACTTTATTGTATGAGAGTGGAAAGATCTATTAAGACTTTATGAAATGTGACATAGGATGGAGTTCTAAACAAAAGAATAGGTTGCACAGAGCTACCACTGGCAGGTCAATTTTGTTTTCATACTTTGAGCCTCCTTTGGCTGCCAGGTTATGTTTCACTCTGTTGTTAAATCCCTATAGTAAAACAATGCTGAACCAATGGAAAATGTGGATCTTGAGTTATATTCCTAAAAACTATACAAGTAAGATACTAGTAACAAAATGAATAATGGTCAAAATAAAATGGTCTAACATATGTATAAATATTGTATTCCTAAAAGTCTCAAAGATATCATTGTCAACTATAATGCAGCAGAGATCTCTAGAACTGACTGATTGGTTGTTTCATTTCCTAGAGTAATAGAGAAGTAAAAAGAGACTGATAACCTATCTCCCTATAGACTCTATCTTCATAACATCGGTAGAAATATCCATCAACTGTGGTGAAAGGAAATACTGATTGAAAGAGCTAAGGTTGAGGGGTTTGTTGTTTTTAAATGTAAAAGTATCACGTGTTAATGAAGTGCAAAAAGTTTTCAAAGCTGAAATTTTTCTTCCATTTCCAGAAATGTTATGAAATGAAACAAAGAATATTTTAGAGGGGAACCATAAAGGTCATTTCTACTCGCCACAATGATACTTCTGTTTTCTGTTTCTGTGAAACATCACAGCAATAGAGACAGGGAGAACAACTTGGAGTATCACAGAATCACAGAATGTTTGGGGTTGGAAAGGACCTCTGGCGATCATCTAGTCCAACCCCCCTGTCAGAGAAGGTTCACCTAGAGCAGGTTGCACAGGATGGCCTTCAGGCAGGTTTTGCATGTCTCCAGGGACAGAGACTTCACCACCTCCCTAGGCTGCCTGTTCCAATGCTCCACCACTCTCAAAGTAAAGAAGTTCCTTCTTATGTTTAGATGAAACTTTCTATATTCCTGTTTGTGCCCATTACTATTTGTCCTGTCATCGGGCACCACTGAAAAAAGGCTGGGCCCATCCATTTAATTTCATTACACTTGTCATACCAATACACATACCTGCAGTGTTTGAAAGGCTTCATTGCTTGTCTAGGACTTAATTGACCTGCCTTACATGACATGGCAATATAGGAATCTGTAGCTGGAGATTCAAAAGATTATCTCTATCTGTTTCTTTAATGTGATCAGACAGGAATAGGGGAAGAGGGTGAGTGGAGTCGTTAACCCCACTTATAATGTCAGACAAGGCATGATGATGAACCAGAAAGTGTCCAGAACCAGCAGAACCTGGACCAATTGCAGTATATAGATCAGCTGTCTATATCCCATCCCATAACCTATGAACTGCAGTCTAAGATTATTGTGCAGAAGTAATCTTAATTCTTAATAGAAACTAACAATCATTTACCACCTACATCAAAGTATGTCTGCTCTTGGAAGGAGTTAACACACACTGCCCCTTATGACAAGGAGGTAGGCATTTACAATTTAGAAAAATAGTAAGTCTTTTCTGCTGGCAAGAGCTCTATTTATTTATTTATTTACTTGCTTGCTAACTGCACTCTAGTTTAGATGTGATTTTCCACATTGCTTTTCCATCAATATTCCCACAGCATGCGTGTGAATATTCATGATGCTACACTTTTCTGGGTGTTCTTCAATAAAGCAAGCAGCTGGCACTGAAAGGATGACAAAACCAGAAACATTACTGAGTGAACAATATTGCTGCTTAGTGAAAGTCAAAGGACTGGACTTTATGAGTAGAGATCTCTCTTCTACTCATATAGCCCTGTTTTAAGTCACAACTCGTGTTCCTGTCTCAGCAAGTAAGAGTATTCAGTTTAAGAACAATAAAATAGGATTGAAACAGAATCCTATTGTTTGCATGTGTCTCTTCTCAGGTAATGTTTTAAGGCTTAAAGATCAGGCTCTTAGTCCTTTCTGATTGTGACATCCAAGTTATTTTCATAATGATTATGCATGAGAAATATAAGATTTTCATAGATACTGTAGATTCATGACTAATGGCATAGTCTGATGGACTACATGAATCATATTTTAGTTGCTTTTGATGATTGACTCTATTCATATGGATTTGTGCTTATGTAAACTAGAAATGAAATAGCAAAAGTGAACAGGATATAGACACTATGGCATAATTGGCCTTTGTTGTTTAATGTGCATCTATTTACAATTTAAAACATTAGCATCTGGTATGTGACCACATACCAAAGCTGTGTATTGATAACATAAATAAGACATACTTGAAAAGAAAACAAAATCCAAAACCTTTTGAAAAACTTAGCCCAAACATTAATGCATAGGCTGCATTTTTCTCTATGGAAAGCTCTTTTCTAACCAACTTCTGCAGATTGGATTGACACATGATAATTCCAGTTAGTCTTTTTTGCCAGTACGAGAGAAGTGGCTTCGTGTAATCCTTTGCCATCTTAGGTAATGTGCCTCAGCAATGGATTCAGTACCATTGACTACTCACAAGATGTGCTTGGCAGTAATAGACTCCAGATGGTGAACTAAAAAAAATCTGCTTTTCTGCAGCAGCAGTAGCATCTGGGTATGTGGCTGCATTTCTTGTTGGTTTCTGCTTAACCTACTGGGCTTATTTTCTTGTTTTATATCATCATGTATATCAACCTGCTTATGAGAAAGGCTCCTTTAGGATGCCTCTCCTTGTTAATGAAAAGTGATTAGCTCTTTTGATCTGCTTCATAAAGTTAAAAGTTTTGGGAAGGAAATAGTACAATATGAAGCATGTTTTTGATGTCATGAATGATATTTTCTATGGATTGAATACCCAGTAAGTGGTTAGAGCACATTAGTAGTTTCACTAGAAAAGACTGGGTTTCGTCTGCTCTGACAATTCAGCAGTGTAGTTGGAAATAACCTGGAGAAAATCTTCATCAGATTCACACAGGAACCATACTTATAAATTTAAATTCACCTTCAGAATTGTTCCCAAAGGTTATGTAAGCCCACAACAAGTTTCAAAAATTAGTATCAAGCTAGATAAGGAATGTAAAGCAGTACTGTTTGGCAGTGAAATTTGAGCTGCAAGATTTAGGATAAGGAGCACATCAAATATGTCCTTGATCCAGAAAGCATCTTTTTCTGTGATAATAAGAGGAAGCTCTGCTACTAGTCATCTTTTCACATCAGAGTGAAAACTAGGATTGTCATTTGTAGGGAAAAACATAGAATCTATTTGTTGGTATTTGACTGTGTAAAAATGATGGAAACCCAATATCAGTCAGTCCTTGAACTTTGGTAAAGATGCTTTGAAGATGCTAAGAGCATGCACACTGGCAATCCTAGCAAAGGCTGCCTATAGTTGTCTGTATGCACCACATCAGGTATCTTCTAAGACAAATTGTGTAACTGATGCTATTTAGTTATAACTGTAGGGTCAGACAGCATGTTCTCCTCCAAATGACCACTGATATACCAACATATTCTCACCATCTCACATAGATGGCCCTCTCTCTATGCTGTCTTAATGTTTTTCTTAATGTTTACCAATTGTTTTCTTAAATCCTTAAGTGTTTCTTAATTTAATTCTTAAATATTTTCTTCATGTGTTTTAATACTTAATGGGGGGGATATGATAAAGTGTCCTGTAGTGAACTGACAAGGGGTAACAGTTTTAAAATAGAACAGGTAGATTTAGATTGGGTATAAGCAAGAAATTCTTTATTATGAGAGTGGTAAGACAGTGAAATCGGTTGCCCAAGGAAATGCTATTCTAATAAGACAAAAGAAATTGGGAACAATAAAATATCTTGCTTTAGAACTGGAAAATGGGAGTCTAGTAAAGAAATAAAGAAGTGATGTGTATGCATTTCAAGCTTTTGTATGGATTTTTGTACTTGGGCTGCAGAGAATATAAGAAAGACTGGGGTGAAGAGAAGAGAATATGTGTGTACATGCCTGTGTCTGTTTTGCCCTTAAAGGATTTTTTTCACTGTAACACAGAGGGACATACTTACTGTTAATTAACATTAACATGTTTAGCAGAAAAATACTCTGTTGAAATATCTCACCCTTTCCACAGGAAAAAAATACACCAAAACATAGGGTGATTGCAAACAAGGGCATATGTTTTGGTATACTATGTATAATGAAATACAAGATTTGTGGGTTTAGTTGCAGTTCCTGTGTTATTGTTGCACCACAGATGTGTAGAGAAACCTCCCACATCTCTCCCCAGAGCTAGACTTCTTTCTCCAAACCACTATCTGGTTCCTAACAAAAGAAAGATAATGGTGGAAATATGAGAAGATTATACTCCTCATTTTACATACGAAATGAAGCACAGGGAGATCTTCACCTGCTCAGTCTCACAGTGGCAGCCTGAGACACAGCTGGGAATAGCAGTTTGAGACTTTGTCCTATGTTACATATTTGCTTCATCAGCTAAATCCTCAGGGTTCCCCAAAGGAAACCTGTAATTATCGGTAGCACCACAAAACCTCTGTGAATAATTCTGAGGTACGTGCAAGCCAATTGGCAGCATTACTGCAGTTAAAGTCGTTTTCTACTTCATATTTTCCTCAATAACTAGTTAAACAAGCTATTCCTGTGTACTTAATTGAACCCAATAATGCCTGTGCATACTGTTTTACTGCACAGCTGAAACTTATCAAACTATGTAGGATGTACAGACTTCTTGAACCTCCTAGCTCAGTGGTCACACAGAAAGAATGTTTTGCCTTCAACCAGATTAGGTCTCAAATCCAGCTAATAGCAGCAGAACCTGCAGAAGTGCAAATGTTGGCCAACAGCACATGTAAACAGATGCCCCCAAACCAGCATAAGCCTATACATAAGATGTCTTCAGTTGGTTTTCTTACAATTCAGTTTCACAAAAGGTGAAAGAAACAGCATCAGCAAGTAAAATATCAGCAATTTAAATAAAACTCTCATTTTAATCCTCCAGCAACAGGGGTCTCTTCTAGAACTTGTACGACAAAGGAGGTAGACTTTCATTTCAGCTCCGGTTCCATTCATACCCCGTATCCCCAGCAGGTACTTGTCATTTTTCTGGCCTTAAAGGAATTGAGGTTAAACTGAGGAGATCAGAGCTGCATCCAAATATGCTAAATTACTCACAGGATTTGACAACCAATATGGAGCAGATAAACTCTATAGCCTGTATAAGAATGCAAGAAATAGCAGCCTATGAGTCTGCACTCCTTGACCTTGTGCCCCTACTTTAGGAAGGCTTTTCTTCACAGATGAATTTGTTTTCTCACATTTCATTCACGTTGATTTGCTTTGCTTAATGCTTCCTTGTACAGCTTCTGTGAGCTGATCATTCACTTTGCATTCCAATTGTCCAGTTTAACTGTGATAAGGGGAGATTTGTCAAAAAGCACTGAGCAGTGCAACAACTCAATTAGTCATGAGATTGGTCTTATTGCTTCGTTTTTCTGTATAATGAGTGGATTATTATAAGTACCATCTTACTATTGATTTTGTTTTCCAATTGATGTTTGTAGTCTTTTTTTTTTCCCCCCAATTAGTTTTTTTTTGATAGTTGAATGGTGCATATCTAAACAGAGCTCCACTGTTTAAAATTCTTGGATGTTCACTGAATCAATTTAAAAGGAACAGCGAAAGCCACAGCCACTGGTACTTAAAAATCCCTTCCTGAAGGACATGTCTTTGTTAACTACAATAGGATTCATGTAGTACTGCTTAAATTAAATTCAGCTTTGTAAAAATGCAAAAACCCGCTGTCATACTGGTTTCTGACAACATAGACTTTTCTGTTAGGAACATCAGCCCTATTTTTTATGAGGGATACTGTATTTGCAATTATGGAATCAGAGTATCTCATGTTTTATGCGTCAGTGATTTGCAAAGGTATCACTCAAAATAACAAAAAATATTAGCATATGTATATTGGGTAGATATTTTGAACTTGTGTTTTGTGAATTTAGGTGGTGCTTGCTAAATTTTTTGTGATGCCTCTTCAAGATGCCTTGAGCTTAGGGGAGTGTAAGTATACTGACTTCCTAAAGCTACACTGAAGCTGGCATTTTGAAATACTGTTTGTGTCTGTAATAAATGTTCTCAGAGAACATTATTTGTTATCTAGGGAAAATAACAGAAAAATAACTGCTGCTATAACTTCATATTATCCATGATTTTTCATTGTTGGGTTTAGGATTTTATGTATATATATATATATNGTGTTGGTGATGGATTGGTGTTTTAAAATTATAC
Source organism: Galbula dea (assembly GCA_013399015.1). Classification (NCBI taxonomy): domain Eukaryota; kingdom Metazoa; phylum Chordata; class Aves; order Piciformes; family Galbulidae; genus Galbula; species Galbula dea. Next base: position 2,848,252 of record VWZX01005330.1, read on the forward strand.
AAATGAAAAAATATTATCTTTTTCTTGCCTGAACATCTTACAACATCTTATATTACTAAGTGTTACTGTTATTGTGTCATTGTTGGTGATGTGTTTATTGCCAAATTAAAGAGACCAAGTAGCATAGATTATCTGCCCCTATACTACCTAGTGTTTGACTTGTCTCTCCTCTGGATCCCATTTGGTCCTGTCTTGTTAAAAAATGTGATTTCTATTTTCAGATTTTAGTTTGGGTTGTCTGAACTAATGTACATACATTTTGCATTGTATGAAATAAGGCAGTTGAATAGCCTAACATAATGCAGTCATTCTAAATTTGAGGGTGCAGAATTTCCTTGACTGCCTATAGCAGTGATCCCTGGGGTGGATGGGTGCTTTCCCCCACCACACTGCCTGTATGCTTGAGTAGAAATGTTGGACAGAAACTGTGCCAGGAGGTGTACTAACAGTCATTCAGTGTGGAGAGTTGGTGGTCTGACTCTTGAGCTAACTGCCTAGCCCTATTTAGCAGTGTTGGTATAGCCATTTCCCCAATATTTTTTTTATATTATTGCTCTCTTTATATTTCATAGTTTTACTGCTGTTACTTGGAGCACCTCAGATACTCACAAAAGATATTTTGGTTCAAGATTTGCATCAAGATATAGTTAAAAGTTTTAAAATGCTGTTTTTTCATATGTATATGTGTAGGGTTCATCTCTTATAGGATCTAAGCTTTACTTGAGAGTTACATAGTTTTAATTAAAAATGTGTATTTTATAGTATAAACATATTTGCCTCCTGTTTTTTCCTTTATGTACGGTGGTCAATCTCTAAACCCAACAAATGAGTAGAGAGTAATTCTGTAGGTTAAGATATGCAGTGAGGATTCTGGATTGATTTTAGCTCCCCATATTTGTAAGCTCTTCATTGGTTTAGTGTCATGGTAGGTCCAAAAGTAGTGGCAAAAATTACATATAATATTCATATACAGAACAGCTGTAGGTCCTGTTTGCAAAACTACAACCAGTGAATAATATTATTTGCAGTTTATTGCCAGGTCACCACAGTTTTGTTTGCACTGTATTTCTTTTACAATGTTTTATCTGTCTTCTGATTTTAAAAGATCTGAACTGCTAAATTCTGACCAGATAGAGCTTCCATTTTGGTTAGCAAGATCCATTTAAAAGAGCTTCTTTTGTTCACCTACTCTTCAATGTATTCCCTCAGAGGGGGTTTAATTATAAACAGCATTCTGTGAATTTGACTATTTTATAGCACTCTTTTTAGAAATGAACCTACACAAAAATGGGGTTATTGCTTAGAAAGTTGGGGTTGTTCTCAGCTCCCTGAAGTGGCTGTCAGCCAAGATATCTGTTTTACCAGTATAAGTAAAGAGTTATTTCACTTCTATCTCATTGTAATCTTTCTTTCCTGTTGTGTTAATTTGCAAATATCAAAAATAGTGTTGGGTTTTATGTCTGTGTAGCAGCTATCATAATAATTCTAATGTGATTAGTTTCTCTAAGCAGTACTGTAATTAAGAAAAAAAAAAATCCAAACAAAAGAAAGGAGTAGGGAAAAAATATTTAATTAATTCATCCAAAGATCTACTGTAGTCATACTTCCTATGAAATACATAGCAAGGATGTATATGCTTTTATTTGCATTGTACATTGCTTTCATATTTAATTCCTACACTGGGAACTGGGTGTATTCTTTCAGATGGTACCTCCTTAACTTTGGCTCCTGTCTGTAACTTTAAAGATGGAGCTTCTTGAATCTTTCAAAATGAAGTATGAGGTTTTGCAGTAGTTTCCCTAGTCCTTTAATAGTTTGTCACTTCTCTAAACAAGTCTATGCATCCTGATGGGATGCACCCCTGAGTGCTGAGGGAGCTGGCAGAAATCATTGCTGGGCCATCTTTGAAAGGTCCTGGAGAACTGGTGAGGTGCCTGAGGAATGGAGGATAACCAGTGTCACTCTGGTCTTCAAAAAGGGCAAGGAGGACAACCCAGAAAGGCAAATGACATCTTGGGGTGCATCAAGAATAGTGTGACAAGCAGGGTATTCTCGCCCTCTGCTCTGCCCTAGTGGGGCCACATCTGGAGTACTGTGTCCAGTTCCGGTCTCCCCTGTTCAAGAGGGACAAGGAACTTCTGGACAGGTTGGACATTAGGAAAAAAATATTCACCAAAATAGTTGTCAAGCACTGGAATAGGCAACCCAGGGAAGTGGTGGAATCACCATCCCTGGAGGCATTTAAAAGGCACATAGATGTGGTGCTGAGGGACATGGTTTATTGGTGTCCTTACAGTATTAGATTAATGGTTGGACTTGATCTTAAAAATCTCTTCCAACCAAAATCATTCTATGACTTTATGATACAATCTACCTTTATGTTTTCTGGTAAAATAAAATGTCTCCTAAGTTGTTATTTTTCTTTGCATTTCTGTGTTTTCAGTATTTGTAAAACAACATAAATCTGCTGTTTGAAACTTAACATTTACAGTTAAAATTCAGCATTTGCAGCTGTAAGAAATCTCTGTTCTGATGACTGAGCTTTTTGAATTTTTCATGTAACTGACAGATAAAATTACTTGCCTGGTAGAATCTAAGCTAAATTGGAATTTATTACCATTGTTTGTAGGATTAGGCTTACAGAAATAAAAGAAAAAAACAGGTTTCTGGTTTCAATTTGTTTCGTTGGTTTGGGGTTTTTTTCCCCTACTTTTAACAAAGTAAATCCTCATCAGAACCCTGCTGTTAGTGATTGCCAATTACCTGCAACTGCAGGAGCACTAGTAAAGCATTGCCTTAATTAGGGAGGCCTAAAAATGCCCTTAGGAATGCAGTAAGCATAAATGTAGCTGAAAGTGTGGGTTTCTCCTTGATAGGCATCAAATTTTATGCAGAAAACAATGGTGGGTATTCTTGGAAATACCTTCAGTGAGCTCCTAAGAATGTATGATTATTCAAATAAGGTAAATTCACTGTCTTGATTTGAAGGCTTTTGTCTTTTATGGTAGTTTCTTAAAATACTGATTTTGTAATCGCAGGCATATATACAGTGCCCCTTCATTCAGAATTACTTGCTATAATCTGTTTGCTAGCTTTCTTAAATGGTCAAAGGCTGTTTCACCTCATACATAGTAAAAAAGAAAAGAAAAGAAGGAACAGTCAATTTCAAGTTAAAAGAATGAAACTACTTTGGATAGTACAAAAACCTGGAACTATTAGCATTGTAGGCATAGCTGGATTTAATGTCTAGGTTTCACTGTGTTATAAATCTTGTGATGACTGATGTTTCTCTTTGCTTTTTACTTCTAAATATATATAATTATTGAGCTTTGAGTGTCAGGTACCATTATGTATGACTTCTAATCAAGTCTTTTTAATGTTATGTTTGCAACAAAATAATCTTGTTGCAAAATTAGGATTAAGGAAGGGTTTAGCACAGTTGCATTTATAAACAGGAAAACCTGTTTTTTCTAATTTATCGTGGAATTAAATTACAAAACTTGTTTATTTTGAAACCTTTAAAGTTCACCTTGTATTGTACTGCAAGATATACAGTGAAGGCCCATTTAATAGTGTTGATAATAGATACTCTCTGCTGTTTTGATGGTCATTTACAGCAGTTATTTTAGCTGTTCCTCGGTTATTCTATAAAATTATTTATTTTCTGGCTCATAGAACATTTATGTTAGAGTGTCTCCTGCAATCAATGTGTGAAATGTGTCCTCCTGTAGTCTCAATGATATTATACAGCCCTGCTTGTGTTACCTTAGAGCAATGGTTAAAGCACAGACTTAAGATCAACAGGATATTGTTGGGTTTTTTAGTTATTTTTTTAATTGGCTTGGGTTTGATTTTTTTGCTTGTTAAAAAGGTATTTTGCTTAATTTTTCAAGTTTCAAGACCTTCCTTTCATTCAAAAGTAGAAGATAATTGTTCACAAAGTATAAAAGATCATCTTTTAAAAATAGATATACATTGATACTGTGCAGTGTTCAGGCTTTCATTTTTAAGTTGTGACAACAAAGTTATATTGGAGTTAATGTTTGTTTTCTACATGTGTAAGCATCCTGTGGCTCTAAGAGGAGTGGATTGAACTGGGTTTGGAGGAATGGTTATGAAGGTGGAGGAATCCAGAGAAAGCAATGCCTTGCTTGCTAGGTCCTAGAATAAATGTGTCTGACTCTAAAATCAAATCCTAAAAAAGTTTTCGGAGAAAAAGTAATTAGCAGAGAAATATCTGCATAAAGTAATTCCATTTCATTAAAACAGTAGATACCACCATAGTCTCATTTGTTTAGAATTAACTGTAACAAAAACAATCTATCTGGGGCCTTTCCCCAATGCTCCTGTGGCTTTTCTGTATGAGCTGTGATAAACAACTGTGGAGCAGATTACTCCTGCTTCTTTTCAAGGAGAAAAAAAGAATTACAACCATTTTATTCTCTCACATAGGTTAATTTTATGTTGGTAGGTCATCTGATCAGCCAGGTTCTAACTCTTTATACTAACCATATCTGAAAGAGGAAATACAGATAAGAAAAGCAATGTCTGGATGCCTTTTCTTTGTTTCTGGTGAAGAGGAAAGTTTTCCTTCTGAAGATTTCTTAATTCATACTTCTAGATTTTTTTTTAATTTTGAAATGAAATTGTAAGTAAACATTCCTTCTTGAATTAAAGAAGACTTTTTTCCTTGTGCAGCTGAACGACAGGAAAATAATTTTCTTTAGAAGTGAGAGAATATCAGGGAATATTTCCAGAATAGAAATGTCAAACTGGCTGCTGTGATGAAGTTTCAAATTTAAACAAACCTCTTAATATCAATAATAGTGGTATGCTTTTATAGTTTTTAGACTGTATGACTTATTTTGGCCTTGCTTACCTTGTATGAGTGTAAAATTTCCTTCATGTTGAGCACTAGGATGAAAAAATAATGCAAACAAGTTTTCTAGCCTTTATTTTGGTTCTTGGGGTTAGATCTTTTTGTCTTTACAATGGTTTTTTTTAAATTTTATTTTTCAAAGCATTATATCTGCAGATTGGCATGGATGTTCTTCTGAAAAGTTCACTAGAACAGTATCTCTGAAATTCAAGTGTTCTTAATTTCTGAAGAAGAAATCTGATTTTACTAGGAAGAAGAGGAAAGTTAAATTCTTGAATTCTGGATTTAGTGGTATTTTCACACAGAATCACACAGAATGTTAGGAGTTGGAAGGGACCTGGAAAGATCATCTAGTCCAACCCCCCTGCCACAGCAGGAAAGCCTACAGCACCCGGTATTCCCAGGCTGTCTTCCATCCAAGTACTAACTGGGCCCGACCCTGCTTAGCTTCCGAGATCAGGCGTTCTCAGGGTGCAGGCCGAGAGGCGTCTGTGGCTTCATGGCCACTGTGGGCAGCAATGTTGTGAAGGGATAGAAAAATCAGTGTAGGTTTGTACTTTTTCTTTTCTTTTATGTGAATTAAATTGTATGGAGTATTGATTCATGCACTAGTAGCATTTATGCTTTAGTAGATTTAAGCTTTGCAAATAGTAGAGGAGTGAGAGAGCGGTGACCCTCTGAATAAGAGCAGAATCTGTTAGTGATCCTCTTAAGGCTTACTGATTTTGGAGGAGGAAGTGTTCTCATGTGCAGCCATTTTTCTCCCTTATTCATTGCTGTATTCTGTAAAAGTATTGTATTTGAATATTTTAAGTATAAAATATGAAAATAAGTATTTTAAGTATAAAATATGAAAAATAATAATCTCTATGATAAACTTTGGAGACTGAAGCTGGGATGAAACAAACCTTTAAAAGAAAGGACTGCTGCTGCAAACTGCTCAAGTGAAGAATAGGTGTATGGGCTTGGCATTAGTTTTGTAAAATGCAGTTGAATGTAATCAGGAAATGTTCACTCTGAGTATTTAATTAGGCTCTAGGTGATCAATCTTGGTAGGGACTTTACTAATTATTAAGTGGCTGAGTCATTCAGAAAGTCAAAGTAATGTTTCAGAGACTGTACTTCACTGAGGAGTTTGGATGTGTGAGGAGGTGTTTGAGGTGATCAATGTTTAAAAAGGTGGATGGAATAAGAAAAGGTTTAATAAATGTCTTATAGTTAATGATCTCTTGCTAGGTAGCAGGAAGAATGGTTGGAGGTACAAATATATGATACTGGAATTTTAGTTTATAATAATTGTATAAACTGTAATTCATCGTCTAAAAAGACAATACACTTCTGTGAGGGCAAGTATGTAGAGGTTAAAAACAAATACACAACTTTACACAAGGGCAGCTTGCAGTGAGCAGAAATGGTTAAAAGCCCTGCCTCTCCTGAGGAGGCTATGTTAGCTCTCAATTACAACAATATAAATACTTCTGGTTTTCCTTCCTTCCCCTCTTGTGCATATCTCCCTGATGCATTAGTGTTAATTTTATAGACCTACATATACTTATGCAGAGAAAGAAAAGTGCATCTGTAGACTTTCTCCCAAAAAGAGATAATGGTTCCAGTGGCTGCTAGAAGGGGTGGAAGAAAGACTGCAGAACTGGCATCTCTGCTTGTTATCTGTTTCACTTCTGTCCAAAGATTTGTGGCATTCCTTCAAATTGTGCTCTGTTTCTATACACATTAATGCCATGCATTTCCCCACTATTCCAGCACCTTCTGTAATTTGTTATTTATAGCATCTAAGATACATATAAAAGTCTGAGCTGGGCCACATCTCATTTCTCAAACATTGCAGCTGCATGTTCCATGAATGTACCAAAAACCTTCATAATTGTTGGAACTAGTCCTTGATCAGCTACTGTGATTTTGACACCTCACTAATTTGTTTTTGTTATTGGATCCTTTAATCATTCCCTTAAAGACATAATTCCAGTCCTTTAGATGTCCTGCATAAGTCATCCTTTTTGGATAAGCAGTGTCAGGTTATCACCTTGCTTCCGGTTACCATGTCTGGCTGTGAACATAGAAATAATGGTAATTTGATTTCAGTAGCAGTGACATTGGCTTTCAGGCACCTAATTAGGAGGGGGTTTGGAACATTATCACATTATAAATGAAGTTATGTATGAATAACTGTCATTTTTTTTCAGCACTACTAACAATGCTCTGTGTATTCCCTCCACTTCCTAGGATTTTGTGTATTCCTGTCATTCCCTAGGATTTTCTTCCTGTAGTTCAGTTGTAAAGCCCTTGCCCTGTGGTAGGCCTTGCTTTTTTTCCCAGTTGAGGTGCCAGAGCACTGGCACAGACTGCCCAGAGAGGTTGTGGAGTCTCCTTCTCTGGAGATATTGAAAACCCGTCTGGACACGCTTCTGTGATTCTGTGTGATTCTGCTACAGTGCATAGGCAACAGCTGGCTGATGCTGAACAGCATAGAAACATAGAATGAATCACAGAATATTAGGAGTTGGAAGGGACCTCGAAAGATCATCTAGTCCAACCCCCCTGCCGCAGCAGGATTCCCCTAGACCAGGTCACACAGAAGCACGTCCAGACGGGTTTTGAATATCTCCATAGAAGGAGACTCCATAACCTCTCTGGGCAGTCTGTTCCAGATTGTTAAAGTATGCTTAGTAATTAGGTTTGTTTATTTGAATATTTAAATTAATGTGCTTAAAACATCTATGAATAATTCTTCTGTGTGTGTACATTCGGGTTCTTACTAATGCTTCCATATTTGTCCACCACTTGTTTCTTGCCATTGCATTCATTATTCAATGCCTATGATTTATCAAATTCTGAGTAATAACAGTTGGAATTTTCCTAGGTAAATTGTTAGACATTCTATAAAACAGAAGTAATAAATCAAGTGTGGTACAATACTGCAGCCATGGAATAAATAAAATTAGTTTGGATGCATTTATGTAAATAACCTGTTTTTAACAGTCCATGCTTAGACATATATTCCTCTACTGTCAGAACACTGAGACTATTCCTCAAAGTATTTTAATGATTACTTATAGACTCATATATAAAAAAGTATTTTTAAAGGCACAAATTCTAAACAGTTGGTTAGGAAATAAAGATAATTTCAATAAGAACAGCAAAAACTAATACAATGATAGTTTGTGTCAAAAGTGTAGTTTAACTTCTGTGGCTCCTTTCAGAAGATAGGGATCCACAGTTCTAGCTCTATGCAGAAGAGACAGTTGGGTACTCTGCAGAGCAAAACTGAATCAGTATATCCATAATCCATAGGTATGATGAAACTATACTATTTATTTTCTTTGTGTTTGAAAGAAAAATATTTTCATGAAAACACTAGTGGAGTGCTAGTTTTTTATTGGTTTTTATTTCTTTGAAGGATTTCTGCATAATTTAGTTTAATTTCCTTAGTATCTTGCCTCATCAGCTATTATTTTAGAAGGGTTAATCTAATCCTTAGTTGTGATAGTGGTCACACTGCCCCAGAGAACACACTCCCAGGAATGTTTTACTGAGGCAAAGGTAGACTGCACAAGTCTGACTGACTTGTCTCTACCTGTGACATTCTGGGGTTCAAGGATATTAGGTGATAGTTATTTTATTGACATAATTTCATCTGTCTGTTGAAATTTAATAACAAATCAGTTAAACAACGTAATTAAATTTTAAGTAATGAGAAAGCAGTAGTAGCATAGTAGTAATCTATGTTATGTGTTACTGTCACTCAATACTATACAACCACCTGGCAAAGTCACACTTCTTTTTATTTATTTGTACTCAAACATATAATCTGCAGTTCTCCTCAAAAAAAGAAATTTGGCATTTCCTCTGATCAGACCCTTACATCAAACATTTAAGTAACCTCAACTTCTGAGTTGGACACAACACTTAAGAATTACTTGCAGTGTAAGTACCTTCTGTCGGATGAGTTAGCAGTACAGACACATGGAATATTTGTTTCTCAAACATTTTGCTTGTCGCTAGTGTTCCGGCAGTCTGGCTTGCTTTTCTCTCCCAGTAATGTTTAAGGTTTAGGAGGGAGGAAAAAAACATCTCAACACACAGAAAACAGATGGTAAGGTGTCAGTTAAATACATGTGAAGTTGCTTGACCTGTGACAATACTTGTTGAGCTTTCAGTGGTATTCCCAGCCCAGGAGTTGGTGCAGAGCATTATGCAGAGCGAGTGTGAAGCTTGTTACAGAGAGAAACAGAACTTAAAATGTTCCAGCAAAGGAATAACACTTAAATATAGCAGAAATTTTATAGCTGTGGTAAAAAAATAGAATCTGTGAGGCAAAATTATTTGAAATGTAATCAATATATAACAAAATAATAATTACAATGGAATTCCCACATCAAAATCATTGTGGGACAGTGTTGTAAACTTATTTGCATGCAAAGCAAAATAGTTCCAATAAGCCCCAACTCATTATGAACTTGGTTTTCCCAGGCCTTGAAGGACTGTGTTAGGAAAGTTTATGCTGAACAGTGATGCTGTCTATCCAAAGGGCTCTGTGTGTTGAGTAGTGTTGGATCTGGTTTTGGTGGAAGAGGCATTGCAGATGATATATAGAAACTAATAGCTGCCTTTCTAAAGAAATACAGGTAACTTCAGCAAAGTTGTGGTGGGGTTTTTTTATCCTGTAAATGTGTAGACGCCCTTGTAACAAGGTATCTAGATCTAGAATATTACAAGAAAATACACCATTCTTTTTTTAAAGAGTGCAGTAGGTTTTAGTTTAGTTGTCTACAAGCTTCTACAGACTTATGTAAAACCTTCCACTGGATCAGGTTACTCAAAGCTGCATCCAGCCTGGCCTTGTCACTTCCAAGATGGAGCACCCACAGCTTCTCTGGGCAACCTGTTCCAGTGTTTCACCACCCTCACAGTAAAGAAAAAGGTTAAAGAAAGCATAGACCAATTAATAGAAGGTATATCCACCAGAGATCATTACACACTGTGATCAAAGTCTCACCTGAGTGTCTTTAGAGCTGAGAAAGTATCATTCTGCAGTAGTCCTGGTTTATACTTTTCATCATCAAGTGCTTCTGACAGCTGGCAGGACAGGGTATTCTGCTGGATGGAAGTTGAGTTTGACTCAGGATAGCGGTTATTGAGTTATTGAAACTTCTTATAAGAATATTGTAATGTTAATCCTATAGTTCTGGATTGATTTTTTTTTTTTTTTTTTTGACCATTGGACCACACAGAGATTGCATCTTTAGTTTAGCTGTTATGACACATTATTTTTATCAACTGGGGTGTGAGATAATGTTAGAATAGCATTCTACCCTCCAGGGTATCTAATATCACAAGTTACTGATAAACCTGTCACCTACAGAAACATCAGGAATTTGAGAGTGATGTGATCTTTCACTTTAGTCCCTGGTACAAGAAAGTAAAATTAACACATAATAATAAAAAGTGCAAAAAATATTGGGAGGGACATTTAAGAGCTCTTATTTTTTATTTTTTCACAAAAGGGAATATTCTAAAATACCACATTTCCATCAGGTAGGGATACCTGGTTTCCATCCATCCTTTTTAGTAATATGTATTCATTTATGTGGATTTATATATGTCTCATATGGTTGTTTGGAGTTCTGGCATCTTCATTTTGTTAAGAATTAACTTAGGCATTTAATATAAAAAAAGAAAATGCTGAAAACTAGTGTATGTGATCAGAATTCATGTTTTCCATGCTTCAGGCAAGTTAGTGATATAGTACAAACAAAACATAATGTAATCGCTTTCCAGCTCAAAAAAAAATTCATCTAGTGTTTTACAAAATATCATTGAATATCATTGTTTTACAGAATATCAATATTAGGACAAGGGGCAATGGAGCAAGTTAGAGCATAGGAGGTTTAGTGTTAATGTGAGGAAGAAGTTTTTCACAGTGAGGGTACCAGAACACTGGAACAGGCTGCCCAGGGGGGTTGTGGAGTCTCCTACTCCGGAAACATTCAAGAACCACCTGGACTCGTTCCTGTGTGACCTTATCTAAGGTGTCCTGCTTTGGCAGGGGGTTGGATTTGATGATCTTTCGAGGTCCCTTCCAACCCCTAACATTCTATGAGTCTATGATCATTTTATCAAAGCACTGGAAGAATACTGCAAAATTTTTAATTAAAACTCCTTTCTATATATCAATTTTTTTCCTGTGGTGAAAATTTTAGCAATTATTATTTAACATTTTTATTCTTCTTTTGAGAAAACAGTGGAAATACTGTGTTAGCCTTTTAAAGTAGCTTCAGTATAGAAAGAGAGACTTCTGTTTTGATTTTGCATGAGAGTTATGCAATGCACATACTCAGATATGTGTTAGAAAGTCTATGCTCTCTTCTCTCTTGTTTGGGTCACCCTAATTATCCCTGCACTGAGTCAAGCACAGGATCTTCTGTAACATATTCACAGCGAGTCTGGTGCTGTAAGGAAAACCCAAAAGAGGGTTGACAAAGGCTGCATCTGGAATATTGTGTCCAGTTCTGGACCCCTCAGTTTAAGAAAGATAGGGAACTCCTTGAAAGAGTCCAGCACAGAGCCACGAAGATGATGAAGGGGCTAGAACATCTTCCTTATGAGGGAAGGCTGAGGGAGCTGGGTCTCTTTAGCTTGGAGAAGAGGAGGCTAAGGGGTGACCTCATCTATGCTTTTAAATATGTGAAGGGTGAGTGTCAGGAGGATGGGGTCAGGCTCTTCTCAGTGAAGCCTGGTGACAAGACAAGGGGCAATGGTTGTAAGCTGAAGCATAGAAGGTTCTGTGTGAATAGAAGAAAAAATGTTTCCCAGTGAGGGTGACAGAGCACTGGCACAGACTGCCCAGAAAGGTTGTGGAGTCTCCTTCTATGGAGATATTCAAAACCTTCCTGGACATGCTTGTGTGTGACCTGGTCTGGGGAATCCTGCTGTGGCAGGGGGGTTGGACTAGATGATCTTCTGAGGTCCCTTCCAACTCCTAACCTTCTGTGATTCTGATTACTGCAGTTGTTCTCTAGCCAGGCCTTTAGCATGCACAACAGAGACTGTGTACATGCTAGGGCTCTACCTCTGCATGCATGGACACTTCAATTTCTGCAAAAAAAATACTCTTTAAACATTTTTTTTGCATCTTTAATGCATCCACAGAGCTAAGCTACCTTCTGACCATAGGTTTTAGAGATACTGTGGTTCTATTGGAATTAGTATTTAAGATAAAATTTTACCTACAGGAGTCTTTTTTACAGCCTTTAACAATTAGAGTGCATCGTTTGATAGAGAAGTGGTGATCAATGCATTTTAAGGGTTTTGACATAATTTTATAGTACCCTTTCTTAACCAGTATAAAATGAAATACTAAGAGATGCTTTTATAAGTTTAAAAACTGGCTTGTCAATCTTGGGGCATAAATTAATGTCATAACCTCTCAGGTGATTAATAGTTAATATTTTTATTGGTGACCTGGACTTGATGCCAGAGATTATTATCAAAAGGTGATAGCTGGCTGCACATAGGGTATAACATAAACATGGGTTGTCTGAAAATTGAGGAAGACTAACTGCTAAGAGCACATTGTAGCAGGATATATATCAAACATATCAATGTCCTGTTAAAAAAACCAACCAAACAAAACCCCTAAACCAAACCAACCTTAAATGAAATTTATTTAGCTAGGGACAAAAATCATTGACTGTGCAACAGGTTAAGGGCTGTTAAGTTGAAGGAAAGCCTTTAGAAAATATTTTTATATGATGATGGCTAATCTGACATAGTAGATCAAAACCTTTTTGCTATTGTGGAACATATTTAAAACCAAACCAAACCAAAAAAGCCCTTAAACACCCCAACTCTCCATAACACAACAAAAAAAAACCCAGCAAACCAAACAAATAGAAAACCTTACCCCTCACACATATATGCACAGAACTGTCCTTGAATTTAATTTAGGGTTGAGCTTGGGAATACTGGGGCATTTCTTGTATGTTTGTTCCCCAAAGAAGAACAATAATCTGAAATGTACTTTAAGGCACAACTGTGTACGTGTGTGGTGGTTTGCAAGTAAGTTTTAAAATGAAATATTTAAGGAGCTCAATTTATTCCTCATATTAAACAGGACACTTGTTTGTTCTTTAAATATATTGTCTCATTTGTTGAAGGCTCTGAGTTAACCATCTCATCAAGGAAGTGAATGCCATTAGAGTTCTTTGTGCAAGACTGGTGGGAGGTTTTTTTGAGAAGGAAAAAAACAACTATCTATATGCCTGTAAATATCTTAACTATGCCATTTCCAAAAGTTTTACTTTTTAATTGAGTTTTAGCAATTTGAATTCCCTGAGCAGTCAGTACTGTGTTGAAGTCTTTTATTCTGAAAACCTTTATTGTCTTTAATTGTTTTTATTGCCTGAATTTTCTCATAACCATAACCCTATTAAAAAAAAATGCAGTGTCTGTCTGGAAAAATTTTATCCCTTACCTTCAGGTAGAAGGGTAGAAATTTCTCTGAAACCCAACTGCTGATGCTACTCTTCAGCTGAAATCATAGCTACAAACTCCTTACATTGTTGTCATCTGCCAAGTGATGTAATTGTGACCTGCTTTGCATAACATGACTTCTTAAAATGCCTTATACTGAAGAATCAGATGTGTTATGTAAAGCCATCATGTTGTAATGACTCTACAATTGGAGTCCCACACTGCTTTTTCTGCCTCCAGCTAAATCTCTTGAATAACATTCTTTTCCTATAAAAAGAGTTCACAATCAACTTATTTCCTGATTTAGTTGCCCCTTCCCATGAAACCTGCTGGGTTATATTGTGCAGTGCTGTTGTTAGATTTTGTAGGATGCTCCTGTGCATTTATTTGCCTCTGATTCACAGTCTATTCACATATTTTTGATTCTAGTTATTTCTAACCAGGAAATAAAAGGTCATTTAGAAGTTACTTTAAAAAAAACCCAGATGATCATATGTATGTACAAAAGCACAGTGTAATAATATAGAAGGACTATTAAATATAAGATAATGTAATAATGTTAATAGTCTTTAATAAATTTTTGTTCCTTTTTTTCTCTAGGGCTTCTTATTTTAAAAACATGAAATTCTGTAATGTTATTGGTGCTACAGCTAAATGTTAATTGCTAGATAGAATTTTTTTCCTGATGATATTCCAGAATTATTTAAACTTTAGAATGAATTTTATTAAGTTTATTAATTTTTAGAATTTAATAACTCTAGAACTATTTAAACTTTAACCTGACACCTGGCCTAGAGTACCAGCCAAAATGATTTCCATTTTTTGCAATCTTTATCATGGTTTGGAATGTCAAATAGTTTGTGAAACTAATAATCTTTAATTAGGGCAATGTCATTCCTATGGCTATGAAGAGAATTTTGATGCCTTGTCATCTTGATAGAAAATACCTTTTGGTTTTTTTCTTTTGGTGTGGGGTTATTTTTTATTTTCCTCTTTATTATACTTCAAGCATAATGTGCTGTTCACTGCAAACACTTTTCAGCACAGTGGGTGGTTATTCCTATTTGCTGCAAAGTGAACTTCAAAACTAGGATTATAGTGCTGCTCATAGAATATGCTCTCTGTAAATTGGCATTATCTAAGCTTCATGCAAAGCACGTTGAACTACCAAGTGAATAGGTGGCTTACTTAAAATGAACAACACAAAGCATTTCTGATAAGTCCATATAATTTGATGGTTTTAAACTGGAAAGATACCCAACTGGAAGATTTATGACACTTTTAAATTTCAAAGGATATTAATCAAAGGAAACTTTGTATCTTTATTCGCATTTTAACAGTTGAGTTGGCTTTGTCTTATAAATAATTAATACCACTACGAATTTAAGGTCTGAAATGATAAACAGCACTTGGCAGTAATAATATATTGTTTTGGAGCTAAAAGCACATAATTCTAACAGCTGGACTTCAAAAGGCATAGTAGAATAAATTGTACAGTCACTTGATTTTTTTTTATTATAGAAAAAATGAAAGATCAGACTCCAGGGTCTCTTCACATAGGTACTTGAGTGCTGTCAACCTATTAAAAGGTTGAAGCTGCTTCAAACCTCTTGTGTGTGCATGAGCTACGTCAGTGACCTTCTTTGTCCTACACACTGTCAGTGGCCAGTACTGGTCATAGGAAGTATTTCAGAAAGTCTGTTACTGTATGCTCAGTTACTGGAATCCTAACTGGCTTTTTCCTTCCTTGCAAATTTCTGCTACTTAATGATGGACTTATATTTTGAATCACAGGGATTTAATGTTGAATGAAATGTTGAATTAATGTTGAATTGTGGCATGAAGTTCTACAATTTAGTTATTTAGATAGACTTTTTCTGAGTTTTCATTTTACTTTCGTTCCTATCTTTCATTTTCATATAAGACAACTCTGTGGCACTCACTGCTTTTTTTTTCCTCCTTTCCTTTTTTTTCCAGGAAAAAATTCCTTTTTTCCAATCTTTTTTTTTATGCAAGGTTTTTATTTCTTTAGTCATTTTTTGTTTCATTTCTACACTTGAAACAGCAACACTTTTTAAAAGCTTGTACTTCTTCTGCAGGAGTAAATATGTACAAATGCTTCTAATGTTTTTTTTGTGTTGTTTTGTTGCAAAGACTCACAGGAGTATTGCTAGAAGGGACCTCTGGAAGCCCTCTGTAGAGCTCCTGAGAGAAGTATCATGAATACCAGAGAAGGTTCTGCTGGCATCCTGACAAGCTTCAAGGATGGAGCTTCTACAGTTTCTCAGCATTGTGCTCACACACTGTCCTCCTCTCCTAGGAAAATAGATTTTCCTTATGTTCAGCCTGAGGCTTAAAGGCTGCAATTTGTGGTGATGAATCTTTGTTATATTGCTATTACTGAGGCTCCACATCTTTGTAACTGCTCCCCACGTAGTTAAAATCTGTTATATCTCCCATTGGCCACCTCTTTACTAGACTAAACAACTCCAGCTCCCTTAACATCATCTTGTAAGTCCTGTGCTTGGTTATCCTGACCATTTTAATAGTCCTACAGAGGGCTTCCTTTGGTTTTAAACATCACTTTTGAGCTAGGAGAGGGGTGGGTGCAGAACTGGCCGTGTATTCCAGATGTGGCTTCATCACAAAATTTGCTGAGGGTGAACTTGATCCCACTATCTGTGGCACTGATGAAGAAATTAAACCCTACTGGCCCTAGTACGGACCCCTGAGGGACACCACCTGTTACTAATGTCCATCCAGACACTGAGCCATTGATTACTTCCCACTGGAGGTGACCATCCAGTCAATTCCTTATCCACCAAAGAGTCCATCCATCAAACTGATATCTCTTCAATTTAGACCAAAGGATGTTGTGGGAGACTGTGTCAGAGGCCTTACAGAAGATAGACGGGATCCATAGGTTTTCCTTTGTCCGCTGATGTAGCCACTTCATAACAGAAGGCCATTAGGTTGGTCAGACAGGACTTGCCATTGGTGAAGCCATGCTGGCTGTCTCAAATCACCTCCCTGTCCTCCATCTGCCTTAGCATATCTTCTAGGAGGATCTGTTCCATAATCTTCTCACACAGGTGAGACTGACAGCCCAGTAGTTCCCAGAGCCTCCTTTCTACCATTTTTTAAAACAGGTGCAATGTTTCCCTTTTTCCAGTCACCAGGGACTTCACCTTACTGCCATGACTTTTCAAATATCATGGAGAGTGGCTTGGCAACTACATTAGCCTATTCCTTCAGGACCCTGGGATGCATCTCATCAGGTCCCATAGATTTACATATGTTAATGTTCCTCAGGTGGTCACGAGCCTGATCTTTTCTTACAGTGGGAGGGATTTTGCTCCCCCAGTCTCTGTCTTGCAGTCCGTACACTCAAGAAGTATGGGAACAGAGGTTTCAACGAAGAGTAAGGCAAAAAATTTGAGTACCTCAGATTTGTCTTTGCCTACTCTTACCAGCTTGCTAATTGTGTTCATTGAGAGAAGAGTGCTTTCTTTGACCTTCCTTTGCTGTCTGACATATCTATACAAGCCCTTCATATTATCCTTTGCATTCTTTGTCAAGTTCAGCTCCAGCTGTGACTTGGCCTTCCTGGCCCCATTCCTGCACAACTGGGTAGTATCCCTAAACTGTTCTCAGGATACCTGTCCCTGCTTCCACTGCCTGTGAATTTCCTTCTTGCCCTTTAGTTTGACCAGCAGGCATCAACTCATCCATTCCTGTCTCTTGCCATCCTTTTCTGATTTCTTACACATGAGGATTGAGAGCTCTTATGTGCTATGGAAAGTGTCTTAAAAGATCTACTATCTGAGGACTGTTTCCCAAAGGATCCTAACTGAATAACTTATTGATACCTAGAGCACTCTAATGGAAACTGGCTACCATCTGTAAAGAAAATCTTTGACTGCTGCTGTATGTACATAGTGGTCCAGCCTTTTTTCTACCCAGCTAGTGGTTTGTTCTTGCAGTTCACACTTCCTCAATTTCCACAGGAGAGCATGGAGAGAGGTGATGTCAAAAGCGTTTTCTAAAATAATGTTTGTTATTGTCTGCACACATACTTGTTTCCATACAGAAGTCTCTTGCTGTCTGTGTTGGGTTGGGAACCTTTTACATGCAGGCTGTTGAATTTCCTGAGCCATTTCTTCAAGCATATATGACTCAGGAGTATGATTAGTCGTGCTGAAATTAATTTTTGCTCTTATTGTCTGCATAAAATGACTGAAGTGTTTTCCTAGGGAGACTGGAAATTAAATCTAGCTCAGTGTTAGTGTTAATCCTTATAGAATGTTCTATAAGTTATGTAACTGTTATAGAATGCTCTATAATTTAAGCTGCTGTTAAACATCAGTCAGAAATAATCTACCTCTAACAATGTTCAAAACATGCAACAATACAGAAAAATATTATGATGCAGTTAATGTGGGATTACTGTGGAAAGTGTAAGAGTCTCAAATTATTTTTTTAAAGGAACATAATACAAGTCTTGTTTCTTGTAAGAGCAGAAATAAAGACTACTTCACAAAGAAAAAAAAAATCATCCAATCATCCAGTGCTTATCTCCAAAAACAGTAAGGAGAAGCATGAGTACAAAGTCTTCTGAAGACCTTGACATATAACAGGCCTCAAATATAGCTAAAGCCAATTCACTCAGTTTTTGAAACCCAGTGAGTTTAACCCATATCAAGGTCATTGCCAAACAGAATGAAGAATGAGAAGCAGGTCAGCTATGCACTAACAAGCCATGAGTCTCCTACATTGCAACTCAGTGGAAAGACTGTTGTGGGAATGAAACTTAGGATCTGAACAGTTATCCTTTTGTATCACTCATTTCATAATCACATCTATTATAGGGCTATGGAGAAATACAGTATTTGAATTGGTGAAACTAAATACTATTAGACTACATGTCAAATATTTATATGTAAGTAAAATATACTTTTTCCCAGTTCAGGCATTGACAGAGGTTTGTGAATAACACCTTTTAATCCTGTTGTTCGAAGTGTCTTTAAAAATATCATCATTGTTTCTCCTAAATTTTTTTTATCTCAATAAATTTTCAATCCATTTAGGCTTTTTAACTTTGATGCAAATTGCTCAAGGACTTCCCTGTTTTACGCAGTAGTTTAAAAATATAAGAAAATATTTTTATTGTTTAAAAAGTTCTTTTAAACTATTTCCTCAGGTTTTTGAAACTAAGATATATGGGGGTGAAAGCAATGTGCCTCTGTCCTGCTTTGCAGCTAGAATTTAGCAAAGAGTGTCCCAAGTTAAAAAAGTTGTATTGGGATGAAAATTTTTGTGTCTGCTTTATGTTGGTAGGTATAATATCATAGTGATGTAGTCTTCATTCTTTTTTAAGTGTTTGTCTCATATTCAGTTAAATATTTTTTGAGAACAGTGGGGTTATACAGAATACTTAGAGTTGATGAAATATAAGCAAATATTATTTCTGCACTTTATAGTTCTTCTTTTATTCCCAGGATTGGAGGAAGAGGGAGACAAAGCTAGATTTGTTCATTCTTTCCCCCTCACCCCTCATTTTTACATTTTTGTGTGTGTCAGTTTTATGTATAGTAATACTTAAAAACTTGTCATAGCAGTTATTTCTTAAGCCATGCCTTCACCCCTCCTCAGTATTTCTAGTTAATCATTAACATTTACTGCCATTAAAAAGCCATTAATTTTAATGTATACTGAAGCCAATACACAAATTAATTTGATGTAACAACATATAATCTATTTCAGTGCTATATGATAAATGTAGCATGTGCCAAGAGGAATAATAAAACAAATGGGCCTGCCAACAATTTTTAGTTATGATATATCAATGTAGGGGGGAAAAAAGTTTGACATATGATGTATGCCTATTAATATTATTTTTTATTACTCTTGCTTTGATCTAATTTCTTGTATATTTAAACATAGACTCTAATCTCAGAATGGTAATGCTTATATTTCATTTCAGAATCTGTAGGCATAAGATGGCATTGGATTTCATTTAAAAATGAGAGACAAGAGAGTGAATGCTAGAGCTTAAAAGGCAAAAGAGCAGTTAGAATTCTGGTAGTTTGTTGCTTGTTTTAATGTAATCTTTTATTTATTGTATATTACTATTTGTTTTATTGGATAGTCTGGATTTTTTTTCTTCTACTCTGATTCAGTGGCTGCATTAATTCATCACAGGATTATAAAATACCTTCTTGAATTACGCTGTGGATTCTTAGATAACAACTTGTTTGTAATGTAGGACACTTGAGCTAATGCAGACTGCTTTCCTAGAGTGGTTGCTGTTTTATAGGGCAGATACTCAAGATTCTGTGACTGCTTCTGAGACTAGCAAATGAAAAAATGCAATTAAAAACTGAAAATACATTCTGGAAAATGTGATTTTGAACCCTAGAGGTGCCATTCAATAGTGATGAGTCCTTGTTTCTATTGCTTTATTGCCTGAAGATATGTATTCATCAGTAAAGATACTGAATGAAAATGTGTTTTGTAATCCAAGATACACTTCTAAATTTCCATGTTTTCTAGACCTAATTTTCAGGTGTACATGATATTATTTGATATGAATGCATATCAGGCAGATCAAATGTTTTACACTATATCTTTGAAAGCTTGGCACTCTTTCTTGTGTTTGAGTAACCCTTGCTGTTATTTGACAGTTGCATTATGTCTGAATATGGCATAATCTTAATACATTTTTATCACCCCAGTATGTGTCTACTGTCTGACACAGATTGCATCAGCGGATATCTTCATTTTGCAGTGCATACAATGCTAGACTACCCACAAATGGGTTTGTGCTCTCTGGAGTTTCTCTTAAGTTTTATGTTAAAAGAACAAAATCAAATAGATTTTCCACTAGTGTGGAAGTACTGCTACCAAAAGAAATGCCTGTATTGAAAATTACTACTTTTTTTTTTGCTCTCCTTTTTTGCTGTTTTCCTTTTCCGTCAACATCTTGTTGATGGCTTATTATGCAAGTTTGCTTTCATATGCATTGCAGCTGCATCAGTCCAAAAACTTGTATGTCCCAACAGATGGATGATTTCATCTTCACTGAAAACTGAAATTTTTGAATCTTTGCATACATGCAAATAGCTTCTGAACTATAAATATAATCAAAAGGAGGACTCTGATTGACTTCATGGCACATCAGATACAATTCTTGCTTATGATGTGTGTTTGGGAATCTGTTAGAATTTGTTCTGTTCTTAAACACATGATCAGTGCTGCTTGTTTTGATACAGCATGAAAAATAAGTATGAAAGGCTGAGTCTTAGAAAATCCAGAAGTGACACAACATATATTTCTCTGCATTCTGTATTTTTTCTTTAGTGAATCATTAGAGACAGAGTTCCAACAAGTGCCTGATTCACTGTAAAATAATTTTTTAACTTTCTTTTGTTGAGTAGAACAAAATGCCCTCATGTTGTAGATAGTCAAGATCACATATTTAAGACTTTAAAGATTTGGGATTACCGTGTAGGTTTGGTGTTTTTTATTTCTTTTTATCCCTCCATACCTTTGATTTTCTTAGTATACATTTTTCATGAGTTCAGAAAACCTCTGTACACAGAAAATACAGTTTAGAAATCACCATAACAGCATTTATTCTGAGCTGACTTTCTTTGACAGTGATTAAAACCAAAATGAATGAAAAAAAATTGACAAGACAGGTGGCTGAACTGTGACTCTAGTGAAGGATGATGATAGATCAAATGAAATGTGTGTTGGTTCACATTGAGGAAAGAATATCCAAAGAATAACATCTCCAAAACATTTTTCTCCGAGAAATGCAGAGTTGAATTGGTCTGTTGTCATCTCCCCTGCTCACCTCAGCCTTCTCCATCTTAATTCCCTAGTGCCTCTCAGCATGTGGAATGAAATGCCTATCTCTTAAGGTGAAGAGAGAAATGCCTTTGCTATTTTCCATCTTGAGATGATATAGGATCTGTCTGCACTAGCAGGTGTACCATAAAATCACCTTCTTTAAATCTCCCATGATTTCTTAGTTTGGTCTCTCTAAAGGTCTGTGCTCATAGACATATTTTTATACTTTTTGTTTTGTCATTACACAGCCCAATTTTCCTGCTAAATAACTGACACTTTTTGTGAATTCACATCCTCTGCATAGACTATGCTGAATCTGCTTAACTGAATTCATCAGCCAGAGCCTGTCACTACTGTCTGGAGAGCCACCACATCCCAACTCATCTTTACCCTTTCCAGTCTGTTAGCCCAGTTTTCAGGGCATTCTTCCCTATATCTTTCATCTTGTATCTAAGCAAGGAACTTGTTCACCTTTCTCCTGTGTGTGATGTAAATGAATGTATGAAAGTGTTGGTGTGCATAATTAACTACATGTTTGATTACACTAAGAGCACCACCTTATATAGGTGTTCTGAAAACTGCCTTACTGTCTGCAGAAAAGAAATTATGCTCGTTCTATTACTGCTTCTGTGGCAAAAACCCCCACAAACAAAACTTTGTCAGTGTTTTCTCCTGAGCAAGACAGTAATTTTATCATAATCCTGAAACAGTTAAGGCAGAACACTTATAAACACTTGGTTCATTAAACCAACACATTACTAATTAATGAAATCAGCAATGTGTTGAAATTGAGATCATATGTTAAATATGATTCTCTTTGAATTCAAGGGCAATGTTAGGAGAAATTATGATGCTTACAACAACAAAAAAGGCAGTCACTGAAAATTCTGATATACTTCATTCTTCGTCTCTTAAAATCTTTTGTATTATTTTTGGTTTTACCTTACTTTTTTGATGAAAAGCTGTTTGAGACAATATGCAGATATGCTGCATTTGGACTTCTGTAAGATACTATTTGAAAATGACATTCTTATTTCCATTTGTATAGAAATATACTCAGTAAAATACAGTAAATACTATAAGCATGGGGGAAATATATTCTGCAAAAAATAGTAAGAAAGACTATAAATTCCAATGTATTCTACTGGGTCTTGATATTTGCAGTGTTATAAAGTGGGCTTAAAAGAGCTTTAAATACATTTTGTACAAGGACTTCTTCAACAAAAATCCAATTCTGCACCTTGTGAAGACACACACTGTGTTTAATAGTCTCTGCATGGAAAAATAGTTATAGAGAATGACAGGAAAATATTTCCAGAAGCCACCTGCTTCACCCTCTGCCATAGCATAGCTTCAATTGTACATAACTCTTGAGGCTTGTGGCCAAAATTTTCTAAAAATATCTTTACTGATGGATATTGTAGAACCATGCAAAACCTTTCTGGTCCAGTTCTTATAGTCTACTAATCTGCACTTAGTTCTCAGTTTCTTTATTTTAAGTTCACTCTTTATTGTTTAAGTATCAGTAGGCGTGAAAAAAAGTGTTTTCATACTTTAATATTATTATCATGTGCCTCCTTAATTTCTCTTCTCGAGTCTGAACTTCATCATTAAGTTTAATCCTTCATTATAGGTCTTTGAAAAAAAATAAACAAACAACTTATGTAATACTTATTTTCATTGCCCATTGTTTAATTCTTACCCTGTTACTGGCTTTTTCATTACTTTGCATCTTATTTTTGTCGTGGGCATCTCCCAGCTTCCCACAAATAGCTTGTTTGATTATCTATTCTGGTGTAGAGCTTATGATATTTTTGGAAAAATTTAAGGTAAGTTGATCCTTACTGCCACTGTTTTGCCTTTTAAAGATAAATACCAATTCTGCCTTTCTAGTTTTCACCCTTAGTTTCCTGTTATCCATCCTTTATGGGCTTTCATTGACTTTGTGCTCATAGGCTGTGTAATAGGGAGCCACACAGCAAAAACTAATGTGGTGCAATATGAAAAGATTAGAAGAAAAAAGTACCAAGGACTCCAAAGCTAGACTATAGGTATGAATATTTATTTACTTTATGTGATTAATCTGGTCCCCTGGACCAAACATGCCCATTGCATATTTTGCTCAAAGATAGAAAAATAAAGCTATCCTACAAACACTTGCTTTCAAGTGTGTAGGCTTCTCAATTTTACTTCAGCAAGTGACAGAACATCCTTTCATTCATTTAGTGGAGATGACAGGAACACACAGGTGTTCACATGCCCTTTTTCATGGAAACAAGTCTTATTTTTGTTCTAATTCACTTAGGTGTAACACAAAGTGCCTGATGCTTCCTGACTCTGAATTTGAGTATTGGCCAATGAATATGGCTCAGAATGGAATGAGGCTCAGAATGGAAAAATAGTATCTTCAGTTTTGTGGCAGAGGCAAGTGATCAAGTGGACACCATGAAATAAATTACTTCCACCCTTTCAGTTGCTCAACTCTGTGAGGAAGAGGCAGGGTAAATGAGGAAGGATGTGCAGATTTTTGACTTTGGACAGATAAAAATGCAAAGTCCTGGAGATGACTGGCAGTAGGTGCAGAACTTAGAGATGCAAGAGGACAGAGCTGAGACACTCGACCATGATCTGGTACTATGATTGCAATATGTTGAGTCTTCTATGAGACCAAATATTTTAATTGGGAAGGAAATATGGAAAGGGGATTTTGAAATTTTTTTTTAATAAAAAAGGCAAGTGAAACAAGCAGTTCAGAAAACCACTTAAAAAAGGATAAAGCAGTTGAAGGAAGAAAGTGTATTGAAGGATAGGAAGTCCTGGTGTAATATAAAGGAATGCCCACAGCTAGGAGCTAAGGACATCTGTGTTTACAGGTTACTGACCTCAACCTTTAGGCTTTTAAGTGGCACTAGAAGCAGAAGAACACAGGAGGTTTCTGGTTTGAAAGCATTCTGCTGGTGCGTGTTCACTTGGTACTTGATGTGGGACTTGCTTATACTGCATATCACACATTGATTGAGACCTTTCTATTCCTTTTAGAGACTGTTGCTGCATTTTGAACAGATCTTCTGATTTAATTTCATCCAAAAGGACCCCCCTTCACATGCAGAAAAACTGCCCCACAGTCTGAGCCAGCATGGAGTAAGTGGGGAAACAAGGGATTGCTGAACTCTACTGATCTGAGCTATGTCACTGTTGTAGAGATATTTTAGCAAATAATTTGACTTGCAGGTTTTAGGTATCTCAGGATGAAGTTCATTTTATGCAGCTGGCCTGAAAATACCTAGCTTATACAAGTATTTGTATAATGCATTCGTCCTTTCTCTGCAGAATCTTAATCCTTTATCACTGGTGCACCAATTAAAACAGAGAACCATTAAAGTTGACATTTTGACTAAAGGAGAAATGTAAAAAGTAAAAAAAAAAAAAAAAAAGGATGAAAAATGTCAATATTCTTGAGTATCTATCAGAAGCCTTTATTCTCCTTTGAGTAAATTGGTTCATTAAGGAGATACCATTTCACTGTAATTCCTTTTTCACCTTAGTCAAGTCTCCTAGGAAATCTTCTCTAAGAGTACTTTTACTGAAGTTTGCTTTCTTGAAATACATTCCTTTTAGTTGGAGTTATTTTCTTTCTAATCTAACTTTTGAGAATTCTGTCCTTTTGTGACCAATCTCTACTACAATACCACTTAATCTTCACATTCGTAGCTGTTACTTCTCTGATAGTTAGAGGCAAGTCTGGAGCTGCTGCTACCCTCGTTAGTTTTTTCATGAAAGCATTTCAGGAGCTTTCTATTCAGCCTATCTTCTGCTGCATTCACAAAGGATGTTAGTCAGTAACCTACGTTATCGCTGAGGCCTGTGCTCTGGTTTACTCTTCATAAATACATCATCTACTTCATCCTTCTGGTCTGTGAGGGAAATCCCAGAGTGGCAATTCTTTCTTAAATTTATAACCATCCTTTACAGTCATTTAGTTCTTTCTCCCTCTTAGTCTAATGCTCAGAACACTTGTATTCATCCATATTCCTTTACTGCTCTTCCTCAACAAGATGAACTACATGAATTTGAAATCTTCCATCTCCTTCTCTCCCTAGATTGTTATGTTATTTCTGGAATTACAAATGAGCTGCATGAAGAAATAATCAGAAAGCTGGTGAGTCTTTAATCTGGTTAGACTCATGATTCTTGGTGTTAAGGATGTATAGCTTATCATTAGAATTTGGGTGGGTTCTTCATTTGTTATTGGGTATTGGACCATTGGCTGCTTCCCTAAATATCTGCTTCTCTGGAGGGTGTATGATTCATCCCCCATGTCTGGTGCTCTTGTGCTCCTCTCCAGCTGATCAACTGCTTTCCACTGGAGGTCCTTGTGCCTAGCGTGTTATTCATATATTTTTGGATTGTATGGGCTTCTCTGCTTGGCCACTTTGCTTATGGATCTTCCACCAGTTTCCTAAGAATAATTGCAGAGATTCTTTCATTCCTGCTTTCTGCTTTTAGAACTCTGTAGGTCTGTGTTCCTCAGTTTGAGCACAGAACCTGGATTGAAGAATTCCCGTCCAGGATTCTTGTGTGGATTCAACTGCAGATATCCACCTTGTGTGCTCAGAGCTGTAGACTGAGAAAACTTTTATTACACAGGTGATCCTGGTGCTGTGTTTTTAGAGGGCTGAACTGTGATATTAAATTATGCTTTCTAAAACTCCCTTTTCCAATCAGTCTCTTAAATTGCCCTGTTACAAAAGTCAGCGAGATACTGAATTGTTGATTTGCAGATACATAGTTTTCACTGTTCCTCAGTAGTCAGTTTAGCCATATCAGAGGAACTTTATGATGTGTGAGAGCATACTATCATCCCTCAAAATGATACAGTAAATTTGGTTTTAAGATTTCTGTTGAAATTATCCCTTATACAAGGCTTCTTCTATTTGCCAGCATAACTGATAACTTAGAGCCATGCTGAGCCATCTGCAAAGAGATTAGGTAGGTCACTTGATCACTATGGTTATAACACTCCTCAAAAAAGTGAAGGTTATGATTTTTAATCCCTTTGGACTGCAGAGAAGGAACTTGAAGGTATTAGTTAGGAGATGAGTGTTCTATTGCACAGGCTGTTAGAGAAAAGAGTTATTTTCAAGCAACTGTATGGTATTTCTTATGCTTTCATTTCCTCTGCCCTGATAGCAAGAGATGGATGTCTGAAGTGAACTGCTTTGCGCTTAGTCCCATTTATTTTGTTGAGTGTATCAGTAGAGCAAGGTGTTCCTTATTGAAAGATGTGTGGTAGCTGTTGGGAAACATATGCAGTGTTTGGACTGGAATACTAAGTAATGTGTATACATTTAGAGACTATAAAGACTGCAGTGTTAGCTAGTCACGTTTGAAAATTCAAATTCTACAACTAAGTAATTTGATACATCATCTTTTCCTCATGTTGAAATAATAACTTTTGGATATGTCAGCAATAGGTTCCTTAGACTGTCTTGAAAATTGTTTTCTTTAATGCCTTTTGCTGCAGCGTCAACAAGGAAGTTGTGTAATAACACTTAATAATATTTGTCTTGTTATAAGAAAAGTTTACTTTGCTGAATATAAGTGCCAGTGAAGGGAGTTACTGAAGGATGTGTTTGACTGTAAGTACTTCAGTACCTCTAGTATAGTTCATGAGGTTATTGTAAGTTAAACCTTACTCTGTAATCAACACGAAGGTACAAATACCTTAATACATGCATGTAAAATACTACGAAAACACAGGGCAAGAGAGGACCTTCTGGGTCCTTTTGCCTAGTTGTTATTATAAGCAACCCCAAGATGAAAGGATCTTCATCAAAGTAATAAATTGTATCTTAAAACTTTTCAGATGGCTTCCCTAGCTATTTTTATTCAACTGTTGTTCCAGAATCCTATTTCTCTGCATTCTGTATTCTAAATTGGGGAATATTTAAAATCTAGGACTCAAATCTGCACAGGAGCCCTAACTTGCAAGGTTTATATTAAAGTGGTACTCAGTCTTTTCTGGTGGAGCAGCATGGATTTTCTGTTAACATTAAAAGGTCTGTTGAGATGAAGAATCTTGGTGTTAAGGGTACTGATGGGAAATGACTTTATTTTTTTTCCCAGTAAAATATGAATTATTTATACAAACTGGATTGTTACTGAAAAGACAGCAGTCAATTAGAGCAATGTAGTTATAACAGTCATCAATACATTCTAGTTGTCTCAGGCTAAGGAGGAAACAAAGTGTTGACCCTGTAAGATACAGGGTAGTTATTCCAGTGGGTATACAAAGGAGAAGTTATTTTCCAGCCAGTCTGTGGAATCCAATCATTAATTTGTTCTGATAACAAATATCTGAATCTAAGCATGTCATAAATCATTAACAGAACAATATTGGGGAAAAAAACCAGATATGCTGGAAATAAGCAAGTAAGAATTTTTCTCTTCTTTGATACGGTAAGATTTTTATTTATTTAGTCTACTGCTTAGAGAAATGTGGATGAACTAAAGACAGGCTAGGAGCAATAGGAAGCATTAAGATGGAAAATGGCATACAAGGAAAGATAATGAACAGTGATTACTCAAGCAATAATGTATCTGATTACAGAAGTAAAGTAAAGCAATTGTATTATACCATTGGAAATTCAGGTTATATATGAAGAAAATACTTATAACCATAGAGATAGTTTAGACAATATAGTAAATTGCCTAAAAAAGATGTAGAGTTCATCCTTAAGGAAAAGAAGAAGAGAAAAATCAAACCATTATGTCAGGAGTAGCTAAGTTATAGCTGATTTCACAGCAGTGCAAGAAAAAAGTAGTCTTTTTGCAGAACCAATCAGCTAAGCCCACCATTCAATTCAAGACATACTTTATCATTTTTAAATGGGAATAAATGCTGTTGGAATGTTTGCTTATACTTGTTTAGCACTTTCTTTCTTTGCTGAGCCAGTTTTTCCAGTCTTGTAATGCCCAATCCTGAGTTACTGGGAAATCATAGTAGACATGTGAAATGAAACTTGAGTTAAATATGTACTAGGGATGTGTCAATATTTTATCATAGTTTATTTCATAAAGAATAAGTTTGAAGTACTTAGTAAAAATCTTATTTCTGTGATAAGCTCTATTCTTTACTTATAAACTAAAATATATGGATTTTGAGGAACTACTTCAATACTATAAGTTTAGTTATCTTACATGATTATTCTCTCCTGATTAGCTAGTTTCTTCTGAAATGATTGTGAAGCATTTGTAAGCAGAAAATGGCATGAGCATATAGTAGAGTTTAGTGGCACAAGAGTTAAAGTTTTGGTTGTGTCAGGCTTATTAAAAGGGCAAGGTGAAAATACATAAACCACCCAACAGTTACACCAGCAGAGAGTCTGTTTTACATGTGTGATTGAATGAATTACAAGGCATCTATATATTGGGCTTCATATTTTTCTTAATTTATTAATTGTATTTAAGAACATACACATGATAATTTATTGGGGGGGAAAGCCAGTAATACTACATATAAGAGTTCTAGGAAGTAGAACTATTGGCAAGAGTTTATGAGAACAGAGTTTATGAGAACAGATGTTCTGATTCTCTCACTTGATGTTAAAGGACACATCTATGTATGAAAAACAGCAGAACTATCCAGACCATGGAGTAAAATCAAACTTTTAAGCATGGAAGATGCATTTGATCTTATAGTCTGATCTGGATAAGCATATATTTTCAGTAATTATATGCACATATTGAGTTTTATTTTTATTTCAAGGTTGCCTTTTTAATTGAAGAAGCTCCACACATTCAAAAACCATTCTAAAGGACAGAATCTATTCAGGGTATTCTAATTCCATTTAATTTGAGTAGTAGTCTGACTTTTCTTTCTATTTAGCAGCTTTTTCCATTTAAAACCTCATTGTCACTACAAAATTTCTACAGTTTTTTTCCTTAATTTGTATCCCTTTAAACATTGCTGCACTGTGTTATAGTGATTTCTTCCTCAGCTTTTCCCTCGTATGTACAGTGTCAGCTATTGTTTTCAGCAGATGCATGAAGGCAGACTTTTCTCTCAATCCAGATTCCTTGCCATTCCACTGTGTTTTCCTCAATATCTTTCTATCATTTTACCTTTGGTTTTTGATGCTGAAATTCAGGGTTTTTTTCCCTAGCAATCCAGGGAAACACTCTTGTTTTCACTGCTGATTCTATGACATTTTTTGTGCAGGGCTTTAGCTGCCTATGGTTTTTCTTTTTCTTGTACATCCATAACCATCTCTGAACATCATTTTTCTCCAGAAAATTATGGTCCAACTCCATTTATGAAATCCAGCTTTTTGTGTGTGAACTCAGTACCAGTAATTTCCCTTGTCATCTTCCTCCCGATCTTTTGTCTATCTCCTCTATTTATAAGTAACATAGATCGTAATGTCTTTCATCTTCCTAATCATCCCCATCACTGTCCCTCCATGTTATCTCCTTTTTGTGCTATCATGTACAACTCAGTATTCTTGTTCCATGTTTAATATAATTCACTGCTTCATTGCTTCAACCTCCTTTCTTCTGGTATCGTACTCTCTTTTGTTTCCTTTTGCACAGCATCTTTGTACACTTACAGATGTTTCATCTGTGTTCTTTCATAGCACTGCAACAACATTATCCGGATTCCTTTTTGTACTTAGCCTCTGCTATGATGCCTATAAGGCAGCAGGCAGTGAATGCTTATAAATTAAAGACACTGCTTTTAGGCACATTTTTTAAAACTACTAATTTTTTCCCCCCATATTTTGTACAGTGCTACCCTCTTCTGTGTCTCAGCAAAAGGCCCAAAAGGAGGCAGAATCTGAGTTTAAATATATACTCAGAAAACTAGTAAAATATCACACCTAACAGTAGAACTTCTGAAGAATGTGACTATTATTGATAATATTGGATTCTCTGGCCCACCAACTATTCTGTTGGTCTTGCTGTGCTGAAATAGATATTTGGTGTATTTTATTACTCAGAGAAACAGGAAAAACACATACAAAACTGGAGTATGAAATGTTATCTATTAATAATTTAGACCATTCAGATTAACCAACACTTCAGTTTACTTTTCATGTGCTTGTGGATGTAAATTCGAGTATATGATGCTAAGGAAAAACGTTGCATTTTAATTAGCAGGATCCTTTTCTCTTCTAACTACCTGCTTTGTGAGATGCATGACAAATTATTGGAGAAGGTAGCAGAACCCTGTTCTCAACTCACTTAATGAGAGTTTTAACTCCTAAATGGCAGTATCATGTTGTCCTAGTTCTTCTCTCCAGATCAAGGATTTTGAATTCTGTGATTTTAATTGGGTGTTTTCTCCAATTTCATGTCTTTCATACAGCAGTACTATGCATAGATTTGCAGGTTTTATATGAAAGTTATAGATTTGATCCAAGTCTCATGCAAAGATATTTTATTTCATCTAGGCTGAGTGAGTTATATGATTTAGTTATTGTCCTCCAGAAGAAATGTTATTCTCAAGTGAAATAGACCACAGCTTAGCTTTAAATCTACCGTTTCTGTACATTAAAGATCTTCCAAGCCAGTATTGCAAATGTTTTCCTAGGTCCCCAGTTCTTGTCATGTTTGGCACAGAGAGCTGGCTATTGTGCAGATTGCTAACCTTGTTCTTGCACACTGCTTGTTTATCAATGGTTTGTATAGAATTTATTATCTACTTTTTTAAACACTAAAGCATTTTAAGGAATTTTTTTTTTTTAAATTAAAAAAAAATTTAGAGAGATGAAAGATAGCACAACACAGCACATTTCATTATATAGCAATGTGTGGGCCAGGATTAGTTGGAATAAATTGTAGTTTTAGCCAGCCTCCTTGCTTGTTGAGAAGTAGTCATAGTTCTATCTTATGCTTTGCTATTTGTAGTTACCATAAAATATACTGCTTTAATAGTTTATTGGGCAGAAATAGAACATACTATGCAAGCAGCATACCGTTGTTGATTTCTCAGGACATTGTCAAGAAATATCAGTCTTCAAAAGATCATTCTTTCTATTTAAATACAGTGTGAAATAACTTCACACTTGCTTATATGACATTTACAGGACCATCTGAGATCATTAATTTCTGTCCATTTATATACAGGTCAAAGCTTGAAAAAATTCTGAATGTCAGTATTAGTTGTTTGGCTTCCAGAACTTCTTTCTTTTTATTTTAGTATGTTCTGATTCCAAATTATAGTCTCATTATCAGAGATATTTATAATAAGTATGGTTTGGGATTTCATTGACTTTAATATAAAGTTCAAATTCAATAAAGCTATTACTAGATTGCTGCAGTTATAAGACAAAGAACAGCATAAAATAAATATTGTGCTTTTCTACTTAAAATTTTTAATAGCTGCTTGTTTGAATTTCTGATGTTCACAGCTGAAATCTACTTTCACCTAAAAATGCCATAAAATATTGAAAGTGATTTTATTATAATTTTTTAGTAGTATTTGTAAGGTAGGTATATTTATGAGTGTAAAGATAATGGGATGTTTTTTCTTAGTGTCATAGGTGAGAGAAGAACAAAATCAGTGAGGCAAGGTCAATGTTTTATCCTCTTATATGAGAAAAAGGGGAAGTTATACATGGAATAACAATCTGAGAGTAATCATAAATATTAAATAATCATAAGAAGGAAATAAAGTAATTCAAAGACTTACTACCCACCACAAAGAGGCTGATGCCCAGTTAGTCTCCAAGCAGTGGCTATTCTGCATTCTTTTTCCCACTTCTTCCTCTATCACACTTTTTATTGCTGTGCATCATGCTACTGCGTAGAATATCCCTTTGGCCAGATTTGGTCAGTTGTCTTGACTGTTCCCCCTCCCAAATTCCTTGCCCATTCCTGCCTTGTTAGAGGGCAGAGGTTGGGGGGGGGGGAGGAAAGAGAAGGGCTCGACACTGTGAAAGCACAGTTCAGCAATAACCAAAGCACCAGTGTGTTATGAACACTCTTTTAACCAAAAATCCAAAGTCCAAGGTAGAACACCATACAGGCTGCTATGAAGACAAGTAACTCCATCCCAGCCAGTCCCCATACATGAAAGTAGCATTTACATATTGTAAGAAAGTACTGGAATAGTTCATTCAAGTGTATTTTTGCACTTGAATAAATTTGTCACATCAAAATGATAATCTGAGTATTCATTGCCCTGAAAGCCTAAAGCAATTTAGGCAGTGTATCTGCAAAATTAGCAGAAGGAATGCCTAAAGTGGATTGTACTAATAATATTACATCAATATCATATGTACAAGAAAATGAAAGAATGTTTTAAGACAGACTTCTTCTGTTGTTCTTTTTTAAACTGTTGTCTATTAATTTTCCTCTTTGAGGGGAGTCCCAAAATTAAACTGGTCTTCATGGTCATAAGTGCATTAAATGAGCCAAGGAGACTGGACCTTCCTCTGATTAGTCTTTTCAATCCTGGTAACTTTTTAACCAAGTTATGTTCCTTCTGCAAAACTTCAAATTTTTCTTTCTAACTGTTTCATTGAGATCTAACTCAAGGAAACAAGAACCTCCTGTTATTTTAACCCCTCTTTAAACTGGATGGAAGAAAATGTACTAAGCAGTGATTCTTTGAATGAGGAGAGTCTCATTAAGCAGCTGTAGTACATGTCTGACTATTTTATTTATTTTACTCTTCAGTCTGCCTTCATATCAGTCATTACACACTTCAGGAAGTTGCTTTCTGGAAGATCATTGCATTTTTCAAGTAATAAAGGTCCTAGTCACTCTATTTCAGTTTTATATCTTATAACATTACTTGTGGCTTGCTCTCCGGAATGTGACTTCTTATACTGAACAATAAAACTAGAATACTCCTGTCAGTCCTGAGTCTGTCTGCATTCAGGCTTTTGGGCTCTGGTATGTGAGTAGCTTACTGGAGAAGAAATAAGTAATAAGGGCTTAGAAACATCACTCATAAAAGGGAAAACCCTTATGGATGCAGTAGGCTCGTTTGTTTGTTTCTGAGACTTTAGCAGTTCAATCTTGGTATAGAAGTTAAATTCACACTGCTGAAAATAAAAGGAGAAAATATGATGCATACCAAAAATTAGTGAACAAATTAATTCCTGTGCTTCGGTTCCTGTTCAGTAACATGAGAAGAGTATCACTGGATATAAAGCCACTGGAAGTATTTTGAAAATTAATTAATAGTTGTGAGGAACTGTGTAACTTCAGTAATAAACTGTTATGAGAACAGAAGCCAAGAGGGCAACTAACAGTACTGCTTTCAAAGCAGAGTCTTTAACAGAGTACAATAAATGCAGAGTAAAGAAAATAAGGAGAAGAGAGCAAAATGGTGAGACAGAACAGATGGACTTTTCCTAGGAAACCTTAATGTCAGCATTTCTAGTTTTCTGGAAGTTTGACTTTGTATTTTCTCATTTTATTTCGGTTTTATTGTGAATATTATTTTGTTCTTCTCAGTTATAAACATTCCACAGAAGCAGATAAACATTTTGAATGTGACTTTTTAGTTAGAAACTGTTACTGTATCCAAACCAATCAATCAGTACTTAATTCTTGTTGAGTATTTACTCACTGTAAAAAGTATGGTATAAGTGTTGTCTTTTCTCAGTTTATTCTTTCCTATTGTGATTTTATATGCTATTACTATAGCATACATAGAAAAATACATTTGTTGAAATTGATAATTATTGCATATAAATGTAGATTGCACATTCAAAAGCAATGTCTAATTTCTTCACCTTACTTCCTCTTCAAAAATAGGCATCAGTGTTTCACATTGCACTCTTTTCTTTTGTTAGAAAGCCTACAAGTGCCTGAGACTTTTTATGTGAAATGGTTTGTATAAGTATCTCGTATCTTGATGTAAGAAAAATATTTTAAAATATAACAACACTTCTTTATGAAGCATTAGCTGATAATTCAGCTGTCATAGTGTATTGGTGTTGGCTGAGATAGTTAATTTTCTTCATACTAACTGGTATGGGGCTATGTTTTGGATTGTGCTGAAAAGAGCAGTGATAATGCATAGATGTTTTATTTATTGCTGAGCAGTGGTTACACAGAGCCAAGACCTTTTCTGTTTCTCAACCCACCCCACCAGTGAGCAGGCTGGGGGTGCACAAGAGGTTGAGAGGGCAGACAGCTGGAACAGCCAACCCTAACTGGCCAAAGGGATTTCCCATACCATCTGATGTCATGGTCAGCACTAAAAGCCAGGGGAATGTGGTAATGTTGTTACAGGCCGCAAAGGCTAGGCTCATGCAGGAGAGAAATGAAGGAGGAAGTGGGGGGACATTCAGAGTGTTGCCATTTGTCTTCCCAAGTAACCATGATGGAGCCCTGCTTTCCAGGAGGTGACTGAACACGTGCCCACTGATGGGAAATGAATTGTTTTGCTTTGCTTGTGCACACAGCTATTGCTTTACCTGTTAAGCTGTCTTTACCCCAACAGATGTGTTTTCTCACTTTTACCGTTCTGATTCTCTCCCCCATCCCACTGAGAGGGAGGGAGGGAGCAAGTGGCTGTGCCTTGTGTAGTTGCTAGTTGGGGTTAAACAGCAACATAGCATGCATACAAATAACACTTTTTATAAGGAAAAGGTAGTTCTTGGCTTTATGTAATCAATGGTCC
Organism: Galbula dea; assembly: GCA_013399015.1. NCBI lineage: Eukaryota > Metazoa > Chordata > Aves > Piciformes > Galbulidae > Galbula > Galbula dea. The sequence goes on from VWZX01005330.1 coordinate 2,883,117, forward strand.
CTTCCAAGTTGGGATATTCTGTGATTCTGTGAATTACAAGTTTCACTAAACATTATACAGGCAATTTCAGAGTCCATACATTTCTCATTGTGCTATATTACTATAGCAAGTATATTCTATATTACAGATAGCCTTAGCAGTACCTTTGGTTATTCTGTAGTTCCTCTGCTTTAGAAAGGACTTATATTTATTTTCTAACTCTGGTAGTTTCTGGTTTTGTGGTAATAGGAATCTAGACTTCTAGTCCTCTAACTGACCTGCAAAGGTATGATTCCCAACAGTATGTTCTTTGCAGATCTGTCATAATGTGGAAAGATATATATCACTATATTATTATTGTGTTTGGGAGATAATACAGGCTGAATTACATTTTATAAAATATAATTTTTGTTGTCTTAAAAAATAACCATTTTCACAGTCTTGCTTCAGATGTGAATACAGTGGTGTAAATCAAATATCTGCTGTTTAGGCATCGTTTATTTTAGAAAGGGTATAGCTATAGTTGTATAGTGGCTACACTGTCTTTACATAAGTGTAATTTTGTTTAATTCAGCATCCTCTTCCAGCTTCAGCTACAGCAGTTGGAGACACTGTTATCCAGCTGATTACAACAGCCCAGCAAGTGGAGATTACTTGTTTCACAATTCAGCCAACAGAGCAGAAATGCAAGTTCTCACTGTTCTGCTAGTCTAGAGTCAGCAATGGCTTCAAAACATTTAATTGGCAATTAGGTTAAATTTGCTAATTTTGTGCTTAAGTGGATCAGGTTGAATTCCACTGGCTATACAGGAAAGAATTATATTCTATCAGGAATATAGTAACAAGCATCCAGGGATAAAACAGCTTGAATTTCTATCAATGTGAAAAATTATTCTGTCTCTTGAGTATCAAACAGGTTTCATTGTTTTTCTTGTAAGAATACAACTGAAGTCTTGTTAGGGCACTTTTCTATGCTTATATTTTATTGAATACCGAATCATTTATCATTTAGTTTTTGTTTCATCCAGACTTTCACAATGGCCTCTTTTCTATTTCTATTCAGATAAGTTAAAACTAACTAGCAAAAATAGTCCTCCCTATTTCTGAAGTTCATCTTTTTACCAGCAATATGCTCTTAGTAGTGATGAGCAGCTACTAATAAAAAGCCCCTTTTTTTTAATAGGATATTTTCCTCTGTATTTTAATTGCTGGGAAAAGCAAAACCAGTTGATTCAAGGTATAACAATGACAGACTATTTTTTATAGCATTACATTGCATAAAACTAATAGATTGCTTTACCAGATGTTGTGTATATATACATTTAGAGATAATTAACTGTTTTACTTGGCATCTGTAAGTCAAGATCTAGTTTCACCTCTACACTAACGAATGGCCTACATTTGTACCCTTGATGTTAGGTGCAGCCAAGGAAATATGTATGCAATCCACCGTCAGGCTGCACAGTTAAGTACCTCAATCCTCAGTGAAGCTTTGCCTATAAATCCCCCCATCTAGCTCCTGTCCAAGACCATAAGGAGAGCTGGGGACAGTGGGACAGCACTCATTATTTTTAGGTATTAGGCGAGCTGCTATGTTCTTTTTAGCTTGTTCTGGATAAGGTTATTTCCTGAAGTGAATATATATATATATATATTATTGATTGTAGGATGGAATGGGAAATTTGAGAGTCACTAAAAAAGGAATACGACTTGAAGGAATATCTGAATTTCTACTTCCACTATACGTGAAAGAAATCCATTCCCGAAAGGTAGGTGTTTTTCATGTTTCTTTCTTCATTTACAGCTCATATAAATTAATCTCTTCAGTCTCAAACTACAAAGTTTAATTCTTACACCTCCTAAATTAGCAATCAGCAGAGGTTTGCTTTGAGGACACCTTAACAGTGAAAACTTCTTTCATGTCAAAAACTATTTTTCTTTTTTTCTAAAACCTTGGTTGTCTCTTAAAAGAAATGTCTTATCCAAAAGAAAGGAGATTCAAAGCATGTGTATCTTATACTTCAAATGACCTCAGCACTGGGAATAGAACATTTGACTCTTCATTTGATCTGAACTCCAGAAAAACAAGATCAGTAATATCTGCAAAATGCAGTGAAATAAGGAATGGTTTTGTACATGCTTAAGTTCTTTCTGGTAGCAGCTAATATATTTTTTCCCTCTCCCCCACCCCATTAGGCACAGGCAATATTACTAAACTGCATAATGTCTCTAGAATTTAATTTTTCAAAGCAAACAGTTTTTAATGTTTAATGTAATTGTTTTATCATATATCAGCACATTGTTACAGAGGAAAAAATCAAGATATGACATATTCAGAAATTCAGTGTAGCTCATTTTAACTCATTCATTTTGATTCAGTCATGCTGTTTATATTAACATCATCCATGAATTTAAAAAAATGTGACAAATTGGAGCTCTCTTAAATTCAACTGATGACATATGATCAGAAAACAATGTCACAATGGTTTTCTGTCAATCATCTGCAAACCATTTTAATATGCATACTGAATGAAAAATATGTTTACCCTAAAGGCCTTTGTGGAAAATTCTGCCTGTTGAAATCTGTCTTCCATCTATATAAAGAAAAGTCTTAAGTACATTCATAAATGAGATCATGAGAGTTTCCCATTTCTCTTAATTAGTTCACTTGTGTTAATAGATGTGTGAGGTAGTGTCTTTGTCCTCTTTTTCTGCAGAATTAAGATCTTGCAATGTTTAACAGAGCAGCTATGTTAGCCTAGGTAGTGAAGAATTCTATAATATTTAAGTAACAGTATATTCCCCAACAATGTTGAATTTTCATCATTTATTGAACAGATATTCCTTTAATTTTCAACTCACCATATACACAATTCGTTACAAAATCTTGATCATAATATTTCTTTTATAACAGTAGTTGAAAATATTAGTACCTAAGATAAATCTATCATCAAATTGGTAATGAATTATTTCTAAATAAACACAAATATCATAGTTTTGTTATCAGTCAGAATTTTGAGGGGCAGAAAAAACCACAAGTACAGAAATGAACATTTAAGTGGCAAGCACTACTACCAAGAGTAAATCAGTGAGGCTAGATTCTGCCTTCTAAAACTGGAAAGACACCTACAAAAGAGAACTTCGGCTGGGGGTCTATTTTCTCCTATACCACTTTGCCATAGGAAGTTGTGAGTACCTGTAAAGCAGTTTTTGTAATTTTCTATTTATTTTACAATTTTGAAACTCTAGAATTAAGTAACTACAATACTTTGTATTTTATTTGTATCTAAATATTTGAAGGCTTCTGTTGGACCTTAATATCTAGTGCAACAAACCCATTTAAAATCATACCTAAACCATGAACTCTTTAGTATGAATATTCCAATATGTGGACTTCATGAAATTTGTGTAAAATTTCCAGGCTGTATAACCTTTCAGGGAGCATATTTTTCTTACATGTTGCAGAGCACTAGTCAATATTCATGCATTTTACCTGGTTCCTCTCTGTGGATGGATGATGTCTGTTATTGTTCCATGTTCTATTACTATGCGTGAGAGTTATGACTGGGGATATTTGCTTGAACAGAGCTTCATATTACAGAACATTGATTTGTTAAAGGAAACAAGGAAACTTTTGTTTTGATTAATAAGAAACTTTCTAGTAGGGTCCTAATTTCACTCAGAGCTGCTAACAAATCTCAGGAAAACCCACAAAAGTGTAGCTACTGTGAAGGAGTAGGATGCAAGGTTTACACAAGGCCACACAAGTCTTGTGAGGCTCATGAAAAACAGATAGACTTGTCAGTAAGTGCCCTCAAACCAGCAGAAGAAAAGTGATAGAGTTGATCATTAACTGGACAAACTATTTCAGCTAAACTATTTTGGTATTGCAGGTATATTTATATTTGTTAACATTAACACACTTGTTACCTAGATAAAAAAGTGGTATGCATATAAATATGGTTCTCATCTCGCAGCTCTTGTGAACAAGGTTCATGTTCTAATCTTTTTCCACCTTGCTCAGTAGTAGTTGTGCTGTGTGCAGTAACTTGTGATGTGTGCAAATGTGAGCATCATGAGGGAATGGTGAATTAAGCTTTGCAGTAGGGATATGCAATATCTCTGTATGGTGTTTCCCCAGTCATGTGGCATCTGCATGTCACATTTGCTCTTCTATCACTTATGGAATTGACCTCTGTACTGTAGAAATGTAAGAGTGAGACAGGTTTTCTGAGCTCTCATAGTCAGTAGAGACCTAGCCAACACAGACTGTGGGTTCCAAAGAGTTATGCTGCTCACCAGCCTTTACTGTTTACTTTGGGTGGTACAGAGGAGAATGCTTTTCTCTGCCTTTTCCGTGGAAGCAGTAATGATTTAAGTTTGATGTATATAGGAGTTAAAGTGTCGTATGGAATTGAAAGCTCATTTAAAGCTGATGCCTTTGCAGTGTTTTACATGTGTATGTTGCTTATTTATTTTCTAAAAGGAAAGTTTGCACTTTAAGAGAATTTACTCATTCACCTCTAAAAGAACACATACAGTAGTAAAGTGACATTGCTCAAATAACTCTTGAGATGACTTGTAACATATTCAATATTAACTTTGTGGATCAGGTGTATTTCCTCTGCACTGGTGACATAGTTTGTAGAGTGGTGTCTGGGGAACCTGCATGTAGGGCTCTCAGCCCTGCAGGACAGGGTGTCGCTGCTTTCCCTTTACATAGCACAAAGCAGAGTTGGGTGCAAGACCAATGATACCAGCAGCAGGGTACAGCAGCAGATGTGCTGTATATAGCTAAAAGGCACAAATGCTGGAGTTATCTTTTAGTTAAGTAGATCTGGAGCTGATAAAACGTGTTTGTTGATAGTGCAGGGTTTACCTCTGAATCTGATAGTGAACTACTTTTGATAAGAGTTCTGGGCAGTCTGAGTAGCTAGGTTGAACATGAGAACTAAGAAATTGTAGGTAGATTTCAAAGCAGAACTACTTTCAGGTATTCCTTCCCTCCATGTTTTCGCTCTTGAGATTGAATATCCTTATAAATATTTAGAGAGCTTTGTTTTATTTCCAAGCCTGTATCAATCTTGCCAAAAGCAATTCTAGGATATATTTCTTTCTTCTAAGTGTGTGTGTATAATCAACACAGAAATAAACCTTTGTCCATTCCAGCCAGCACACTGCATATATTTAGGTTTCTGGTTTGGCCTTAGACACCTTTGTGAGAACCCCAAATTCTTTTTCTGAGAGGATGCCTTTGTTAAGCTTCTCTCTCCAATGGGATTATAAAGAGACAGCATAGGAGATCACATCAAAAGCCTGTCTGAATTTGAGGAAGGACATCTACAGCTCTTGTCCATTGAGGCAGTCTTCTCATTATACCAGACCACCAATTCAGGTGCTGCCTTACTAACTCCATGTTTGATTTTTTCCCCAAATGCCTTCTTTTCCTTCAACTACTTTGCAGTAATTTTCAGGGGTATCCTCTCTGTAATCTTTCTAGGAACTGAAGTGAGACTGACTGTACTCTAGATTCCAAAGTTGGCTTTTCTTGCAAGATGTTCACAGTCTCTTGGAAAGTTCTGCAAGTGTGTCATGTCTGTTGATTTTGGGTTTGGGAAGCAGGAACATGTTCCCCTACCCTCCCCCGAAATGCTCTTCTAAAAATTCAAGACCAAGTTATCGATTATATCTGGTCCCTTTTCTTCTCAGTAAGATAAAACTAGTTTGAGAGTCTTGCAGTCCTACCATTACTGAGAGATATAGGTATCAGAGAAACTGCAGTTAGGAGATGTCATTGCTCATCTTTTTTTGTACTATCAAAAAAACTCACAAAGGCACCTGGGAATTTGCCACCTTTACTGATCAGCGTGAAGTACTATGCTTGTTTCTGCAGCTGCGTGTCACAGTCCTCTCAGATAAAACTGCAGTGTTACCCAGTTCACTTTTCTAATAACTGGTCTTCAGCCTTGCCTTTGCCTCATTCACCTGTCACTAAGAATAAAGTCATTATTACAGCATAAAGGACTCCTTCACTCATTTTGGCTCTCAACATGATGTAGTTCCAATGTCCTGAAAGCCTAGTGTCACTTCATTGGCTATGAACACAATAAAGGGTTTTCTTAATCATAAGCTTTGCCAAGGGACAAGTCAGTCATATTTGTTGGTGGTCTCTGTAGGGACTGCAGCTCTGAAATTGAGTTGGCTGTGCTTCCTTTTCACTGACAGCCAATAAGAACTTTCACGATTCATGATTTTGTCCTTGATTTGCTATACTTCACTATAACTTGTCTAGGAGTCATCCAATTGAACAACTCTGTTTTGAACACATCATTTTTTTCATGTCAACCTCTTCTTATTACTGTACCTTGTTAGTCAGTCAAGGAGGTTCTCTGCCTTTTATACTGAAAATTCTCAGTTATTATTACCCAAGCCTTTTCTTTTGGTTGATTACAGCTCACGAATAAAGTCATGAGAGGCCTATATCCACCTAATTATATGCCAATCCAAGGAACGGAATTTGATTTGGGAACAGTTCTTCAGAAAGATGAGGGAAAGTTGATGAAGTAGCAACTGTTTTTCTGGGATTTTTTGTTGTTGGTTTTGGTATTGATTGCATTTTCATTTTTCCAAGTACTTCCTTCATGTAGTACATCTGCATTCCACCGATGCAAATTTCAATCAAACCAAGTGATATTTCAGATGTGACATTCAGCATGTCATAATCCTCAAACTCATTCAAAGTGAATTTGTTATCAGCTGTTTTAACTGTATGGACATCTTAAGTTGAGAAATGACATTTTTTCCCCTGAACAACTTTTAACTAATGTGGTTACAATTTACAGAGGCTAAGCAATTACTTAAAGAAATCCTCCATGTGTAAAGTGAAGAAAAAATATTATTAATATTTCCATAGAAAATCTGATCCAAATCATGAATGTAAATGCAGTTAACTTGCAAGAGACCTGAAAAGAAGAAAAATCTGTGTCTTCCTTTAATTTCTTCACACAGAATTTTGATCATGCTTCTTTATGGAGAATAATATTTATCCTTTGCTTCTCATTTTATACACTTCAGGTAGACCTTAATTTTTTCTCCTCTGTAGGAACATTAGAATTATGTACGCACAGGAAAAAAAAAATAAAGGGAAAAAATGGGAGTCTCAGACTAACGGAATGGTTTGGGTTAGAAGGGACCTTAAGGACCACTTAGTTCCAGCCCCCCCTGCCATAGGCATGGATACCCAAAGCCCCATCCAACCTGGATTTAAATTTAAAATGCTTCCAGGGAGGAGACATCCACAACTTCTCTGGGCAACCTGTTCCAATTCCTCACCACCGTCATACTGAAGAACTTCTATCTAATCTAAATCTAACCTCTTTCAATTTAAATCCATTACCCCTTGTTCTTCCACTACATACCCTTGTAAAAAGTCCCTCTCCAGCTTTCCTCTAGGCTTCTTTTAGGTATTGGAAGGTTCATGGAGTGGGGGGAAATATCCAGCAAGCACAAACAAAGTATATAAAATTTTATTTCCCCCAAATACTACTAGTCTGATAGCCTTGGCTTTTGAGGGATGCGAGACAGGTTGGACTAGATGATCTTGAGGGTCCTTTCCAACCGTAATGATGATTCTGTGATTCTGTGAAATGTATTTCTTACCAGTTGGGCTGTGCAACGTCCTCCTTTATAGGCCTTTGGTAGGCAAGGCAAGTTTTCCCTAAAAACACTGTGAACAGTGGGTTTGTTAAATTAGGAGGACTACTTTATATCCAAACACTCAGTGTGTTAACAGCAAATAATATTATATAATAAAATTATACATCTAATGCTGTTGGGAGTTGTCAGCATGGATTTCTGAAGGAGAGATCATGCCTGACCAGCATGACAGCCTTTTACAACTAAACATCTACTTGATGGATGAGGACAGCTAATATTGTTAATCTTGCCTTTAGCAAGGCTTCTGACCCAGTCTCCTATCCTTAGACAAACAGACGATGGACACTCTAAAAGGATAGTGGTGTGGGCAGAAAACAAACAAAACAGCTGGGCTCAAAGAGTTGTTGCTGGAGGCTACTGATTACTAGTGCACTCATGGGATCAGTACTGAGGCCAATTTTGTTTAATTTCTTTGGTAATGACCTAGACCTGCATGCTGTGCTTTCAGCAAGTTTGTATAAGGTACAAAACTAGGAGGAGGTGTGTACAAAGAATTAATTTCTAGAAGCAAAAGAGAATAAGAAAAATAATGAAAGTGTTAAAATTTTAACTCTTTAGAGTTTTAATTATTTCCAGTTCATTAATAATAACTTTTTTTTCCCCCAGTTTCATGTCAGATGAATCTCAAAGGGATCAGGGGTAATAATCAAATTAGAAGCTCAAAGATAACTCTCTGAAAATGACTATAATATTTTCAAATTATTCATTCTGAAACAGAGTTTGGTGTCCTAAAGTTTGAATGTGTAATTTCTACAAGTGCAATCCACTTTACAAAGTTAGTTTTACCCACTAGATATGTAATTTTTTTCTGTATTATCTTGAAATGAAACAGAATTGTTACAGTCATTTTCTACTTGGTCAGCTTTCTCACTTTAAAAATGTTTCTTGCTTTAAAAATGTTTCTTGCTTTAAAAAATTCATCATCAATTTTATATAAAGTAGATAAACCATTCATAATCTGCAAAAAATATATACCAATAAAATTAAAACCAAAAATCTGCTTGTTAATCTAGAGGAGACATGAGTGTTCAAATAGAAGTTTTGAATCAAATTTTCATTTAATGACATCTGTCAAAGTTATAGAAGCATACTTCCAGAGTTTAATGAGACAATTTAGAAAAAATAATTCTTCTACCTATTTATGTAATTTAGCAAACCTGTCTTGTTTTAGACTAAAGGTTGTGAGCTTTTTGATTTTTCCTTATTATTGTTTTCAGCATTTCTGTACTCTATCAGGAACAAAAAAATTCTAAGCAAGGAAAGAAAATTGCATTCTGTTGAGAAATACCATATTTTTCGGGGACATTGCACACAATTTGGTGTTTTAGATAACAGAGAAAATTAGTGAATATTCTGAAATTTAGAATGAAAAAAAAAGCCCTGTTACCTTGACTACCTGGACTGAAACAGAGTAAGACTTAGTGTTATCAGCACATCTGTTTTGATAATCCCTGATTATGACACAACTCCTCTCTTAAAGGGATAAATTCCTTGTCTCTTCACAGCTTCTGATGGCTGACTACCACAAGCAAATATCATAAAGATTGCATTCATAATTCTGCACATCTCCTGTTTGAAATAAGCTTTTGTATTTTCTTGATATTCAGTAAGAACAAAGTTTGATTTTACTGCTTCATAATCAAGACCACACATGCGTGTTGCTTTGGTGTTTTTTGGTGTGGGTTTTTGTTGCTGTTGAGGTTTTTTGGCATATCACAGAAATAGAGAATGAATGGTAGGGGTTAGAAGGGACCTCTGGGGATCATCTGGTCCAACTGCCCTGCTACAGCAGGTACACCTAGATCAGGTTACACAGGAACACATCCAGGCAAGTTTTGAAAGTCTCCAGAAAAGGAGACTCCACAATATCTCTGAGCAGCCTGTGCCCTTCTCCATCATCCTCAAAGGAAAGAAGTTTTTCCTTGTGTTTAGACGGAACTTTCTGAGTTCTAGTTTATATCCATTGGCCCTTGTACTATCATTAGCCACTACTGAAATGGGACTGACTCCATCCTCTTGGCACCCACACTTTTTTTTGACAGACCAATTTAGCATTTGTTCTTGAATATAATTGCAGGTGAATTGCACACTTCCCAGTAGCTAGGCATAGTCTTAGAATTTCACCTTCATCTTGCAGGCCTTTACAAATGTGATTCTAGCTCTTTAAAGCAAAATCTTCTCTGATCCTATGATCATATTTAGTGTTTGTTTTCATTACGAGTGCTTTTGAAGTGCCTCTCCTGATCATCTCCAAATACTGTCTTTTGGTACACATTATAGCATGGTCTTACAGTATGTAAACTGGATTCAGTTTCTGCAAAGCTAAACTGGAATATGCTGAAGTATAAAGTCAAACCCCACAAATAATATTCAAGTTAGGTCCTCAGTACCCCAAGTTTCATTTTAAAAGTCTCTGTTCTAATTAGATCACATTATTGTATATATAACCAATTTCTCACTTCTGTTAATCAAGCTACATCCCTTCTTTTTCTTTCCTTCCTTAAAATGAAGCCAAAGGCCCTGCTAGTTTGTCAGACTGCCTGGAGGTTTAAGCAGAAGGCTTAATTAATATCTTCAGCTGTGATCTGGAAAATGCGCTCTCACACAGACACTTTTGATAGATCTCTATGATTAAAATGAAGTAAAAGTGATAAATCTCTAAAGACTAAAACTAACAAGAAGCCTTTTTTTTTTGGTTAGTTTTGACCTCTAAAAGTTCATTTGTTTCTTAAAGCTCTTAAATTATATCAGACTTTGAATATCTGTTCTTCTTGCTTGTAATCCTATTTTGCTTTCCTGTACAGATAAGAAAGTATTTTAAGTAAGTTTCAGTGAGTAGAAAGTCTCTATTGAATTGGAATCCACAGTTCTCTGTGGGCATATATTTTCTGATAAATTTTCACAGCAATACTTTTTCTTTGCTGTTTATCTTTACTTTGCTAAAGGGTTTAACCCTTTTTTGTTAGTTTGCTTTTTAGAATCAGCCTCTTTTGAATTTAGTCTATGTTTAAGAAACACATTGAGAATTTATTTTACAAATCACTCAAGTCTTATAATATCTTGAGATTCTTTTATTATTAATATTATTATTTTCACCGTACTTATGAGAAGTCAATTTAATTTTTGGTGGTGAGTCCTCTTTTTCATGGACATAGTAGTTTTATTTGAGCAGTTTATTAATTTATTATTTTGTATGGCTCCCTCTTAAACAGTGGACCTTACATACGCTATATGTGTTTACTTATGTGTGCTGGGCCTCCAGCTTAGCAAGCTTTAATCAATCTTCTTTCGGTATCTTGGAAGAGTCTTTGGTAATTCAATGGTTTACTTGTTTATTTTGGTTATTAACAAACAGAACTGCCATTCTAAATTGCATGTGGTTTTGTCATGAATTGTGGATAAAAATGTGTTGTTAAAAATGTTATACAAAGCTGGACATCTCAACAAATATCTGCATAATCTTTTGTATGTTTTGATCTTCACTGTTAGGGTGGCATGACAGTGGAACAGGTTGCCCAGACAGGTTGTGGAAGCCTCATCCCTGGAAGCTTTTAAGACAAGGCTTGATGGGACCCTGAGCAACCTGATCTAGTGGATGGTGTCCTTGCCAAGCAGGGGGGTTGGAACTAGATGATCTTTAAGGTCCCTTCCAAGTCTGGCAATTCTATTATTCTATGATCTTCCAGCTTTGGTCGAAAAGGAGGGGTGAAGTTGGTAAGAGCCTTATTTGGACTGAGATAAGCTTTTAAAGGTAAAAGATGGCAAAAAAGAACATCTTGCGCCCCAGAGCCTTCATGTTTCATACTGCTTTTGAGACTAGAGGGTACCGTTTCTGGGAGTGAATGCTTAGAATTTAGACTTCTATTATCTTTATGCCAATTTGTTTTCACTATGATGGATAGAGAGGTTAAAAGCAGAACCTAAAGGTCAATAGCTTTTTCCAGGATTTCAGACAAGATGGCATCTATGCCTCAATTTCTTGTCTGCAGAACAGGGGTAATAGCACTTTCCTATCTCACAGAAGGTGTACAGCTAGATACTTTTAAAAGACTGTGTGTGCTGTTAGACAATGTAAACAAATAAGAACATCAGGGCATGATGGTATTAATACAAAGTACAGAAGGTGTTGTGTTTGTATGGAGTTTTCTATATCAGGCATATTGAGATCATCAATTAAAATTCAGTGTTCTTAGTTACTATTATAATTATTATTTTGTTTCCTGTCTTAAAGATCAAGCTTATAGGCATTGTTCTAGGCTCATCCTTCTCTTACAGTATATTTCCTGTGTGTTTTGGGATTGATGAGCTATAAATTGCTCATGAGATAGAAAGCTTTTTCTAATCAGAAGCTATAAAGAGTAGAGCCTGGCATTATTTTATTGCTTTACTAAACAGTTTTGCTAATGAGGCTACCAATGTAATGTCTCCATTGAAAGATGAAACTGATAATGAAGTTGTTCCTGACTGAGAAAGCAGGATAAACAATTTTATTATTAATAGTTTCTACTAAAAGTCTTAATGCTTTGAGATGTTTTGAAGCTAGGAGCATAGCACTGGAAATAGAACATATGAAAGTAAGCAGTGGCTCTGTCAAGGTAAGATAGAAAAATAGGAAGATTCAATTCATCCTGCTTTTCTCAGATGTTTCCTTCCACAGTAGTGCAAGTAAGTGCTGACTCTCTGTGGATGTATTTATAGTATCATAATACCATACTTCTTACAAAAATGCAGTAGAAATGCAGCATCACATCCTATAATATTTTCACAAGCCTGGTATTTCTACAGCTTCTTTTGCTCACTCCCTTTCAAAAGTAAATAGTTTGATCATAAAGACAGTATGCAAAGTGTACCATGTTCTGAGCCATTGGAGGTATCATTGATTTACTGGAGCCAGACAACTTATGAATTGCCTTCCTCTCTATAAAATGTTATTTTTCTCTCTGTCCTCCATGACCTCCTTTACCTTCTGCAAGAATTAAGCCAAAAATTTGTAACTTTCTGTGCTCGTGTGCTTCTGTCTATGTAAAAGAGGGAGAAAGTGATCCTTATCCCAGACATAGAGCTGTGGGAGGATAATGTCCCAGGTCCTCTGTCTTCTCTTATCTCACATCTTCCATTAAAATCCATCCTTGTGGCAGTATTCATCTCCACCTAGGGAAACCTCTTTTCTCAACAGTAGTTTCAGGTTCTAATCCTCTATTTCTAAAATATCAAGTTCTTACTAATTTAGAAAAAAATTGTGTATCTTAAACTTCAGATAACATTCTTATTTTTGTTGTTTAATAATAGAAAATGTTATTATAGTCTTGATTGTAGCCACTGCTTCTTCCTTTCCTTGGGACAATTCTTGCAAAGCCAAACATGTTTAGAGTGCACTCTCTGTTTAGTTTCTGACTATTTATAAAAGAAGAAAGGCTGTAGTAGAGATTTCCTGAAGTTGCCTATCCTTTCCCAACTGTCTGTGTATACCATCAAGACATATAATTAACTCATGGGTGATTTGCACATGTTGTGGTGACAATCCTTTGTGGAAGAACATCTGCTAATGGGAGTGCTTCCCAGGGATTTTAGGGTATTGTCTAGTCAACAGTGGCTAGATGTGTTGGTGTTTTGAGCTCGCAATGGGTATTGCTAAGCTCATAAGCTTATTTGGATGTGTGTGTATGCCCTCCTTCCCCCAGAACTGGAAGTGCATGCATGCGATTTGCTGCAGTTTTAATTATGACTCTCATCTGTCTGCTTCTCAAAAAAGAATGCATAGGATATGATGACCAAGAACAGTAGGGATGATACTCTTATATAACTTATATGTTTACCAGTTTTAAATATTGGTTGGGTAAAACATACAGTAAGCCGTCATTCTCAGAAACCTAAGAATGTTTACACTGAATCATTATAGTTTGGAAGATGCACACAGATTCAGATAGAAATCTGCTAAGAATTAAAATGTACTTTCCTGGATAGAGTAACTAGAAATAAATAATTATATAGACTAAGGCTGCAGCATATAAATACATATAATTATTTTATAAAAAGAGAAAAAGTATGAAGTTAATCATGTAAAGCTTGAAATTAGACCCCGGGAGAGATAATGATGTAATGTCTAGTGGTCTTCATTTCAGTTCCTTTTCTTTCTGTGCTTGCTAAGTGTGGACTTAAAAGTCTACAGAACTAACTTCTTTTGGGGAGTTGCATTGACCTCTGTGAGGCAAGTGTTTGCACCCTGTGGTGCTCCATGATCATTCACCACTTAAGCAGCTTTCAAGAGATCTGCTTTATTCTATAGGTATGTTCATCTGGCTGCATATAACAGGGAAATACTGCAAGGTAATTTTCCTGAGAATCTCAGCCCTTAAAGGATTGGATTCATGAGTATTTCAATCCTATATTACTCCTAATCCATATTTTAAACAGTGTCACAGTGGTTACTTGAGCCTGTCTTGGAAGTAAAGATAAAGACTGGACAGGCATCAAAATGACCTATTTTCAAAACGCTCTCTGTCTAGGTCAATGCACACATCTGTTGGATCAGATCCCAAGCCGCAGAGAAAACCCACAAGTGCCCTCAATGGGACATTAATTCTTTTTGAATAGATGGTGAGAAAGAAGGACATGAAAGCAACATATCTTTGTTTTCCTCCATTTTTGACTATTTATTTCAGTAAGTAAAATTAATTCCAGTGCCTTAGCCAAGTAATATTTCCCAGTTTTCTCCAAAAGGTGAGCACAACTGATAACTGAATTCATTATTTCACCAAAATATTAGAAATCTAGAATTGAATAAATAGATAATAGCAATAAAGAACTAAATTATATATGTGGTTAGTATGTCAAGAGAAGTTCCTCTCCCCCTTTACTCTACCCTGGTGAGGCTGCATCTGGAATATTGTGTCCAGTTCTGGGCCCCTCAGTTTAAGAAGGATAGGGAACTACTTGAAAGAGTCCAGCACAGAGCCACAAAGATGATGAAGGGGCTGGAACATCTTCCTTCTGAGGAAAGGCTGAGGGTGCTGGGTCTCTTTAGCTTGGAGAAGAGGAGGCTTTTAAATATGTGAAGGGTGGCTGTCAGGAGGATGGGGACAGGCTCTTCTCAGTGAAGCCCAGTGACAGGACAAGGGGCAATGGCTGCAAACTGAAGCATAGGAGGTTATGCTGAAACAGTTGGGGTTGTTCAGCCTTAAAAAGAGAAGGCTTCGAGGGGATCTCATAGCTGCCTTCCAATACCTAAAGGGGGATTATAGGATAGAAGGGGAGAGACTTTTTAGGTTCTCTAACTGTGACAAGACAAGGGGAAATGGTTATAAGCTGCAAGAGGGGAAATTTCGGTTGGAGATTCGGAGGAATTTCTTTACCAGGAGGGTGGTTAGGCACTGGAACGGGTTGCCCAGAGAGGTTGTGGATGCCCCATCCTTGGCGGTGTTCAAGGCCAGGTTGGATGTGGCCCTGGGCGACCTGGTCTAATGATTGGTATCCCTGCCCATGGTGGGGGGGCTGGAACTAAATAATCTTTAAGGTCCCTTCCAACCTGAGCCATTCTATGATTCTATGTGAATACACAAAGAAATTTGTTCCCAGTTCAGGTGCCAGAGCACTGGAACAGACTGCCCAGAGAGGTTGTGGAGTCTCCTTCTATGGAGATATTGAAAACCCGTCTGGACGCGCTTCTGTGTGACCTGGTCTAGGGAATCCTGCTGTGGCAGGGGGCTTGGACTAGATGATCTTTTGAGGTCCCTTCTAACTCCTAACATTCTGTGATTCTGTAAAAAGAAGAATTATGAACAAAATAAATGTGAGGATTTTTTCAGTTTTGTGTTGCAAAAGGATTGAAATAGATGAGAACATACTTGTGCATTTCTGTGCTGTGTTTCAGATTAGTAAATTCAATTGCTGGTTGTGTAGTCCACTATTCTGAATATTACAAGTTAAGTAGTTAAGATTTTTGGGTTTACTAGTTCGTAGCAATGTAATCATATTTTTTCCATTGGTTTATTTTTTGTTTTAACTTTTTCTATATTCAAGTCAGGGGTTTTTTACAGATATTCTTACATTAATATAAAGAAATAGGAGTAGAAATGCAAATGCTCTAAACCTTCATTCTATATTATTTTACAATCTGAACTCCAGTTCTTTTCTCTCAGAGAGCAGCACTAGAAGTGAAACTAAATTGAAGAAAATCAATTAATGTTTATAGAAATATTGTTCCTCTAAAGTTTTTACTTGGATAGATTATTACATGCTTTGTTTTCCCAGCAGGAAAGTAGAGAGAAATGTAGAAAGTTCTTTAGTGTTCAATGTAATCTTATTTGATTGATAATGTAAAATGCATTAATGACTTTACTGCATTAGATACTATTTCAAAACAAATAAAACAAAAACATGGCTCAAGAGAAGTTGATAGAATTTCCCTCCAAGCACATTTCTAATGTAACATCAGCAGGGAAGAGGGCCATCTGTCCATGTGTTTTTCTGTAAGGATATTCAGGCTTGTTTGGAAAACAACCAGACCCTGTCCTTGTAGAGGCTGACAATGTGGTATAAAATGGAGCCTTTTAACAGATTGTAGGAGGTTATACAATTCAAGAGTCTAGAATAACAGGGAAGGCAACTGTTAGCAATAAAATTCAATCTATGCCCTTTCCTTATCAAATAATAATGATGGTAGTATTTGTTGCTTAATAGCTCTTTAAATGTTAAGAGGTATAGTAACCCTAAGCTAAGGCAGTATAAGCTGCTGCACTTACTTTTAAAGTTCTTAGTAAGTATGTTCTGAAATGCCAGGGAAGGATATAGGCTGTTTTCTTCTCTGCATTGCTTTAGTACTTTTAATCATTCATTATGTCCTGAAATGTGTTCTTTTCCTAAAGACATGGAAAATGATATGCATATATGGTACCTGTAGTTAGCGTATTGAAACTTGAAGTTACATCGAGAATTCATTTGAACTCTAAAGCTGATCTAGAGATCTCATGCAGTTTCTCTGAGTACAGCATTCTTGTTGAATGCAAGGGGAATCACACCTCATTGGAGAACTTCATCATCAATCTGTTTAAGGTAGAGGTATTCAACATAGCAGCCATAGATACTCCCACCTGAGATAATCAGAGTTTATCACTAGCTTACAAATCCTTGGAGGTATACAGGAATGTAGCACATTGCTACTCATAGAACTAAAGTCGCTTTTCATAAGGAAATCTTCCAGGTTTTGATTACACCTATATTTTGTTTTCCTATAGCTGAAATCAGTTCCTTAAGAAATATTGGACTGTATTAATATTTTAATACATATATTACTCTTGCTAAGTTGGGAAAGAATATGGTGGTTTGTCTAAGAGATGAAGGAGAGAAACCAATGCAGAATTTGCTGGTTTAAGGCTCTGTGGTCTACAGTATACTGAAAGCCAGATTAATTAATTTGAAAATCTATGTGTATAGCAATTTAAACTTTTTGCCTCTTGCCAAAGAGACAAGGCATTAATTTTTTAGATATAATTGGACTTAGGCATGACTTAATCTGTTGGGAGACATGACTATCCCCCCTTAATAATTTTTGGCATAAAGAGAGATATCCTTGGTGATGCATGCTCTTTTCATGCAGGAAGAAAGACTATACTTTAATATTTAATGTTGGTCTCCAGCATATATAGAACTTCACAGTTTTACAACAATGCCATGTATTGTGCCGAGAAGATGAGAGTAAACCAATTTAAAATTAATGCAATATTTGACATCCTTGAGGATGAAGGGAAGGGAAGATGAAATCTGCTGTTGTGGTTTCAGCATCAGGACTCTGTAGAGCAAATTCAGTTCAGTGACAATATCATAAACGCCAAAATTGTTTTGGGAAGATCTGGACCTAAAAGGAGATCTTAAAAATAATCATCTGGGAGCGTGAAAAAACTACCTTTAGGTAGTTATACTTGAAATCTGAGCACCAAGCACAGGTCCAAGAATACCTCTTAAAAAGAAGCAACCTTCTGCTTTAAGTATTTTGCTTGAGTTTTCTCACATAAGCTACAGGAGCGCTGACTCAGTGTAGAAATGTCCCCAGTTAGGATTTGTTCTTTTCCCTCAGCATTTCAGAAGTGCTGACCCAGAAAGAGCACACTGTTAAAATACAGTTTTATGATAGAACCTCAAAAGAGAAACTGATAGATGACTAGCATTCAAAGCCTTTGACTGAGGTAGGTCTGTTTGCTGATGGCTCTACAGGAAATAAATTGGATGAATTTCAAGCTTCAGGAATTGGGAAGTGCAACTGTTTCATCATGGCTTTTTTAATTGTATTGTTTGAAAAAAAATTCTGCCAGTTAATATAAGCAAGATGAAGTAAAACTTATTCTGGAGTAGTTTTCCCGTGTCTGATGCATAGTCCTACCTTTTTTTTTTTTTTAATTACAGATAGATGAAAAGCATTGCATTTCATAATTGTTAGCGCAGTTATTGAAGTTATTCAGTAAGATATGTAGAGAAGATAACTTATTCAAGATCATATTGGTGTATATTGTGTAGACTTATTGTTAGGCTATTGGAGGAACTAAATTAATTTTCAAGATATATACTTGATTATATATGATTTGATTCAAAGGTCTCCTGGTGCAAGCTGATCCATCCATTATATCACCTATATATAGAAGGATATCTTCCATCACTCACTGAAATGCTACCACCCTGGGTAAAAGATTACATTACATTTTGAATTTATTAAAGACAGGATTTTCAGAGGATGGAATTTGAACAATTTAGATTTTTCTGATGTAAAGTTTTTAGGTCACCAGAAATACAGCTAAGATTAGCTGAAATTTATTTTTAGATTCACATTTAAGCAGAGAACATTTTTTTTTATGCTTGAAATAATGCACTTAACTGTCCTCTCCAACCCTGTGACATTGACAAGGATGAATAAAAGAAAAAATTAAAATACTGTATGGGTCAGTTAGCTGGGATTCTCTTTGTGTTAAACTTCAATGATTGCAAACCAGTTGTTCCAAAGAGATATTTCATAAATTCTTTACAAGAAACAATATTTAACTGTAGAGTGAGAATCAGGTACAAAACTTGACTTGAAATGGCTTCCCATTCTTTTGCCTGGAAATGTCATGTACTCAGGGTGCTAACCATCCTCATAGTCCCCTATGGCAAAATACATACAGTAAAAACAGAAGACTTGTGCTCTTCAGGAGAGGAATTATCACACAGCTGGTTACAAACTAAGAGGCAGTTACAAACAGGTTTGAGTCCATCAGGATTGAGTTTGACTGGCAGGACAGTTTGCCCTGTAAAGACCATGCTGCAGTTTACACAGCCCAGAATTCTTTGCAGCTCACTGCTTAAAATTTATTTTTCCACTAAGTTGTATTTTATAAGGTTTACAAGGCCTTAACTATAAATGTCACCACAATATAAAACCACAGAATTATCACTGGTTGTACATTGTTATCTGAAGGGAAACTGAAATCCTTTAAATCAGTTCTTGTTGGTCTCTGCTGCTCTGAATCCTTACTCTCTGAAGTTAGTTTAAATCCTTAATGAACTTGATGAATGCACAGTCACATTCTGAACAAAGAAAGGTTCTGATGTAGTTTCTTCCACTTTGCCATAAATCACTTGAACAGAAATGTAGTAAATATTGGAAGACTTACAGCATAGTTGCATGTTAGATCCTTTGGCAGAGAAATATTTCTCTGTTTTCATGTAATTTAAGAATTCTTTGCTACTCCTAGTTGGTCAACTCTATCCTCTACTGCAGGACTTCCCTCTTACTTCTGTCAGTTCAGTAGTTTTAGTCAGGCTGGATTTTATAAAATGGTGAAATTATCTAAGTAAAAAATTTAAACTCTGTTTGTTTGTTATTGACTTTATTCCTTTCCTTTTCTTTTCTGTTTTCTTTTTTTTTCCCAAGAAGAAGTCAATTTTCAGAAAACATCTTGGTCATTACTGAAGATAATCAGTGGGTTATCTGTAATTCATGTAATTGTCATTCTCATTCTTTTTGATGCCTTGATCAAAGCCTCATTATACTATGTGTTAAATATCCATGGAATTGATAGTGCTTGCATCAAGCAAGTTAAATAATGAGGGCTGAAAATGTCTAACTATTGATATAGTCAGTAACGGGTGCATGCATGGGAAAACTTAGTAAAGTAACAATAATAATGTTCCTTCTTTTTGATAGGATGCTTCAGAATTCATTTGAGATGTGTGCTGCTGGTTATTTACTGCAGGAGCAGTAGAGAGAACTAGCAATGTAGAAAACATTGCCAAGGTGATTAGAATCCAGCAGCGAGTGATTTTTCTTGAAGGAAGGCTTATCAGGAAACAGCAGCATTGTAGAAACTTAAGTTAGATACATGAAGAAACAAAAAAATACAGATAACTGTTTCTGACTTTTACTATTAGCTGCTGCTAATAACTAGTGTCATCATTTAATCATATAGGTTGCTACCACTTTAACTTTCTGTAGAAAAATAAGTTCAATATTAAGCTAAACTAAAACTTCTAAGGAAATATATTTAAAATTAATTACTAGTCTTGCCTTACTTTTGTGTCTTTTTAACATATTAATTCTAATATAGACTACACAGATTTTTAAATATTTTTTGTTGATATGTCTTTGCTGCTTTTTCTGAGCTATACTACTCATGACAGATTTCTGCTACAATTTATGCATTTTTGAAATTATTTTGTACTTCAGCCTTTCTTTAGAATTTGTTTATGCTTCTTCAGCTTTAGAATTTGAAAAAATCTGTCATAGAAATCATAGTGAAATAAACTGGTGATGGAAATCTTATTTTCATATAGTGCTTTGCTGGATGTCTGCAAGACATCACAAAATTAGAACCCAGAACCTATTGATATGCTGGAGAGTTCACCTTTTTCAGAACTTCTATGTCAGATTTTCCATAGGAATTAGGTAAATATAATGGAATAAGGGGTTTATGGCTGTTGTTTTCTTTTTATAATCTTTTTCGTTTATCAATGTGTAGAACTGATGTGTATTTCCTGGTGTACATCAAGTGAACAGTGGTTGTCATATTTTTTGTCATATTTTTCTCTGTCATAGACATCTCAGGTAAAAGATTTACATGTGTCCAGGTTATCAGATCTTTGACTACAGTATGTTGTTTGTGTTGTTTTTCTCTTGACTATTGAATCTAAAATAAATGCAATTCAAATTCTGTAGAAAAATGGTCCTTCAATAGGAATGGTGGGAAATCACTTTTACTGTGTGATTATACTTTAATTTGTATAAATTTTCCTGTAAATGTCTTAAACCTCTTTATGGGGTTAATTGCTGTTATATTTTGAGTTTTGGCTAAGTTAAAAAGATATGAGAAGCAGAGTCTTGTTTGAGTGTAATGGTGTATCATAGCTGATACCTGCACACAAACAGGAATTGAAAAGGCTGCTTTCCAAGATTTAAAATAGCATAATGAACTGTTAGATTACTGTTGGGATTAATTTTAATGGCAAAAATCCATTCAATAACTGATATTCACACACCACAACAAATTATGTAAAGGAATGAAGTGATTGAAAGGAGCGAATTACAGTAATTCCACCCTAAGTGTTTTGGCTTCAGATTTTAAGACTTGCATTTGTCTGAATTAAAGGTTTTGGGGAGCTTTGCAGCTCAGTAGTATACAGTTTTGCTTGCTGTGTCACAAGCTTTATGACTAAGGAGTGAGCTTTAGGCATTTAACAAGTAGTCTTATTTTGGTTTTAGCTGGGATGTTTATATCTAAAGTCTATTTGAAATTTGTTTGATGTTTAAATCAGTTCCAGTAAAGTCACATCTTTTGTCTGCTATTTAAATATCTGCTTCCCCTTTATCACTAAGTTTTTTCTGTGCATGACTGAATTCTGCTGTAATAAAAATTTCATAGTGCATTACACAAGGAAGTAAAACAAGGAGGTTATTTCTATCTGGAGGTTATAGCCACAATCACCGCACAGGTTTACCGGGTCTTGTGGCTCTCCAGAGTGCTGTGTATGATCCTTCTTGGCTACAGCTAGAATACTTTGCTAGGTAAAACAACATTTGCATTCAGATCTGCTGTGTCCTGAAGCTGGATTGTGATTGCCTTTAGCATATGAGAAGGCTGACATGGAAACAGAGCAGAGTTTGAGAATTGAGATAACATCCTTCAATGGACAGGAATTATCTAGAAAGTATGATCCTTGGAACCTTCTCAATACTGTCAACTATAATATTTCTTTCAGTATCAACTAGGTTGTATTTTTTTTTCAGCCTTTTTGCTTTTGCTCTGTTTACTTTTCTTCCACAGCTTTTCATTTCTTTGGTGACTCAAGTGAGGCACATTTCCCTCCTTGTTTTGGAAACATAGAGGCTGTATCACTGAAAATGTGGCTCTACATCAATATTTAGAGTATTTTAGCAAAATGCAATTTACTCAAATACTTTTCCAAGTCTCTCTAATGTGGAAAACTGGTGTGACAATATACTCATATTCAATAACATTTAGTCAAACTTTTAAGATATCTGGAATGTTTCCTTAAAGTCTAAATATGTTGTGATTTTCCAGTCAACTTCCTGATTGTGAGTGTAATTAATTAGGGTTTAAATTGTAACTCTCTGATTAGAAAAGACAATTGAGCAGGAACAGAGAGTACTAAAATCTCATGTGAAACTTTATTTTAGGAATGTAGGAATATATAAAATAGGTAAAGTATCTAATTTAATTGGATCAATAATTATACTAACTAATCTTGGAATTGTTCAAGAATAACTTGAACAATTATTCACTTATTGCTATTTGAAGTACACCTGTGTTGGGGGGCCTACTGTCCTGACACCTTGGCAAGATTCTTGGAAATATCCTTGAGAATATTATTGAAATACTGAACATCAGTAAATAATGATAAGTAAGAATATTGGAAATATTATTGGAATTAATATCTTGGGACTATTCTGATGAAGAATATCTTTCTTTCATTGTTATTTTGACAGTCCCAAGCTCTTACAAGCTTCTAAAAGTTTTTACAGAGATTTTGGTCTTTTCAAATACTCAAGAGCAATTGCTGACATTTGTAGGTTTGGGGTTTTTTCAAATCTTTCCTTATTCAAGTTCCTTCATGTTTGTTTAGTGCTAATAGTAAAGTTAATGATAGAAAGTTTGACTTTGAAACTCCTAGCTTATGGATGTGTGGCTTTTTAGTCTGTAGAGCTTTTTTTTCCACCTCCATTATTACCTTCCCCTTTGCAAAGAAAGTTACCAAGAAACACACTGTTGTTTTGGTTCTGGACAATGGGTAAACAGCTAAGGAATGCTCTTTTAATCCCCTTACAGTTTCCATGTTATGCTTTCTATCCTTCTTGACTGTAGCGGTTAGTATTCAGTGCCCTCACCGCCGGGACCCAGGTTCAATTCACGGTCAGGGAAACTTTGTTTTGACCTAGTCTTAGGGAATCCTGCTCTGGCAGTGGGGGTTGCACTAGATGATCTTTTCAGGTCCCTTTCAACTCCCAACATACTGTGATTCTGTGACACTGTGTCTTTCATATTCTTCTTCCAAACCTTTTGCATTTAATTCCTTTAAGGCAGCCTTCACACTTGTTATCCCTCATTTGCCTGAGCTGCAGTTGTCCATGTAGTAATTGCAAAACTACTCAGATGCTCTTGGACTCCCTTGGGCTGCTGGATTGACTGGAAGACTGAGTATTTTCTATTTCTTTCTTTTCCTACTTTGTTGCTATGGTGTGGTCAAATAACTCATGAATTGCTGGTGCTTCTGTCTGGGTCACTGACCAGACACAGCTGATCAACTTGTTCACTGTCACTCACAGCATGAGCCTCTAAAACAGTAGACAAAGTGTGGTGCTCTGCAGCTATAGGGTGATATGTTCCCTATGTTTGTTAAGGTCTTGCACTGCAGAGTCAGCGTGGTTCAATATGGGGAATGCCATGGTGAGTTTCTCAGTAAACCAAAGTCTGATACTGATACATGATTTTTTTTTTTTCTTTTTAATGCAGAAGTACCTTGGAAATACAATGGTCATTCTGAGTCACTAATTTATCACAGCAGGTTTGTTAAAAGAGCCCTGTAAGGAAATGTTCTGTCATACCCACATTAGCTGCCTGTTCTGGGGATGGCCTCAAATAAGAGAGTAGCATATAACCTTACATCCTCTCACAAACTGCCAACATAGAGCTGGTGTATCTAGAATTCTGTCTGCTTACAGCATTACTTTATATATATATATATGATGCTGTGTGGGGGTCCGGAAACCTGAAATAGTGTGCTTGCCCAAGCACAGGAGTTGAATCATAAGAGAGCTTTTTCTTGCACTTTAAGCTATGGTATACATACTGCTACTGTTCTTAAGAGGGTGTCAAAGTTGGTGATGTTATAATTGTATTCTGAGCATAAATTTAGGATTATATTTAATTATACAGGATGCCATCTTAGCTAGAGTAAACTAATGTTGTATTAAACTAATTTTGTGGAGTATCATATCTACTGAATTGCAAGCTGAAGCTCACATCAAAAGAATAGCAGATCTGGTGACTCAGAGAGAAAATTATCCAGCATTTTTATGCTGTAGATATAATGGTATTCGTATGACTGACATTCATCTCACTGTATACTTGTCTTACAGATCTATAATTCCACTGATTTCAGCTAAGTCTTCTCTGAGTTACTAGCTCCTCTCAGTAGACTACCTTTGAATACTTTGAACTTCTATCTTTAGGCACTTCTTGTGGAAAACAAAAGGTCAGATAAAAAGTGTAGACAAAATGCTAGACTGCTTAAATTGGCCAGAGTTTTGCACTGGGTTTTCTTTGGTCCAGAATTTAGGCTTGCAACTCTGTGTTTGACATCCAGGAACTAAGGAGTATAGAATTAAGTTCTTAACTTCTTCGTCCCTCTTTTTATCTTTTACAAAAGAGAATGAAAGGAGAAGAAAGAAGGCTTGACTTACCTAATCTTTCATTGTCCTGTACTTGAGAATTTGATATGCAACATGGTCTTTTACACTTAAAGGCTGAGCACAAAAACTTGAGAGGCAAATTTAGCCTGAGAATTTTGTGAAGTATTTTCCTAAGATGAAAGGAAAAATAGGTATAGCAGTACCCTCCCTTGCTAAGGGTGAGATTATCCTAACTAAGACTTCTCCATATACTGACTAAACAAAAGTGCTTTGAAAATATACCTTGGCCATGTAGCTGTCTATTGGGATATTCTCCTTCCCCAGAGCAGCAGTTGCCTGGACTAATGATCTTCAAACGATTATAAGTAAAGTGGAAATCAAATCAAGTGCTGAGAAAAAAAAGTCCTTAGCAGCTGCTTTTGTTGCTAGAAGCTCCCTTGATTGCATCATGTTTATCTCAAACCAGTTCCACTGAACAAAGTATCTTGCTGATAATTACAGCTTTTTTTCTAGAGAGATGGACAAGCCAAATAGTGACTTTCATCTGCCAGATTCTGTGATGCAGAGCTAATTGGCAGGATGCTAGAGAGGTCATAGCATGGTCCAGTGAGAGACAAAACACACCTGAACTCTTACAAATTAGCTCAGAATAATTTCAGTCTTCCCAGGGAACTGAGTTTCATTTAAAGTTAGTAACTGTAGTGAAAACAACTGGGAAGATTGTTGTAGAGGAAAGTCGTGGATGGAAAGGAAGTGAATGTAAGGTACAGAAATTTTAAGTGCAAACTTAATCCATTGTTTAGGTAAAAATAAATCTTTATTTATGGCTTCTTAATTCTTTTCCTTCTCTTCTTAAAAAACTTTCCAGAATAGGAAGAACCAATATGTTGTGTCACACACACACTCTATCTAACCTTATATACTCAGTCCAACAATGACCAATAATGGATGCCCAGGGAAAAGTCTAAGAATAAAATGAGTACCTCATAATTTTGAGAAATATTTTCCTAGCCCTGAGTCATTCCTGTCTAAGGCAGTTCTCCAGCTTTTTCTGTCAGGTGTCTTACTGGTGTTTCATAAACTTTGCTAAGTATAGGTAAGTGCTAGTAAACTGCCAGAAGCATTAATGTACCCGTAGTTTCAGTGTATGCTTCAGGGAAAGAGCTGTGTGGTATCATATCAGGTGATTCCAGGGAGGAAGGTACCTCTCTGCAGCAGTAGCTCCCATCCTAATTTTCCCACCTGTCATGCCCTCACCCTCCTCCAAAGAGACCATGATCGGTTAGGTCTTATTTTTGTTTTAGGCTGGGTTTCTCCTGGTGTTCTGTTGAAGCTGTTTCCCTTTCCTGTGCATCTGTCTTTTTCCTGGAGGAGTGGATCTTGCTTCTCATTATTGTGAACTGGTTGAAGGACAGAAGTCAGAGAGTCATGGTCAGTGGGATGGAGTCTAGTTGGAGGCCTGTGTCTAGTGGAGTCCCTCAGGGGTCAGTACTGGCACAGGTACTGTTCAATATGTTCATTGAAGGCCTGGATGAGGGAACAGAGTGTGCTGTCAGCAAGTTTACCGATGACAGTAAACTGGGTGGAGTGGCTGACACACCGGAGGGTTGTGCTGCCATTCAGCAAGACTTAGACAGGCTGGAGAGTTGGGCAGGGAGACACTGAATGAATTGGTTGGAAAGACCAACCCCACTCATGAGTATAGATTGGGGACTGAGCTGTTGGAGAGCAGTCAAGGGGAAAGGGATCTGGGGGTCCTGGTGGATGAAAGGATGAGCATGAGGCAGCAGTGTGCTCTTGTGGCCAGGAGGGTTAATGGGATTCTGGGGTGTATTAGAAGGGGTGTGGCTAGTAGGTCAAGAGAGGTTGTTCTTCCTCTTTACCCTACCCTAGTGAGCCCACATCTGGAATATTGTGTCCAGCTTTGGGGCCCTCAGTTTAAGAAGCATAGGGAACTGCTTGAAAGAGTCCAGCACAGAGCCACAAAGGTGATGAAGGGTCTGGAACATATTCCTTCTGAGGAAAGGCTGAGGGAGCTGAGTCTCTTTATCTTGGAGAAGAGGAGACTAAGGGGTGACTTCATCTATGCTTTTACACATGTGAAGGGTGGGTGTCAGGAGGATGGGGTCAGGTTCTTCTCAGTGGAGCCCAGTGACAGAATAAGGGGTAATGGTTGTAAGCTGCAGCATAAGAGGTTCCATGTGAATACACGTAGAAATTTTTTCCCAGTGAGGGTGCCAGAGCATTGGCACAGACTGCCCAGAGAGGCTGGGGAGTCTCCTTCTATGGAGGTATTCAAAACCCATCTGGATGTGCTGCTGTGTGACCTGGTCTAGGGAATCCTGCTGTGGCAGGGGGGGTTGGACTAGATCTTTTGAGGCCCTTTCCATCTCCCAACATTCTGTGATTCAAGAAATAAAATTTAATTCTGTCTTCATTTCTGAGATTCCTAAGCTACCTTTGGGCATGGGACATGCCTATACATATATATGTAAACATTCTTCAAAAGCTTAAACCTTGTAGGATGCTGATAGCAATGTAGTCACATTGTAAACTGACTCCAGAAATGTTAAGACCATACTTAACAGTGTTTATCTTTTTGCTACATCAGCTGGATTGCTAATCGTACCTGTCAGGTACTATTGGAGATGGATCAGGGTTGTCTGTTGTATAAACTTACCTTCCAGTGCTCTCTATTTTGCTTTTTGATAATAATGATAACTTTTACCTTCAAAGAAGTGCTTGACTGTGTTTGTAAAGTTTTAGTAAGTGCAATCCAAATATTTAGGTTCTACAGATTAATAGAATAATGTAGTATATTGTTGGTTGGGTAGTTAGAAAAGTATATGTTAGCAACATATGGAAAAGGCTAGCAAAACAGATATGTGCTAAGGCTTTTTAAATTTCTAACTTTATACCATCCTCAGGGAATAGAGCCCAGTTTATATAAATTAAGTTCAGCTCTGACTTCTAAGGCAGGGATTCTCTGCACAAAGTTTGCAAAATAATATTCTTGTTATTCTTTTATATAAAAAAATGGCTTGTAAAATACTTTATGAAATTGTTAAAAAGGCTGTTATAATAGACACAAGTCCCCTCTCAGCTTGCATGTTTATATTTAGTTCTAACTTAATTCTACCTGTTTCCCAGGATAGCCCACTGGTCTTACAGTCTGACAGAAATGTAACAGTGAATGCAAGAAATCACATGGGACAGTTAACTGGACAACTGACAGTAGGTGAGTGTTCTTTATTGACTGTTATGTATATTAGTTTAGCTTCATGAATAGGTTTCATTAATTAACATCAAAGATAAAATATTGCTTAATAGTCAGGAAAGAAATCTCATCACCATATACAAACAAAACTCAGTGCATACAATGGATCATCAATATTAGGTGAAGGCAGAGAAAGTAAAAATTCCTCAAAACAGTTAAAACAGCTTCATGAAAAATTATTATTTTTAAGACAACTGTAACAAAACAAACTTAAAAAAACCCTACTCAGCAAAACATTCTTGAACAGTAATTTCAATGGGAAAATACTAATTTTCTTACAAGTTCATCTTGCACTACTTCAGTGGAAATTGGTTTGCCCCTATTACTCTTGCAATGTATGTGTATCAGCATATATTGAAAACAGCTGGAGTAACAAAATGTGAAAAAAACCCAACAGGATAAAATGAAAATCCAAGTGCTTTACTAATCTTTACAAAATCTAAATGGAAAGTGAAACTAGTTCATTAAAATGGTGTCTGATATTTTGCAAAGTATCAAATGCAGCAGATCAAAGCTCCAAACTGAGCTGAAATAAAGAATCCTGTATGTATCTGTTCCAATTTTTGTCTCATTTCCCCTGCTTTTAATAAGTTTACCATGTTCCACTGCATTTTTAACACAAATAACAGTTATTTTTGTTAGTAAATATAAAGTAATGAAACTATTCATTGCTTTTAAAAAATATTGGAAAAAATCAATACAAAGTGATATTCTATATCTGTGAGAAAATAATATATATTGACTGGGAATGGGATGAAAAATATACATGTTCATGTAACATACTAATGTAAATATAAATTTGAGGAGACCTCTTAGACCCTTTCACTTTTTTCACTTGAATTCTGGATTAAGTTGTTTATCCACTCTTTTTCCTCATGTGACAAGGGTATGTTCACAAATAGTTTTAAGTTAAACTCTAGTTGCAGTCTACACTGAGATTTCATACTGACTGAAGACAGGGGATTCAAATTGTAAAAAGTCTTTGGCAAGTGCTATCAGAGTGACACACCATCTGCATTGATTCCCCTGAATGGCCACATCAAATGAGTGTACAAAGGTAACCAGACTTATTGGAAGATACAGCTGAGGAAAATCAGACTAACACGTGTTCTAGCCGTATTGTACTTGCCCATTGTGTTTATGGAATACAGTTCTGTTTCATCTACTAGCCATGTTACTAAATCCTTTTACTTCACCTGGTAATTGCTAAAAGGTGAGTTGTCCATGGCAAAACATTGGCTGAAATGGGTATATTTTGGTTGTTGACACTATTTCTGCTAAGCGAATTCAGCGCTGAAAATGTGAGTATATTGAGACTGACCTACCCAAAGACATCACACTATAGGTTAATATTGTAAAAACTTAAAGACCTGAAGAAAACATGTGCTCTTATGTTGCCACCATTACAGTGAACACTTGTAAGCTTAGTGTGCAGCTGGTGCAGTGTCTGGAAGGTGGAAGTTTACTCAAATGCCATATCATATTTACAGTACTCTTCTTACTTTTTATCTTTCTCTTCTTCTTCATAATGGCTACATGGCCTTTATTCTTTCTTATATTACTATAAATACCTGCCTCTTCATTGTTTATTAATTCCTCATACAATATTGAATGCATATTAAAATATTTCTTATTTTCTTATTTATTGTTTACTATATCTTCCTTAGTACAGTCCCTCATAACTACCAGTACAACCAGTAAAAGCATGAACAAAGATGATGAAGGGGCTAGAACATCTTCCTTCTGAGGAAAGGCTGAGGGAGCTGGGTCTCTTTAGCTTGGAGAAGAGGAGACTAAGGGGTGACCTCATCTGTGCTTTTAAATATGTGAAGGGTGGGTGTCAGGAGGATGGGGTCAGG
Organism: Galbula dea; assembly: GCA_013399015.1. Classification (NCBI taxonomy): domain Eukaryota; kingdom Metazoa; phylum Chordata; class Aves; order Piciformes; family Galbulidae; genus Galbula; species Galbula dea. Next base: position 2,912,839 of record VWZX01005330.1, read on the forward strand.
TTCTTCTCAGTGAGGCCCAGTGACAAGACAAGGGGAAATTCAGTTTGGTGAGTAACTGTGTGGGAGAAAATATTTCTCTGAAGTGCATCATTAAGATATATTGGAAGAAATCCTAGTGAAGAAAAAAGTGTATATATTAACAAAAAACCCCCATTAACTTGGAGAACTGGATGATTCAGTGGATGAATGGTTGTGTGTTTAAATGGTGCGAAGTCAAGTCACAGCTCCAGGTTTTACAGTATCAAGGGTGTATCCATTATTACAGTACAGTGCATTTGTGTGGACACTGAACTGTAGAAAGTCACAGATGTAGCAATGCTTTCTGTTGGCATCTATTCCAACTGAGTTAGAAATGTTGGTTTGTGCTCCAGTCTTTTCATGGCATATGGTCAGGAAGCTGCCAAGTGTGTATCTGGATCTCTAAAACGATGCTGCAGCCTTCAGTTTTGAGACATGCCATTTAAAACCAACAGAGCAGATATAGCACATACATGAAGTGTACCTACAGAATAAAGATGTAAAGATGATAATCTATTGATTTTTGTAGCTAAGCTGGATATGGACATATCCCCTCTCAACCTTACTTAGCAATACCCTTTGCATTATGCAGATTTGCCTTGACACAACCTTTTCTCTCTGTTTAGTCAGTGTGTGCACACTTTAAAGCTATATGGAAAAAGATCTACTATTTTTTGTGAATCTAAGAAAGGCACAATAGTTGCTCATCTCAAGCCAGAAAGAAGTCTGTTTTGTCATTGCTGTCTGCACAGAACATACGTAACTCTGCCTGTTTTTGTGTGAAGGACATTAGGCTGACAAGTGCTGATGAGATTAAAATTAAATATGGCTAAAAGGAGACATTTGAAACCCACATGTGTGTATACTGTAACTTCATCTTCAGATTTGATAATTACTTCTCCAGCATTCCAATTTTTTCATGAGAGGTTGGTTTTGTTGGTTTTTTTATTTCTTGCTGCAATAATTGCTTCTGACAGTATTTCTGCTATTGCTTGACCCTTTTCAATTCATAAATACCCCTGAGGATATCTGAAATGTGAAAAAATATGCACTTCATTTTTGCTAATCTTTGAGCTCTTTAAGACAGAAACATAACTCTCATAGAGATGCAGACCTCTACAAGTCATAGGTTTAGAGATTCTGTAGCTCTACTCACTGAGATGTCTAGAACCATTCAAACTGAGAAATAATTATTTGAATACCAATGTAAGTTATAGCACACTTCTGCAGTTACTTTTTGAAAAGAGCAGGCAGGTGTATAATTCTCAATTACAGCACTGGTAAAGACTGGTAGGAGTGCTAAAGGATACCCCTATTCAAATAACTTGTCAAACTTCATGACACTTTTCATCCATTTATCACAAAATTTGTGCTGTATATTCATGATCTTTTTCCTAAAAGATATACTTGCTTACTTTCTGTGTTCTATAAATAGCATATGGAGCATCATGCAGAAATTGTTGGACATGAGAAACTATGTGTATGTAACCCTGTGGAAGTGGAAATAGTTCCTTTTATCTTTCTTATCTCTATCATATATGTCAACCACTTGCACAGTTGAGATCTACTGACACCTTACCAGGTAATACATCCCGCTACCCCTTCACTTCAGAGATGATCAAAGTAACTCATTATCTGAGTGTTGCCTGTGATGTTCCCTTTGCAACATCTAGACATCAAGACAATAATTCAAGCATTCTTTCTTTTAGACTTACCTGTGGTAGAACCTGTAATAATATGTGTGCCCATGTTGCACCAACTCTTTGATATCTATTGTCAGACATTTACTTACTTAAGGTATTATGAACTTAAAATAAATATTCAGTAAGGCAATGAAAGTAATAACATGCTTAACTAAAAATGGATAGGAAATGTTTCTGCATTTTTTATTTACATAGTAGTTTCAAACATAAGGCTTTTCCTCCTAAGTGTTGCAGGAAGAGGGTAGTTTTGGAGCCATCATGCACATGTACCCTTTCCTTGGAGTGCAAACAGGTAATTCCTGAATCACAGAATTATTAAGCTTGGAAGAGACCTCTGAGATAAGTCCAACCATCAAACAATAAGAAAAGGTCTCAATTCCTCTCTCTCTTTTCTGTACAGTTGTTCTTGTACTGTCAATAGTAGGGTGCTGGGGAGAGAAGGGGTGATGTTTTACAATCCTTTGTTAGCTGCTGCTAGCATTAAACTAGTCAAATATGAGTCAGAACTCAACTGTCAGGAACATGTAAAGACATTCTTTTCCTTGCAGAGAGGTTTGCCTACCTGTTGTCCTAAACTACAGTGAAATTGCAAAACTCAAAAATTAAATAATCTGCTAGTTTAATTTTCATATTAAAGCAATTGCTCTTGTAACCACTGTGGTGCAGTAGGATTATGAACATTGTTACAGAGACATGTTGCAAAAAAAAAAAAAAAAAAAAAGTGTCTGGTAACTGAGTTGTCCATTTCCAGCAACCTCTGAATTTGTATTCCTGAACTAAAATACAGACTGAATAAAACCCTAGTTTTTGTCATTGAAAACCACTTTGAGGTGTGGAAATCAGAAATGCAGGCAATTCACTTCTACCATAACTAGAAGGACTGGTACTTGAGCTTTTGCAGTGATGTACAAACAGGAGTACTACATATTATCTTAAGACAGAATATGTAAGAGCTTAACATCTTCTGAGGCTTTTTATAATTTGTCAGGGTCTTCTCATTGTAGCAATGTTTTTAACTTATAGTTAATGCACTCCTTCCTTTTGTAATACAAAAAATAATGAACACAGAATCTGTAATTTCTGTACTATATTACTTACATCACTTAATTTTTTAATATATTTTTAGCAGGTTAAATTAAATTTTCTGCTGCAAATTACTCTGTTTTTTAATGTTTTCCCTTGTTTTAAGTCAGTTGCTTGTCTATTTAGAGACTATTTAGACAACTCATGTAGCAAGATACTATACATTGAGTTTACAAATTTTACAGTATAATGTTTGTTACCAAACTTTTGTAGCCAGCTAAATATTCTTTCCAAGTATATGAATATAAACAGTTTATCAGAAGGTGAAAATAAATCTCATTTGCTAGTCTGTGGTAGAAATCCATTGTCAGATCTTCTAAACAGAGATAAATGTGAGATAACTTGCCTTTTTTTAGTACAGGTAAGCTACCCCGTACTTAGCTGTAGAGTTAAAGGATCTCTTTCAGCTTCAGGCATCATGCAGAAGGTACTATGGAGTGGTGCCTGGGAGGCCATATGGCTTTACATCTCCTCCTGGCAAAGCACATGAGATGAGCCAAGAGGCAGTCAGAAAGCAAGCCATGCTGCTCATAACTGTTGAAATGTCCAGCTGGAATCTGAGTCTCAACCCTTTTCATAATTTACGGTGCAATGTGACGTTGCCTCTCTTTCTGTCTGTCTAGTCCCTGGAAAAGTCTTCTTACAAACCATCTGCACTATAACAGATTTTGTAATAGGAGCTCAGATAAAATATATCTAGATATACTCTTAATTACTTTGGCTAAGCTACAATTAGAATCTATTCCCATTAAGTAATTATTTTGAAGTGTGATATTAGGAAAAATGTGAAGCACTAAAAACTGGTCAGAACTTCAACCTTTTTGCCAGCACTTTGATGGGTCTGCCAAAGTAATCTTCTAAAAAATTAACATGTTATTTATTTGAAATTCATATTTATCCTTCAATTATCTGTTTAAGTAATTTGCCAATAATAGAAAGCCTCTCAACTTGCTAATTTTGATTCAGCATCAAGAGGCAGTAATAGTTAATGGGCTGCTAGAAAAAAGTTGCAAACAGAATCACAGAACGTTAGGAGCTAGAAGGGACCTCGAAATATCATCTAGTCCAACCCCCCTGACAGAACAGGATTCCCTAGACCAGGTCACGTAGAAGTGTGTCTAGATGGGTTTTGAATCTCTCCGGAGAAGGAGACTCCACAACCTCTGTGGGCAGTCTCTTTTTTTTAATACCCATCACATATTTAACTCATCAAACTACTAAACGTTCTTGGTATCATCAGCTATTAGTAATCCATTTTGTGCTTGGTTAACAAGATCTCTTTGAATGAGAGAGACACTTCACACAGTACTTCAGATTGCTTTTAATCATTTAGGTATGTTTTCTTTTTTTTAAAACAATATCTTTCATATATTTATAGTAATTTTATTATATCTTATGTGCAGACATAAGACTTCATTAGTTTAATATTTGAAATACCCTATGTTGTAAAATGTATCTGACACCTCTCCTGTGAATTGCCATATGAAAACTGTGCTATGAAAATAAAGATTAGCAAGCTGTTTCTCTGTCACTTACCAGGACAAGTGGTAATTCTTTGTGGTTGGTATGGCCATTATTTAACCTGAAACCTCATTCTTGAAATACAAAAGAATATTGTGGCAGTTAATATAATGAATGCAAACACCAGTAGGACAATAACTAAATTCTGTGCAATTTCTGTGTGGTTATGTGGGTGAGAGTACTTGTGCATTGTTGGCTCTGAACAATATAGCAAACAAGGTCTCTGCTGCAGATGTAAGATTCCTTGCTTTAGGTTTTATCATCCTCACTGGCATGCATCAGTACTTTCAGTGCTGGGGTCTTGAGACCTCTTCCTCTTGCTTTACATTTGGTATATATTTTTTCCCTTTTCTGCCTTTTTCAGACTCTTAAGTTTTCTACATGAGAGTCTTGATCTAACTTTTCTTCTTTTCTTTCCTTCTCCCTGAGCTCAGGGAGACTATTTCTACCATGGATACACGGTACAGCTGGTGTTAGCTCTTTTCTGAAGTTGTATTGATCTTATGTGGAGAGCCCCTTTGTTGTCTGTAACCAACAGAGAAGAAGAAAAACATACTTTGTACTTCTGTAACTTTTATACATGCAGGGGTTTTTGTATCTCTTTTTCTAAGTTTAATCATCATCTGTGTTTGGGAGGAATTCTGAAGGCTAGTACCTGGGTTTTTTATGTGTTTTTCTTTCCATAGTCTAAAGCTGGTTTGGAAATGACAAGCAAATGGAGGAAAAGATGCCTTTTCAAAGTCAGAATATGCATTCTTAAGTTTGGACTTCAGACATACTCCAAGGCATATGCTGCTGCTGGGCAATGTGCCCTCTCTTTTTTTTTTCCTACAACTGTTCCAGTTTTCTTGAATGTATTCACTATAAATGCTAATTTTTATTGAGCTGCTGTTAAGACTTTGGACATTTCTTCTTTTACACATGTAAAAAGTATGAAGCTTCATCAGAGGAAGTTCAGATTGATCTTCAATAAAAGGTTCTTCATTAAGAACGTGGTTGGTCACTGGAACTTGACTCCCCAGGGAGGTGATCATGGCACCAAGCCTGTAAGAGCTCAAGGAGCATCTGGACAGTGGTCTCAGTCACATGATTTAGTTTTACATAGTCCTATAAGGAACAGGGATTTGGACTCAATAGTCCTTATGGGTCCCTTCCAACTTGAGATACTCTATGATTCTTTCAAAGGGGGACAGAATAAATCCAGGGAATGAAGAAGGAGGTACAAGTAGCAGGTCTTCCTCAGGCAGCCTGCTTGAAGCCGGGCTTCCAGGAAGCTCAGATCCTAGCTGATGACAGTTGGTGCTGGCAGGAGTAGCCAGGCACATAAGATAGGATAACCTTTGGAAAAGCAGCAGCCACAGGCTTCTTAGAGGCCTCATGAGAGGGTGATAGTTAATGGTCTATACCCACTGTCACTCTACAGGTGTTGTGAAAAAGATGAACACTAAATCAGTTTTTCCAGGCAGTGATGGTGCAGGGGGAGCAAGGGTGCTGCAGTGACCCTGTGCAGAGGGGTGTCCAATATGCTAGGTATGATCCTCAGGTAGATGCCTTCGTATTTATCTCAATGCTAACTTTGACTCCAGCATCTGTAGTAAGAGTGGACATATACTGAAGTAGATTTCAATTATCAGTGCCTATTTTGCCAGCAGTACAGCAATCTTCCAGTTATTTTTCTGCTTTACAGAATTTTTGTTTTCCTTTGGTGTATTTTAAATGCTAATCTGGATGTTTTCATTGTCTCTAGAAAATTGGCACTGAAAACTAGGAAAAAGGATTTTCTTCCTCAATTCTCAAATATTTTATCCTCAATATAAAAATGTTATTTTTCCCTCCTGTACCATGCCAGAGGACAGGGAACTATGAATAGTGGTTGGATTTAAGTGTAGAAGTAGAGTCGGAGTGGGGAAGAGGACATCAGAGGTTTACATGGTGTTACAGAAGTGTTTAAACATTAATACATTGCCATCTGTCCCATTGTTGTTACCCACATGCTGTTGGCCAATGCAGACAACGTGACTGCTACCCAAATGTTCAGAGCAGGGAAGGAGGGATGTTTTCCTTTTGTAGTAGAGAGATAAAAACAGTCAAAGAAATAGGTATTATTTGAGATATTTATGTATATTATGAGGGGTACAGCATACATCTTCAAAGGTGGATCTAATTCTGTCTTCAGCTTTATCAACTGCTAATATTTCATTTAACTGAAGAATGTGTTGTGCATGCACTGGGAGAGTCACAAGGCTGCTGTTGGGTGCTAAGCATTATTAAATTACCTACAGCATCTGGAATTTCAGCAAGATTTGATTTTTACCTTTTCTTTTTCCTGATGTTCAAACAACTCCTTCATATTGGTAAGAATATATTGTTCTAATAGGAGTGGCTTAAGTGAAGGATAAAATATGGGCAAATAAATGAGAAACCATTTTTTAATTTAAATATAAAAATAATTCTGAAAAATGAGAAAGAGAAGAGCAGTAAGATTTTTCCAGTGTTCTCCTTTACTTCATAGCTACAGAGAACACTTGGAAGAAGAAACTCAACAGCATGTTGCTGCTGTTAAAGATGTTGAAGGGACAGCAAAGAGATTTATCAAAAAAAAAGAGTGAGAAGTAGTTTCACTGTAGGCTTAGAATCTTTATTCAGCTAAGTGATCTTTAAATAATTGGAGTTCTGTTACCTTATTGAGCTAGCTATGGGAAATTAGCCTAATTCCAAATGTGAAAGTTTTGCAAGTGGATAGTCAAGCTTGGAAACTTGTCTGTTTGTCCCTGAAAATTGTCCATACAAGATCATGGACCTTTTAGATCACAAGTTCTAGTTCATATCTATGAGTTGACCAGTACTAAAAAATAAATAAGCTCCTTGTTTTCTAGAATTTCCTCTGTTGTATCTTTAGACTATCAGAAGTTGCACCTCACTGTAATGTTACAATAATTGTGTGTTTTTAAAAACACACAATTTTCTGTTTATTGCAGTGCTTTGTCTGTGTTCTATAAACATACACATTTCCAAAACCAGCTTCAATATTGTTGTGGTTTAACCCTAGCCAGCAATTAAACATCACACAACTGTTCATTCACCCCTTCCACTGGGAGGGAGAAGAGAATCAACAAAAAGAAGCCAAACTTGTAGGTTTAATAACTAAAGAAAAATAAAATAATACCAATAATAATAACAACATATAATAACTAATAATAATTATAATGCAAATGAATGGCTTCATGGCTTTAAGTTGAAGCAGGGGAGGTTTAGATTAGGTGTAAGGAGAAATTTCTTTACTGAAAGGGTTGTAAAGCCTTGGAATAGGATGCCTGAGAAGCTGGTGAAGTCACCGTCCCTGGAGGTGTTTAAGAAACATTTGGATGTGGTACTTAGGGACATGGTGTAGTGGTATGTTAGTGATAGGTCTGGTTGGACTTAAAGGTCTCTTCCAACCTTTGTGATTCTGTAATAATAACACAAAAAAAAGAGAGTGATAAAGCCTAAGATAAAACAGAAGAAAAGACAAGTGATACACAATGTAATTGTTCACCACCTGCTGACTGATGCCTGAGCAGTGATCTGCACTTCCCAGCCAAGTCTCCCTATTTGTATCCTGTGTATGACATCCTGTGGTATGGAATATCTCTTTGGCTAGTTTGGGTTAGCTGTTCTGGCCAGACTCCCTTCCATGTTCTTGTGCACCTACTTTCTGGCAGAGGATGGGAAATAGAAAAATCCTTAACTTAGGATAAGCAACAACTAAAATTTCAGTATTTTATCAATATTATTCTCACATTAAATCTAAAACACAGCACTGTACCAGCTACTAGGAGGAAAATTAATTCTATCCCAGCTGAAACCAGGACATACATGTAACATTGAAACTTCAAATTAATCACACTGGAAAATACCAGTTAGTATCAATAACTGGTTTGTCATGCCTATATATCCAGCTAATTGTAGTTGCCTTTTAGTTATTTTGCTTCCATTCAGAACAGTATGGATTTAGAAATTCCCAATACAAGAGATGTTTAATTGTGCCATTTGTAGGTGGCCAGAGCTCTCTGTGTAATTTGTCTCAAGCATGTACAGGACATTTAAAGGTACATTTAGTATGGATTTTAAAAATTTATAGAATATGTATCTCTGAAAATACCTTCTCTTTCCTTAGGTTATTCTTATGGTGATAAATATTGCAGTTGCAGCTGAATTATGAACAGATGGCACTGAATTAATGATTAGCTGAATATTTTAAAATTTCAACTAGATTCCTTCCTATGAAGAAAAGCAGTCCATAAATCTGAAATTAATTAGTCACTGGCAATAATTATCATTCACTGAGACTCTCATATCAGTTATAGATCAGATTAATAGAGTAAGCATTTTTTCCAAATAAAAATTTAAGAACTACATTCCTTTTAAAATAAATTATTCCAATATTAGAGTCCTAAAATCATAGCATTGCCTGAGTTGGAAGGGACCCACACATTGACACTCAATGGACACATTGAGTCCAACTCCTATCTATGCACAGGACAACACCATCCCCTCCACCCCAAAAAAATATTCTTCACCCTCTGGGTGAAGAATATTTTCCTAATATCCAACCTAAACCTCCCCTGGCACAGCTTCATGCCATTCCCTTGGGTCAACTTTGTTAGTTTCTTTTGTGATGTTTTGGATAGACAAAACATGTTCCTGGGGGATGTTTTGTTCGGACAAGCTGTTTTGTTGCTCTTATCTCAGGTGTGTTACCAAGATGCCCAGACTGTTTATGATCTCAAAGTTGTCATGCTAAAAACTTCCTACCCCCTTTGCTTCTGGAAAGGAGAAAGTGGGTTTTGTCTTATGGAAGAGGATAAAGGGATGGTTCTGACACTCACCAGTCTTTCAAGAAGGAAAGGGAATTTTGCTAATCTTCTGCCTCTAGTTTGGTCTTTTCTGGGTCTTTGCTTGGTTTTCTGGTGGTTCTTTTTGTTTGATTTTAACTTCTTTTCTCCTTGAAACTAATAGGTGAAGCTGGATTCTAATTTACCAGTTCTGTTTTCCTCTATGGTGGAGTGTTTCTAGTTGGCTTGCCATACTGCCAAAGCAAAAGTTTTCAATAAGTCCAGACAAGAATTCCACCTATTCTGGAGGTCTTGCCTCTGATTTTATACATCTATCTGCATTTACGTTGGATTTCTTTGCACATACAAAGTCATGCATTCCTTTGAGGATGCTTCAGTTTTCCTCATGATACTAACCTTGCTCTGTTACCATAAGATCCTTCACCCAGGGGTATCAATATAACCTTTCTCAGTGGTGTATTTGAGATGTAGACAATCTGGGAGCAGTGTCAGCAGCGTAGAATTACAAGGTAGATGTCTTCATCTGTGAATTGAATTGCATATTCAGTGTTTCTAGTCAACAATGAACTCCGCTGAGAACCTTAATCAGAAGAGATTTCCAGAAGCTAGCAGCCCAAATCTGCTTTTATCCTGCTTCTGCAGCTTTCCTGGCACTTGTCCTACTGTGAAGGGCAAGGAGACAAGTAATTTCCTAAATGGGTAGGACAAAAATCCTGAGACCTGGGCTAAGGCATCATCATCTTGTGCAATCAGCATAGTGGATGCTAGTTGTTCAGAAATCTGCAAATGCAGTTCACTAATCTAACAAGTAGAAAAAGGGGTTAAAATTAGCACTTCCTGGTGCTAATATCAGGCATAATTTTCTACTCTTGTTCTGCTACCCAGTAATACCCAGTAGTAGCCTTTTTTAAGATGAATCCTGTATATCTTTTAATATTTTGTACATTCTTTCATTAAATCTTTCTCAGATAAAGTGTGATTATACAAAATGCTGACATCTTTTGCATAGGTAACTTTAGCGTCTTTGGACGCTAACTAGAGCAGATAACCTGAGAAACAGTCACTGTGGAAAAAAAAATAGATTTTCTAGTCCTCCCTATGTTATAGCTATTAGTGTTGAATTCATTTTAAATATATATACATATATATTTTAATATTGCTTTTCCAAGAAATCTCCTAAGTACTCTGGTAGCTTGTATCTTTTGTTTCAGTTGGCTTTTCTCAAAATGTCATTAATTGTATTATTTATTTAAAAAACCCCTTATTTACATTCAGAAAACTTCTGACAGTCCAATTCAGTACATTGTGAATAATATACAATACTTTCTAGTCACAACAGGTTATACTTGAAGTCCATGTAAAACTATCAAAAGGATCTAGAAAACCAACTTGCAGCTTTTTTGAAACAAAACAAACCCACATAAGATTGAAAAAATAACCTCTGAAAAGATGTAGCTTTGAATTTATATCAATAAACCACATACAGGGTAGAAACAAATTTCAGAATGACTGTGTCTAATGCCTACAGGGAATAGCACCAGTAAGAAAGACAAAACTGAAATATTTTTTGCTTTTTAAATCTTCACAGAGCAAGATACATAAGTTATTAAAAAAGGTCACAGGGTAAAATCAGGAAGAGAAAAGGTAAGGAAACATTAGGTGACATGAGTGTATTTCACTTAATCCAATTTCAGTTCCAGTCCAGTTCACCTCAGCATGAAAAAGCAGGCAGCAGAAAGGTACTTGCACTATTAGCAATTATTTTAGAGAGTACATGGATGAGAGAAAAGGTCTCAAAGGATGCAAACAGGTCAAACATCAGATCTATTTAAAAAAAAAAAAAAAGAAAAAAGTAAGGTTGTGGAGATTTAGAGATAAGTAAGTATTTTTGAGTAGAATTTCTGGGAATTTTTTGAACATTCAGTAGAAATTTCAGGCTAAAACTGTAACCTAAAGGAAATATATAATTATAAATAGAAATTGTTTTAGAGAGGAATGAATGGCTCTGTGATCTGCAAGATGTTCTATTTCCCAAGGAGGAAACCAACATTCCTGTTTTGTCTTTGAGTTTCATCAGTGTAATGAAGAAATCTCATACTCTCTTCACTTTCTTGTGCATGCTCTTGCTATTTGATTTGAATGTGCTGTTCATTAAGCACAGCATGTAGTCAGGCATCTCTTATTATGCATTTCTCTGTCATTTCTAAACTCTTCATTTCTTTGCAGTGGAATATACTGTAAATAACATGCTTCAATTACTGGGCAACTTTGGCTTTTCATAAAATAAGAATAATTTAATGTAGTGTGGTTATTTATTGATGTCAAAGATTCCTGGGCTATAGAGGAAAGCAGCCATAAAGATAATGCAATATATATTTATGCAATATATTGCAAAATATATATGCAGTAATGCTGGTACAAAATATATATTTCTTTTATATATATTTATATATTTACTTCATATTTAAATATATTTAATTTAATAATTTAATTATAAATTTAACCATTTTAAATTTAGCCATGTGTATGCTTATTTGTTTAAAATATTTTGTTATATATAATTTACATATGCTTATAGCTTATTTATAGTATTATGGGAAAAATCAGTCAGACAGGAAACTCATTATACTCTCCACAAGCTTCAGTTCAACTATCTAGCTCATGTTTTGAATAAACTAAACTTAATGAGATTTTAAAATGGGCAAAACATAGTCTGAAGTCTTATTCACACAGCTGGGTGCCTGGCATATCTTCCTTTGGCTTGCTTAGCTTTCTTATCTGAGGACCCATATAAGTGATCAAGATACTAGAGCTGAAGTTGCAGCCTGATAGCTGAGGCACAGGAACAGACAATGCAGATACTTTCAGCAATTACAGAAGAAAAAAAAAAAAAAAAAATTTGTACTAACTTAGAGCTCAAGCAACCTTGAAGAAACACATTTTACTTTCATTCATCCATCTGTATTGCTCATAGATGAGGAAACCTTTATGGACAGCTCTATTAGATCAGACCAAAGGTCTGTTTAGCCATGTAATTTCTGAGAGTCCTCAATAGAAAATACCATGTGATAAGGGTAGTAAAAGAAAAAGCACAGATTTGCTTTTTTGCAGTTGTGACTTCATATAAAAGTAGCACGTGGAGTGCTGTCTGCTGCTATGTTTATACAACTTTCATATATATTTTCATAAATGAGGTTCCACGATCAAGATGCACCATGAAGGCAGCCTGAGGGAAGGATGTATTCTAGCCATTGCAAAGGTGACAGGCAATGTATTAACTGTGTCTTTTCCTGAAGTTTCTAGAAGTAAAATCTGCCCAGAAAGGCAGAATTTTGCTGAGTTTCCATGTGACCAAGTCCTAAACCTGTAACATTACTAACCTTTTATGGATACCAGTAAGTCAGTAGGTCATGAAGAAGGAAAAGACATGCTACCACCATACCTCTTGTCTGCAAACAGAACACAGAATATGTTCTGATTGCAGTGAATGTTTGCTTGTGTAGATGTCTCTTAACTGAAAGCTCTCATTATTCAAATTCCTCAATGCTTCTATTCAGCTGGTAAGAGTCCTTCATTTGCATTGTTGCATTTTCATTCACTGAAAAATTTCTGAGACCTCTGGTGGCTAGAATAATATGGCTTACACTCCTATGAATATAAACGAAGTTTTATCTAGGTCCATATTTCACAAATATTGATTTTAGACTCAGTTGGTGGTTGAACCTTTATTAAAAATGCTTTATCTCTGTTATCTCCAGTCTTGGAAGCATCGACACATTCTCATAAAAGCAACTTACTTTGTCATCCAAAAATACACTGCATTTAATAAATGATTAAATAACTAATTTTTCATTGAAGAATCATAAGACAGTACAACATTTTGCTTTTATGAAGATCATAAATTCATGATAATTCCCTTTGAATTCTAGGCCCTATATTTAACTTAAAGTGGTTGATTTGTTATCTATGTCTGAATTTGTTATCTGCCCTTGGAAAGGGAAGAGGATTTAGAAACCAGGCACAACTGCTAGACTTCATCTACTTTTGATATAAGCATACAAAATATCCTTTAGCAACAGAACAGAAAAAAAAGGTAACTTCTTGTATACTTAATATTATTGATAGTTACTGTTCCTCATGCACCTCCATTTCAACTTCCATTTCAGTTAGTGAGTGGAGAAATAACATATGATTTAATATATAGGGTTCAAGTCCCAAACATTTTTTGTGTGCTAGGGAAATTATAACTTCTAGTTTGTCTCTTTTTTTCTCCACAGTAATAACTTTTTACATTGCTTCTTGTGTTCACAAGTATGATACAAGCATTATTACTTCTAGTATATCATTTTACAGAAAACTGGAAGGGAGATTAATGTTATGGGAAAATACTCAGAGGAAAATAAAAAAAGACCTCAATTTTTTTTACACAGCAAAAAAAGCATGATACAGTGTATCATGTAAAGGAAGATATGTATATCCTCAGAATTAGTTGAGAAGAGTTTCATTGTGCTGGTAGGGGATACCTAAACTGGCCAGCAAGCTGTAATGACTCTGCATTCTTTCCAAAGAGGGAAAAAACCCCAGGATGAGCAGCAATTTCCACAGCAGTATGCTTTGGAGTAGTGTTGGAAAAACCCCACTCAAACTGTCTGTGCACACTTATCACATACAGAAAATTTGGTCTCATCTCTTAATAACAACCACCAACACTACTCTTCTGTCATGTGATTATGGTATTATACAAGTCAAGACCTTTTCCTGATCAATGTTATATTGTATTTGGTAAATGAAGTGCTTATCACAGAATCACTAAATCATCACAGTTGGAAAGGACCTTCAAGATCATCAAGTCCAACTTCTAGCCCTCCACTACTGTTATCTCTAAACCATCCCCTTAAGTGCCACAGCTACCTCCTTTCTGAAAACCTCCAGGGATGGTGACTCCACCACTTCCCTGGGCAGCGTATATCCTTCCATCTTTAAAATTGTACCTTTATGATCATACCTAAACCTTGGAAGACTGATGAGTTTTTGGTAGTATTTTTTCTAATTCCAAGTGTTGGTTATAATTTGTTATCCTGAATAATAATAAAGTAGAACAAGGCATCATTGACTTTAAAAAGCAAAACGTTAAGAACATGTTCTTCATGCTTGCTATTATGATATTACTTAATCAATAAGTCAAGCTAGATGCTGTGAAAATCCAAAATAGACTTGAAATTTAATCTCTCTTACTGTTAATCTGGGTTGCAGTACTATAATTTTCTGTACCATGTTGTATGTACTACTTGGCATTTTCAGTTAACACATCTTTACTATAGCTAAAACGGATAATTTTATGTTACACCACTTTTAACATAGTTGGTTTAATGATAGTTTGATTTGTGCAACTGCTGTGCAACAAGCATATGTTATAATAATGCATAATATCTACAACACATGGATGAGTATGAAATGTGCATTTTTTTCAATATAATTTAAATGAATGGAATTTCACAGAAACTTAATCATTTGATTCAGTATTATACAACTCAATTTACAAGTAAATATTTTTCACGAACACAAGATTATAAGGGAGTTTGCTATGGACATCCCTTGATCCTGATAAAAGGTATTAAGAAGCTGATTGCATCTGTAGTATGCAGTAGGTTAATAGTATTGTATAAAGTATCACACCTAGAAAGCTTTTCAGATAGCCATATGTTTGGTAGAAATTACCCTTCCAAACAGAGTTTGGGAACACCCAAACAGAATTTTGATAATAGATTTTCTTGCATGTTCCTCTGGAGTGAAATATGCATTATTCAAGCAGGTATGATTTTCTGAAAATAAATACAGTGGGTAGTACGGTTGCTCTACAAGTTTGAGGTAGAAATTTTGAAGTATTTACTTTGTTCATGGATGATATTCTAAGTGATTAATCATTTTTATTAGTAGTACTATTGAAGATTCAGACTTTTAATGGGATGTGTATATTTGTAGAGACAGCTAAGAAGATAATACACTAATGTATTGCACTTGCAATAGCTAACTCTTATTTCAGCTGGGAAATGAAAATGTAACGAAACAGAATTTCAGTTTGATAGCATTGATTACTTACTCTTATTTCGGCTGGGGAATGAAAATGTAATGAAACAGAATTCCAGTTTGATAGCATTGATTAGTCTGTAGGTAGTTTATCTTTGAAAAGCCATTTTCATATCATTCACATCTGATTCAGTGTCAAAGAGACAAACTGAGCACGTGTTATGTTTTATTAGTAGTTGCTCAAGTGGCTTGAATACACTATGCAGTTTCAGCAGTGAGTGAGCAATACTATGTGATACACTGTTGAGTTCTGAGTGCAACATAAAGTAAAAGCCCATGTCATTGAGCATAAAAAAGTAGAGTTATGTCCTATAGTGGTATTGCGGACTAGCTGAATTCTAGGTATAACTTTGATACAGCATGGTGCTGAAGAAGCACAAATGCTGAGCATCTCAAATATATGCATTTTGTTGTTGAAGTTTCAGATCTTTGTTCTGTAAATTGTTGTTCATGACAAACTATATTATCATGAATACTTTTCAAGTTTTAAAAGGCAGTTATTGAAATATAAGCTGTCACTTGTAGTGACATACAATGAGTGAGAATGTGACAGGTCTTTTTTTTTTTCTTCCTTGATTTCTCTTATGTTTTCAGTTAATCCCTTTTCTTTACAGAACAACTGCCATGTGTGTAAATTAACAGCATTACAGCACTTATAATGCCACTTACTTCTAGGTGGCTAAGCAATCCTCATATAAAGTTGTCATATAAAGATGAAACTAGATAGTATTAAGATATTTGTGATTATCCTTTGGTTTCCTGACATGTAACTATGGTTGCAGGACAAAACCAGATCCACCCTTCTATTCTTTTTCAGCTTTGCTTTTCCTGTTCCTGTTCAGGATGCTGCTGCTGTTGCAACCCATCACTATTATAAAGCAAGTCTTCTGGATGATGAGAACAAACACTGCTTGTATTTTATTCCTTTTTTTTTTTTTCTTTTCTAATCAGTTGAGTTGAGCATTTTGTTTTTCACATAGTCATAGAATAGTTTGGGTTGGAAGGGATCTTTAAAGGTGGTCTAGTCCAACGCCCATGCCATAAACAGGGACATCTTCAACTAGATCAGGTTGTTCAGACCCACCTCTCTGAGCAACCTCTTCAATCTTTCACCATCCTCATTGTAAAATACATCTTCCTTATATCTAGTCTAAATCTACTCTCTTTCAGTTTAAAGCCATTACCCCTTTTCCTATCACAACAGGTTCTGCTAACAAGTTTGTCCCCGTTGTTATGTTCTTATTACCTCTCTCCATAACTGTGTGTGGTATTTTTACAAACAGTTCTCCAGACAATGCTTCACATTAAGTAGAATGTACTCAGTCTACCTGGGTTTATTAATGATTATAGCACAAATATCTGTACTGACCTTTATCTAGATGTTGTAGGAAGGATTTCCAGCTTTTTGTCTTCAGATTCTTCCTCCAAAACCTGACTGAAGTATACTCTCTGAATGTTGCAGTGAGACTCAAGGGCTCTCCCTCCTTGCTGTAGTTCCCTCCAAAGGAAATGCAAGCACTCTGGCAGGGTGCCTGGCAGGCAGACCTGTCCAGGTGATGCCACACCAGCCCATCATGTACAGGGGGAGCAGATACTGAGCAGTAGGAACTGTCTGCGATTTAGGTACCGATGGTACCTTTATATCTTTAGCAATGTCTTTTCCTTCTGCAAAACAGGGAAAATTAGAAAACCATCTATAGTGGTGTTTAAAGACTTTGAAGTGTGGTATCTTCTTGGTTATTGTGATAGTCTATCAAGTGCTATATTTGATAATATGTTCTGCTATGTAAGAGTTTTGCATATAACATCATGGTACTTGTTAAGCAACCTGAAACTGTTAGCTTATTGTTTTAAAATAGGATTCATATTTCTTATTAACAGAAATTTACTGCAACAGAATTCTTACCTATACCTTCTGATAATGACTCAAAATGCAGACCTCCTGAAGTGCAGTACTCCAAGAGCTATCTTAGAACACAATGAAATTTGCAACATGATTGAAAACTAGACTTGTGCAGAAAAATAAATATACAATGCCAGAAGGGCTTTGAGGTTTGGAAATCAAACTTGTGAGTAAAAGAGGAAAAATGATTGCTAACAATTTTTCCTCAAAGGAATATAGTTTAGGTCAATTTCAATATGGCTTTACTAAATTTTGCATTAAAATAATGTGTTTTAATTTTATGCCCTTTAACTGTATACCTTTTAAATATTTTCAAAATCAAGAACAAACATTGACAAACCAAAAGTAAACTCTATTCCAAAAAGTGATCAAAATGGAATATTTTGATAGCATCAGAATTCTTTTTCAATTCTGACAGAAATTTCCACACAAGCAGTAAGAAAACATGTATCAAATAAAAGCCAGACATTGTAAGAGGTTTATGTAAAATGTAAATTTTTTTTTCTATTTACCATAGTAAGGCTGTTTGGCTTTGAACCTTTCAGTGTTCAATTTTATTAGGGCAGCCTAAACAACTTAGAAGTACCATGCTGTTGGTTTTTTTTCCCTTCCAGAGAACACAATGGCAAAATATCAATGGTACTCAGAGAGAGTGCAATTGTTCTTCCAACCATAATAAAATGGCTAAAAAGCAGCATGCATTCTTATTATTAACTAAGAAGTAAAATTGAAAAAATTGATAAATTGACCTTAATTTTCTCTTGTGCCACTGGATAGAAATACAACCCTCTGTTGAAGTCACCAGAGGCCTGATGATGCCTAAATCTCACTGGGTTTCATAAAATAGGCACTTACATAAGAAATAACTATAACTACATGTTTTAAATCTTCATCTTTGAAAAAAGAACAGAGTATCCAACTGTGTTGCTAGCATGCATCATTAGCTAACTGCTAGCTTTTTAAGCACATAATTCAGATGTGAACAACACTGTCAGGGGCACTGAGTATATAAAAGCAACAGATTAATTCAGTAAGACAGCTACGTGTGAATATATATTGTGATTACATTTATTCTGAGAGACTATTAGACTTTGTTATAACTTTTATTAGTGAGCATCCTGGTTGGTTTGTGAGATATAACATTTGTCCCATGGCTAACACTACATTATTTCAGATTTGTCCTTGTCTGTCTTTACAAAAACTTAGCATTGGTTCAAAACAAAGACAACACCCTGGTTCTCACATTTAAAATACAGTTCAGTCGTACAGAGACAGGAAGAAAATACCATTTCACCTTTTTACAACAGAATAAACGTGTCTAACTTCAAGAAAATGGGGCATCCCAAGTATTTTTACAGTTAATTTTCATTTTCTTTTTACATTCATGAATTAAAAATAAACACGTCTTTTTCACACTACAAATATAAGTTCATCTGAAAGTAAGAGACATTCGTGTTTGATTTTATAGCTGATTCTGCAAATTAAGGCCTACTATGGCAATTCCTTATCCAAAATTCATTATCACAGCTTTTATATTTCTTATAAGTTTTCATAATGTTCATTTTCTTATTAATCTGAAACTTCCATATTTTGGAAGCTGGTGGATTTTGGAAAACTATAAACTAGATTGACAAACTGAAATGACATATGTGGATTTCCTTCTTTGTTATGCCTTCCCCATAATTTTTACCCTTATAGGTTGATGAGTCATTCCATTAGAAAATTAGAGATCAATGAGAAAATTGTCAGATAATCATTCCCTGGAATCTTATAATTTGTCTTACAGCTGGTTGTGTGCTATGTGCAGTTCCTTGCTTTTCTATACCATTTTCAGTAAGTTACGCTTTCACTTTTTAATATAATCAAACAAAAAATTTTCAGAAACAACTTAGAAGACAAAACACTGAAGAATAAGTCTGTAAATTGAAAAGCATAGTAAATTTAGCAGACTTTTGGTATTTGCAAACTTGTTTTATTGCACTGTTAGATGCAGTTCCATAGGTCTGTTTGATTTCAGAATTATTTTAGGGTTTTTGAGCTTTGAGACTTTGGGGAGTTTTGTTCCATAGAATATGAGATAAATCGTGATAGTTGATTTTTTGGGGTTTTTTTTGTTGGGGTTCTTTGTTTTCGTGTTCTGCTGTTCATGTTTGCAGTAGAACTGGATGAAAAATAGCCTTTTCTGTAGTGTTGATTTGTTTTCTTTTAGAGTAGGCTCAAATGTTATGTTTTTTAACATCGGTAAGAAACTTAAATTTAAGCTGAGCAAATCCCAGAAAGCACTGTCTGAAATATTTCACGATCTCAGATTTTAAGTACATTCTAAATTCTTATGTTGACTCCACACATGACACTGAAATATAGACTTTTCATAGTTACTTTAAGTACTATTGTGATATTCAATAGTGAAATAGTTGTTTTGTAAAATAATTAAACCATATTTTATAATACCAATTACCTACCAGGCTTACAGAAAGCCAAGTGTTCAGTATGTTTTAGATATTCCATGTATGCTGATAATTACTTTCATTCTTTCAATATATCTTACATGAAATGTTCACTTCCTTCATTTCAGGAGCTGATGCAGTGGAGGCCCAGTGTAAGAGATTTGAAGTGAGGGCAAGTGAAAGTGGAAAAGTATTGTTTTCTGCAGATGAAGATGAGATTGTCATTGGAGCTGACAGGCTCAAAGTAACAGGTATGGTAATGAAAAGATTTCTAAGTAAATGTAAACTTCACCCTCCCGCCCCAAATACCCTCAGTAACAATTAATCTATTAGTCTTCTACAAACTTTTCATCCACTGAAGGGGAAAAAGCCTTCTTATCATCACTGATAGCTTGACCAGCTAAACAATACTGCATAATCTAAGAAATCAAGTCCTTTAAAGGCAGGTTAGAATTTAAACTCTGATGGACCAACTATGGTACAAATCAGCCCTTACCATAGTGATTTAGCTTTTATTTGTTACCTATAAACATTGTTCTGTGGTTCCTATACTATTTGTTCAGGTAATGCCCTTTCACAATGGTAAAATTTTTTTTTATACTTTTTTTTCTACATTCAAAGTATCTAGTCTAACTTCCATGTGAATTAAAGGTATGTCCTCTGCTTACCTCAGGAGGCTCAAATTAAGTGTAGTAAATAGAAACCTTGTGTTAACTTGAACATTTGTTCAACAAAATAAGAAAAAAATCAGGTATTTTCCTGTCATTGTTACATATAAGTTTGTGTTAGTAACTCATTTAATATTAGAAATGTGTTAGCTTATAAAAAATGGTTACCTAAGTTTGTTTTATATAGCTTTCACTACTTAATAATAACTTATCTGAACTTAGGTTGCACTTGAGCTATCCAATCATAGTCTAGAATGAGATACAAAACTGGAATTGTTTCATCAGCCAGGGGTGTTTAGCCTTAGCTCTGTCAATATCTGAGGATGCCTGCTTTACAAAGTTTGAGATGAACCTACAAGTTTGAAAGTACAATTGTGTGGGAAGCATAAGATGGTGCTGATTTATTATGATTATGATAAGATATCACTTTCTTCATATGCCTTAAGATTGAGGCTTGTCAGTATATGTAAGAAAACTTTTCTTCCTCTTTTTTTTTTCCTGTCTCACCCTGTCTATCTGCTGTATCCAAGCAATCTGTTTCAATATGTCTAAACCAAAGAAAAGGTTTTCACAAGCAGGCAGTTTAGTGATGTTGCAGTATCTAATATGATACACTCAACTCTATCAGTTTAACAAATGTGGAGTTAGGAGTGGGAGACACAGTGGGGTTTTGGAGTCAGGAGCAATTCTTCATAGATAGTAATTGTACAAGAATTTTACCATAGTAAAACCTAAGAAAATAACTAGAATAACAGAAAAAGAAAAAAGTGAATCATTCTGACACCTGCTAAGGCTCAAACGTGATCAGAATATTAAACACTGAGAAAGTGAATTCTAAACATACAGTCAACATAGGAGACTCCAAAGCATCTACATAATTTTAAAAATAAAAATCTTGCAAACAGCACTGAGAATTAAATTTTCTGCCATTAAGAAATGTAATTCTAAGTTGTAGTTGTCATAATATTTATTTTTAATCAGACTTCAAAGCAAAGCACTGCTTGACATTCTTTAGCTTCAAAGTGGCTTGAGTTCCCACAGCACCTTTTGACAGGAGTGGTAGAGAAAGCAGAACAACCAATGAAAATTTATCCAATGATGCCTACCATGGGCTATAAGATTGTCCCCTGTGAGAAGAACAGAATTTTCTCCTTAATTCTAGAAATAAACCTGACTGTATAAATATTTATATTAAGCTCCTCCACCCAAATTTAAAAAAAAAGTTTAAAATAACAAAAAAGTAAACCAAAAAACGCTTAACAAAAAAATAAAGTAGGAGAAAAAAAAAAGCAAAAAGTAAAAGCTAGGAAAATCTAAGATGAGGCTACTTTGATGTCTTCATCTGAGTTTCTTTCTCAGATTAATAGGAGGACATGTGTAGGTCAAATATACTTGACACTGGAACAGTGTCAGGGAAAAATCTGTGAAGGGCTGCAACTATCTTTTTGAGTATAGAAGTATATTCTTATAGTGGGTTCAGTATGGCTTTGATCGAAACCTTTTACTTCACTAGATGAAAGATGAGAGCCTTGATGTATCAAGGAAAGTTCAGAAGATACCTACATACTTATAGTCTAATAATATTCTAATAACATCCAGAATTAGCATGCAGAGGAGTGCATCAGTACCTCAGTTTTGATTTTTAGATTATGCTGTAGGACTGTGAGTCTGCAGGTAATTGAAATATAGAAAGGTCTTACAGAGTAGTTAAAAGGAAATGATAAAGTAGGAATATGGCTTATGGCTATAAAAAGGAAACATGACAGAAATACAAGGAAATATATGTGAATTGCAAATTAGGTTGGAAAAGTAGAAATAAAATATTTATAACAATACTGAAATGTAGAAAAATAAATGATTATTTGATGCATGTTGTTATTCTAGTAGGCATATATCTAGTGCCTTCAGACACTGAAAGAAATTTTGGTATGAATGGGAAAGATCTTGGATTTGCCACATTCAGTTGGTGGATTGTCACAGGATAGATGTAGTTAGGAAAGTGAAGTGTCCCAAGATGAAAGGAAGCACTTAATCACTTTAAGCTGTCTTACACAGCTAAATTATGTGACCACAGTAAAATTACTGTATTGATGTTGTAGTAAAAAGTTAAAGATTTAAGTACCATGAACACTGAATAATCCAGAATTTTTATAGTCATCCGTCAGTAACAAAAGCACGTTACAGGTAAGGATGCTGATAAGCTTATTCAGATCTCAAGGAAGCACTCAATGTCCACACTTGTCTATATGAGAGCTCTGATTGAAAGATAATATTATGCAGGAGTCTAACCACTTGGCAACAGAGCAACCTGCCAGAGGATTACTTTTGTGGTACAACTATAGAGCTGATTACAAGCATATATATGTGAGCTCCAAGCTGTCTGGGAACTGGAAGTTTTATAGGCAGGCTAAAAGTAATGAGATTAAATTAATAAATTTCTTATCTTTCACTGCATAAAGAGATTTATAGCTGCTCCTTAAGGGTAGAATGCATCTAGCCAGCTCAGATTACAAGTACTTGCATCAGCCTGCAGATGGCTACTACATTGACCTAAGTATAATAACAGTTTCTTTGCAAAAGAAAGATTTTCATTTTTGGCACTTAAGCAAAAACATGCCAAGGAACAGAATGATTTGTCCCAAGAATTTTTTCAAGAGAGAAGCTTTGATAAAAGAAGTTTTTATGAAAAGGGAATAGACCCAAAAGCTGACAAATGTGCAAGCAGTTCTGCCAGCTCAGGAAAATATGTTCAGTTTCTTACAGCCAATACTCAACAAGGCTGTTCTATAAACAGAGACATAGAAGGAGCTAGCATATAGTCAGGCAGGAGAAAAGGCAAGGAAGTGAAAAAAACCCAAACCAAACAAACCCCAAAACAAACAGCAAAATTACATTCCACTCTTTTAATGTTTATGTAGAGGAATCATTCTCTACCTAGAAAGTCAACTTAAGTCACTCCATAATCCATGCTTTCTGAATGTCTCTTATTTCCATATTTAAGTTTTTCTATTCCTTTTTTCATGATATCATCAGTTATAACAGAAGGCAGATTTTAATCCTTTCCTCTCTTATTGGTGTGTAATCTTTTTAATTCCATTAAATAGGGCTCATGATTTTGAGTTAATTCTGTTCTTCTCTGAGGTGTTCCTTTGCAGAACACAGCCAGCAGTTTCCCAAAGTTAGTGAAAAGACTATTTACTCTGTTCTGGTACAGGGCAGGATTGTTCTAGAGACTCCATATTGAGTCTAGTTTTCAGGTTAAACCTTTGACACCAAGATTAAGTTATTGAATGACTGTGGACTGTATAAGAATGAATATTTATCTGCATCATATTCCCAAACATCTTTCACATTCCCTGTTAAAGAACTGTGCAGAGTCCAGAGATGCAATTTAAAGTAATTCTAGTTTTAAAGGGCCTGACTTGCATGATGTCAGGCAAATCCACAAGGCCTATGTAAGGGTCAAAGCCCAATGGAAAATTGTGCCCATTATTAATAAGCTGAGATAACACTGAAACCAAACCAAGCCATCTTGTTTGGAAAACACACATTAAACATTTAAAAGGTTTTGATGCAGGAACTGGATATGAGATGGGTTCAGGTTTTGTAGTAAACTGTAACTCTTAAAACCTGAGCTAAGCCTGACACTCACATGCCCGCAGGCTTTGGTAGTTTTGGAAATGCACATTTAGATTACAGCAGTCAAACTTATCTCTATTCTTAAGATATATAGCTGCTTGCAGGAGGGAAAGGTGAATCTTTTTTTTTTTTTTTTTTGCCTTAAAGTACTTGCTTATGATTTATTTCTGCCTGGAAACAAAATTCTATTGTTGGAGATAACAGACTGGCTGCAAAACACTATAGGATTTAGGCTCAATTAAAATAGTGTGCTGCTCATCTTATAATGATGATGGCACAGGCCAGAAATATCTTGCTCCATCTTGGAACAGTATTCTCATGAGATGTTAGGAAATGGAGAACATTTGGATTTCAGTGTGTAAAGCCTTCAAAACAGAAGGAATACTATTACATTTTTAGTAAATGGTCAGGCATCTGACTTTTCCCCCAAAATATACAGATATACATCTTACTGTGAGCCACTGTTTTCTCTGAATCCTATCTAAAACCACTACAATTTGTGTGAATGAACAAGAAGAGCTTGACTATAGATTTAGGTAGAAAGTAGCAGAAAGAATTAAAAAAAAGAAATCCTCACAGAGAGGCAGTGGTTGAGTCCATGGCAGTCACACTTTGAGCTTTATTCAGAGGAAAAGTTACAGATTTCCACCAGTAACATCTTGGACTTCACTGTTATCCATAGATCTATTTATAAATCAGGTATGCAGTCAAAGCTGTGAAAAACATTTCTGCTGTGCAATATACCTCAAAGCTTATTCATAGCAGACTCCTACAAGCTAGGAATAATTTCAGGCACAGCAAGCAACTCCCAAAAAAAGAATTTTATCACCCACAAAAATATGACCTGCAGACTTCAGCCTACATGGTGAATTTAAATTTCTGTCCTCATTGTAGCTAATGATGAGTTTACATGTCACACTGTCTGACAGCATTACATACAGCACACCAAGACACAAGCATAATAAACCATCATTTTGGCTAGAGAAAAATATCATCAATGTATATAGGCTTTTGTATTTGATTTAAAAAGTGTATTACAATGAAGATTTGCTCAGAGTTCAGAAAGTACAGAAGTGTGTATGTGTGTATGAAGATTAAGCGCAGATAGAAATGTATAAAAATTCAGTATGGGTAATGTAAATTCTAGAAAGAAGAGTTGCAAAAATCAACATATATTCTGTAAAAGAAATGAAGTTATATGTGCTATGAATCATCTCATAAAAAGAGAATAAAGCAAAAACCCTCAATAACCAGGCAGAAATGGGTGCATCTGAAAAATCTATAACTGCTCTGAGAATCGAAATTGCAAATGGATTTAAACTTTATGGCTAATGATGAAAGGGCAAAAAACCTATGTACTAGTGATGACCACTAAACCAAAAAGATTATAGAGATGAAGCTTTTTATAAACAAGAAAAATCATCTAATGCACAGGGCCTTGTGACAGCATTGTGGAATATCTGGGGGCCTCTTGTTTCTTTTAACTATGGAGACAGACATTTGTTAGGGAAAAAAATCAAGATGCAGACTGTCAAAAGATTATTATAGATTATAAGGATGACAGCGTTGAAAAGTAACATAAGTAGTGTTGCTGATCAGTTGGAAGGAATTAAAAATATGAAGGAGGAAGGAAATCTGAGAGTGTAATGCGAATATCCCTGATTTGAAAGGAAAAGACAACAGCAAAACAAAATCAAATTGACTTCTGGAGGTCAATTTTAAATCCTCAGAGATTTCATGAGTAAGACTCACAGGAGTTCTGGAAAAAGGAGTTAGCAAGAATTTTGGATCACAAGCTGAAGAATATCATGTGATGCAAGAAAGTCAAACATGAAGCTAGAACGTAAAGAAAAGTAGAGCCTGCAGGTCTTCTGCTCTGTTCAATGCTGGCAGAGTTCTCTCCAAAGTGCTTAGTCCAGTTTGGTGCACCATTGTTCAATAAACAATTGGATAGAATCTAGAGCCATGAGGTTGATTGGTTGTCCAGAAGCATGATCTCTGAGGGAACAGAGAAAAATGTTGCTGTTTAGCTTGAAGAACAAACACCAAATGTGGCTGGTTTTGAACATATCTTGACAAACTAAAGCATCAATGGTTAACCATGTTGATGTTCTAAAATTACACTATACAGCTACCCTTTCATCTTACTGGAGACAAAATGAAAATAATTTGATTTAGACCATAAAAAAGGACCATTCTCTTGTCCTTTATTTCCTTCTGTGTACAGTTCTTTGCATGGTGTATTTTCCAAACAAATTTCATATGTATTTTCAACTTCATTTTTAAGTTAGGTTCTATGCAGTGAAGATGAGAAACATCCATGAATAAGCACGCTTCAATACAAGAAGGGATAGGATGAATGAGTTTAGAAAGGTAAAGCAGATAGAGACCTTTCCTTTCAGAAATCATCATGCTGTAGTTAGCCCCCATTAAAACCTACATGTCAATGTTGCCTGCTGGTATGTAAATGTTCATAGGTAAACAAAAGTGAATATGCCTACCACAAATTTTACTGGCTTGATATATGAAGAACACTTGTATTGATCCTATCAACACTAATATCAGTAATAGGTAGAGTGGAATATTTTTATCTAGCTGTTCCTACTTAGAAAGCATTAGAATTCAGTTTTATAGTAAATATTCTTTAGCAAATATCTTGATTTTCATTGAAGCCATTAGGTAGCAGATTTGTAGAACATTTGAAACAAATTTTATGAGCATGCTAGAAAAAGACTACTAGAGCATAAATCTAAGCATATGCACATGTGCACAATCAGGCACACCTTTCAGCTCTTCCAGGCAGACTCCTTCCTTTACAAATGCCAAAACATCATTTATCTCAAGCGGAGACTTTGCCCTTAAGTCATCATCATTCTAAACCAATCCAATACATAAAGAGTGATAGGAGTGACAGCAAGTACTACAGGTTATAACAGTGTAACTAGGAATAGTGATTTTTCATGTCCTTTTTCTGCATCACTTTCTGCAAAGCAAATATGTTATGATGATCAAAGATCTAGATACAGCAGCATGTGAGGTTTTCAAGTACCTGACTGTATATGATATCATGCTAAGACACGAGATGTATTCAAGATCAACAAAGCAAAATACTGGTGGTAGCCAGTACATTACATCAAACCATTACATAGCCAAATTTCATTTCCCAGTTTCTGGTTGAAAGCATTAGGTAGGTTGGGTAGCTACATCTGAAACTCTTATTAAACATCAAGGGAAGCTACCTTTTTAAAATAAGAAGTATTTATTTTCAAATCAGGTAAACTAGTTGTGTTATTTTTGCTATTCTTAGCTTAGCAGCATAACCAAATTATGGACTACTTTTTAAATCTGTTTTTTACACTTGCAGTGTGGAGCAGAGAAAATGCAGTAGATAAAGCATACTTTGCAGGGAAGTATTTATCAACAATTTTGTTTCATGATTTATCTGTCAGGACTGTTTTCAGGCTTTTTGTGGTTGCAAGGTTTTTTTCATTCTTACTCTTACTTTTGGCCTTGCCTCCTTGCATATTTAGGATGAAAGCAAAAGACTAATTAGAGTTTCTGAATTTGAAGCTTTAATGAAAATGTTCCTTCTTTTTTTCATAACAGCAAAACTAACAGGAACTCAAAATTATATTCTGAAAGCATTAGTGTGAAAAATTAGTACAGATATTAAAAGGAACTTTTAATACAAAACAAGGACAAGAGAAAAGGGAGTATCCTGCTGAAAAAAACCCCCCAGAACATATTACTTACAGTGATAAAATGTTTGACTAAAGAACAAGGAAGACTGAATCTGAAAGAAATAAATTCCTTTGGAAGGTTTAAGAATATAAGAATAGAGGTCTTTCTCAGTAGGGTTCTCTTCAGTGAAAGCTGAGAGGCTGGATTGGTAAGAACCATGACAGTTTGTTAACTGGATAATATAGAGAAATACCTCTTAGAGTTAACCTAAAGAAAAGGCAAAATAAGAAAGGTTTTCTTTCTTGTATCTTAACCTGTCTCTGAATCTGGTAAGATCTTTGGTTGATAGCTGGACAAAGGAAATAGTGTCTGTCTGCAAAAGAATTTATTTCATGATGGTTGTCCAATTGTATGACATTCTGTTCCTTAGACATGACAGTGCCAGTGCCCAGTGTTTGGTATTCTGCTCTGCAAGTGCCTGAACAGAATTTAATGTCTGAGGATATGAATAACAGCTTTCTCTGTCAGCTGACCACACCAAATTTTTGTGCAGAAGTAAAGCCTGCTTTGCTAATTTTAGCTAGACATGCTTTGTTGAAAGGTGCATAAACCTTAAAAATCCTACAGTGATTTTATGATAGGTGTATTGCAGCAGTGACAAGAGAGTGATTTTTGAACCTCTCCTGACTCATAAAGTAAAAGAGCAAAGACTAGACTAGGGGTTATGCCAACAAGGCTCACAGCAGAGCTGGACTGTTACAAGGTTTGCCAGGTAATCTGAATTGTTTTTGTAATCTGAGTCCTAATACTGCTCCTCATTGACATAGAAAGGAGTATTGAGACCAGCACTGATAAATTACTCTGTGACCAGTTCAGTCCTGTCTTAAAAATGGAGTGGTAGATCTAGCAGTAAATTACTGCCATAAACCCTTTTCCCATAACCTCTGCAATGTATGTGGCAATGTATGTGTCTCTTGTGGTTCTTGCCTGTAAAAACATCTGAGTCTTTGACAAAAGATGTGGGTTTTTTGGCCAACTTTTACATATTGCAGTATGCATTAGTATCTTTTCCCATCTGGCAAAAAATATACTGTCTTTCCTATGATTAATATAGATCACACATAGGCACGCAATTGCTAACATGACCATTGATGGTTTACAGTTATTGCAGTTAACTGTTTTGAAATACATCTGCTTCCATTTTGTTGCTAAATTAAAAGCCTTGCTTCACTGCTATACTGACTCAAAGGTAAGAATTTTAAATGACAAATTACTGTTGCACATTCATCTTCTCTTTCACAGCTGCTGAGTTTCTGTTTAAAACTGCAGTAAAGACCTACCTAAGTTAGGTCATTTGCCCTTTTGCATTGAAGTAATGTACTGTATTCGTCTGTGTCATATACTTCTAGAGAGAAAAGCAGAACATTAATAAAGAGCAGAAATAAAAAGTTGTAATAGGTGATAATCAAGATAGCTAGTGGTAATATCAAATAGAAACTTTTTAACAACTTATGAGAAACTGATATTATAGCTTCATGTTATTTCTCTAGTCTGCAAAAAAAAAGTTTTTCAATAATTGAAATTACTAACATTTTTGTTTCATTTTGGTCTAATAGGTGCCATAATATATCAATATATCTCTCTTTCAACATTGTAGAGGATTCTTCTCATATTTACATTTTTTCATGAATTCAAAAGTATTTGAAGGCACTTTTACAGTGGCTTTTAAAATACTACATACCTGCATAAGATGGACTTTTATATGTGTATTAGTGCCCTCTACAGGATGCACAAATGTGCTTATGTAAATGCCTAATAATACCTTACCAATAACATGCTAATTCCTATAGAGTAAAAATGCTATAGGAGAGCTATTTTGAAAATCTGTGTGCTACACCTGCTGCTTGGTGGCTTTCTTTTGTGTAAGAGAAACAATTTACTAAATTATAAGAATACAGCAGTGATTATCACAATCACAATTTTTCAGGATGCTGCAGTAATGGCAAAGTGCACATTTACATATGGCATAAAGAACTAGCTGCTAAAACCTATGTAAGGCAGCCTATGAATAAATTTTAATGCTGAGTAACTTAGATGAATTCTGAGATAGTTACAATAAGATTTCCAAACAAGCTTTCCCAGTTTAGATAAAATTCAGATGTCTGACTGACTAGATGTTGAAGGAAAAAACTTTAAAGTGCTTAGATTAGTCGCTCTAGTCTCAGTTCATGAACTAACCTCTAAAAATGCCAATTTCTCTTTTTTGCTACAGGGAAAATATGGTCTACACTCCTAACTTAGGTAACCAGTGAGATACCTAGAGTTAATGGACAAACTCCTGATAATTTCCTCTGAGCTTCTGACTTTTTAAAAATCAAATCATTAATTTGTGAGATATCTTAACTGAAGGACAAATGCTTTTTTCTTTTATTAAAAGCTAATCATTAATTCTTTTCACTTAGAGCTTTTAGAAGAAAATTGGATAGAAATTTCAGACTAGGTTTTGTAAGTAAGCAGCTAGATTTTGTAAGCAAGCAGCTAGATTTTGTAAGCAGTAGGCAGCAAACAGAAAGTTTGGAAATGGGAAATTATGGCTGGTTGTTCCTGAACTAGGTGAGAAACAATTTTCTATTTCTCACATTTTACCCGTTCAGGTTCTAACATGTTTACATGTTATTCTGTACAAATACATGACACTTTGCTTTTAGGAAAAATCAAGATACATGATCTGCACGTAGTCAGGCTGTACAACTTCCTACCTATAATGTACCTCTGATATGGCCACATTAGTGTCATACCTGAAACCTTCACTATTTAGCTTTAGTTCTGCTGCTGAGGGATTCCACAAGATTGGAATCGCAGCAATCATGCCAATCATGTCTTCATAAAATAAGCTACTTACACTTTTGGTATGTACACCCTCATCTCAAAAATCCAGTTGCATTGTGCTTTTTAAATATGAGGACCTAGCTAAATTCCATTTAAAACCATTTATTTAAATTTAGAATCTTGAAGAGCTGCACAGTCAACATGTGGTCCTGAAGATGCATTCTGACTCCTTTGGGTTTCTAATGAGCTCAAGATAAATTCTAATAATTGTACTTTTAAAAAAGAAGCAACAATTATTTTCTGTGGTCCTTTTATAATCCTTGGTCAGGCTACTTGAATATTTCTGATTTTTTTTCAGTTTGTCAGTAGTCAGCTTTTCCAAGATTTTAGTGTTGAACAGTAGCTAGCTAAACTCACAAAGGCACTTTTTAGTTTTAGCTATGCATACATAGTAAAAGAATTAAGAACTGTGGTTTTTAATTACAATTAAAGTTTTAGAACATCAAGTCTGTGTTTTCAAGGTCTTTTCAGCGGTAAAACAATCTTGATTAATTACTTATATTTCTCTGTGAAATCTGTGGATGCTTTAATTTAATAATAAGTGTGCAACAAGT
This sequence comes from Galbula dea, assembly GCA_013399015.1. Taxonomy (NCBI): domain Eukaryota; kingdom Metazoa; phylum Chordata; class Aves; order Piciformes; family Galbulidae; genus Galbula; species Galbula dea. The sequence goes on from VWZX01005330.1 coordinate 2,943,867, forward strand.
AAAATCGCAAGCTTCAAAAATGAGAAACATATTACAGACTCCTCTTTAAAGTCTCTAACTCAGAAGATAAATTGGCATTGCAGTCTAATACTTGTATATTCTCAGTACTTCATCATATTGTTACTTGACACTTCCCAAAAACCAAAAAAAAGATTAAAGCAGTGAGACTCAGCTGTGCCTGGTGCGCTGCAGAGCCATATAATTTGTAGACATCAAAATGCTATACAATTCCATTGTCAGTACATTTGAGGTGGATTTCTTCCATCAATGATGTGGAGGAGAGGGATAATTCTAATATATGGCTCAGTATTCACATGAAAATAATTTATAATTTTTTTTATTCTTGCTTTCTCAACTCTTAAGCTCTCTCTTATGAATTCTTTTGATAAAAATGCTTAGCCCTACTAACTAATATGCTCAGGTGCCAGCCTGCTCATGCTAATCTGTTATTAAGTCACTGAAAGGTGCTAGTGTTGTGTAAGCTAACTCATAAATCACAGAAGAATTATCTACTGGTACAAATCACAAGCACAACATTTCCTCAACATGCACATACATAAGCAAATATAAACCAGCAGCAAATACCAACATTGTACTTCCATTGTTTTTATGAAACTTGCCATTTCCCCAAGGCTGAATTTCAGGAACTAGTAAATGAAGTAGAAACTAGTAGTTTACACTCATCTGTCTGAATTCTGAATAGTCCATTTCAGCAGGAACATGTCACTTTCATTTGCTCTGTGTCAAAACAAAGTGTGTTGTAAAGATCTGGTCTTTATAAATCTGCTGTGCATAAAGGGGTTTCTCTATAAATAGGGAACTGGACCTTTGGCCTTTTTGCCTGACTTGTACTGTTTACAGAGTTTTCCCCAGCAACCCCTATAGCAACTGGTGTTCTTTGACCAGAAGTTTGCCTTCAGAGGCGCTTCATTCTTAGTGAAGTCTTTACTTTTTCTCTTCCACTGGAAGCCAGAGGTGGGAATAATTTTTTTCAGTTACACTTACAGTTTTGATTTTACATCCTTTACACATAGACCATGCCCTTGGTATTTTATTTCCTCTGAAAGGTTCAGTTTTTATAGCTATCCATTCTAACTCATGTTCCTTTGAATACAGTTCCCTAGCTACTTGCTTTGAGTTGCACTTGAAAGGGCTTGAAGGTTCAAGTCTTTTTAGTTTTATTCTTTTTTTTTTAATACATTCACCTATCTCAAGAATGTCACTTCTCTCAAAGTAGGTCTTAGTTATGATTCTGTAAGTCAGGGAATAAAGCTGATAGATCCTCGTCTTACTTCTGTAAAAAAAAATAAGTGTTTTAACATGGTAAATTATTAAATACCCAAAGTATATTTCTTTCATTAAAAAATGCTATTCACTTTGAATCCTGATTTATATTGTCATATATTCATAGAAAGGTGTTTTTGCAGCACCATTTCCTAAGCAGTCCTGAACTACATGATCTAACTTCCCATCAAAGCACTAAAGATTCACATATAGTAAATTAAAAAATAAATAGTTTCCTACATTTTTTCTTCTGTTCTGTACTTTTCAGTAGTGCTGATCCATGTCTTTTATTTGCTGTAAAATCCCTTTCCAGTTTTCTTGTTCCTGCTGTTTAACTGCTGGAAACATGTCAGTAAATTCTGGCTGGCAGATCTTTTTCACCTTTCTTACTAAAACCAACATAATTGTAAGTGTCTGCTTTTCTTCCAGGAAAAAATAAAAGGAATATATTATATTCTAGAACTTGCTGATAACATTTTATTTGAGGATAAAACACTTACTACCACAGTTGCTTCACTTTTGAGGCTATATGAGAAGAAAAATACGTATCTGGGATTATATCATCAAATAGCAAAAGGAGCACATTTGGTTTGTTTTGACTTTTAATCATATCTTATTTCATTATATCAGTTTATCCTTAATTCTACCTGCCTAGATTTGCAGTCAGCTTGGATAAACTTGTTTTTTCTAAATTTCTGTTTTATTAGGGGAGAAACGTCTTCCCATCTTTTAAAACAATGCTGCTGAAGGTGAGGAGATACGAATGCTGGCTCAGAACCAGCTGTCATTTATATATTGTTATCAGTCTTTGCCTAATATTATCTTAAGCACTTCTGATTGAGTGTCAGACCCATAATACAGTGGTGTTTTTTACATCTTTGCATTAATTCTGCTCTTTCAAACACTACAGCTGTGACCTTTTCATAAGTAAAGATTGACAATTCTGCATCCTGCTCAGTTATTTACATTTTCATATCCCATTGCCACCTTCAAAAATACAAAAAGCCCTTGGCCTTGAATGGCTTTAATTTTTCTGATTATAAAGGTGAATGGGATCTGGGAGCACACTCTTTGATTTCTGATATTCAGGTCCTGTAGAATTTCATGGGTGCTATTATAGATGAGGTTGAGATTTATTCTGAGTGACAGAAGGCCTGGCTGTACAGACATGCTGTTGCTGTCTCTTAAGGTAGCAGAATTGCAAGGCAGTGTCAGGTTTAAAAAGCAGATTTTGCACAACACCTCTGTGAATACTTTTAGCTAAAGAGATATGCAGTTTTTTCCCTCCTGTGGTTTCTCTGTAACACTCAGCAAAGTTTGATTATAGAAAGTGAAATTGGTTGTTTTCTTGTGACATCTTCAAAGCAGCAGTGCTAATGAATTTTTTTTCAGTATGCTTGCCAATATATTTGTAAAGCTTCTAGATTTCTGGAGATAAACCCCTACCACTTTATTGCACTTGGAAATCCCCTTTTCTTCTCTTAAATTTTGTTTTGTTTTGTTATAAATGAAAGGGAAGTTTAGAATGTGACTAACAATGATGATTTTTCTGACAATAATTTAGTTTAACATTTAATTAGGGTTTTTTGGCTTCTTGCTCAGGACATTTTCTGTTTAACACTGTAAAATGATATTATCAATGAAAGATTCTATAGCTTCATTCTACTTTCAAATTGTGTTAAGATCAATTGACTAAATGTTGTTAACTGCAAAAGTATGTAGATGAAATGTTTAAATAAAATACTTTCAATAATCCTTTATTATATCTAAAAATGTAATATTTTCAGTGATATCTCAGTTCTGTTGAGTGCTTCATACACAGCTACTGTGAGATATTGTTGGTATATTTTCAAGTTTACTCAGAATTCAAGGCTGAAGACACAGGAAAACTTCTGTTGAAATATGGCAAGTAATCCCAGAATATGTAGTAATCATACATTACAATATGGGTTTATTTTCAAAAGTAATTGTGCTGTATTTTATTTATGTATTTTAGGCACGGAAGGAGCAGTGTTTGGGCATTCTGTGGAGACACCCCATATCAGAGCAGAACCTTCACAAGATCTCAAGTAGGTGTTGTTCAAAAAGTTGTTTTAAAATCAAGTATTCTCAAAAATAATTAAGTCTTGATTAAAAGTAAATATCTGTATAATAATATATACTGCCTACTTAATGACTCATACATATCCAAAACACTGGTAGACTTTAATTTGTTCTAACCAGTCAAAAACCCCCCACAATCTTTTGTCACACAAGATGTAAAATATATTACTTTTATAAATGACTTGCCTCTTGTAGCAGAAACCTTGACATGTATATTTTACCCAAAGATTGGAATAATTAGATGGTTTTAAGGTCAAGTAAGTATAGTGCTGCATCAGACCCAGATTTTGATTTTTTTATGAGCTGTTACAGAATATGTTAGTCAAGTTAAAGTAAACAGACCCAGTTTTTTTTCTTCAAATGGTGTTTCTGAATTGTTGGCTTTTTTTGAATACCACACACACACACTTTTGAAAAATTCATTACAAAGTGAGGCTACATTTGTGAATATAAAACATCCACAGTTTTCTGTACACATCACAATAGTGGATAAATAAGTAGTAAAAAACCAAGTGCACATTTCACATTGGAGTAGGGAAAAGGTTCTAGTAAGAGTTCAGATAGAATATTGCTACCACAATAGATGACAGAATTAATTGAGTTTTGTGTAGTTAATTTAGAGTGCTGAATAATCTCTAGCCTTGTTCTGTGACCAAATCAAATGTGAAAATAAGGTCCAATAGCTAAAATTTATTACAAACTTTTCAAACTGGGAAACAGACAGTGTGGGTCAGATGGTTTGGTAAAGGTAGCACTTCTAAAGAAATGGATGGATAGGAATATCTTACAAGAGTCATCTAGTATGTTAGACCCTTCAGTCTGAACTTAATAGTACACAATGCTTTACAATATTATTTCAAAAGATTCAGGGCTTTGAAGACAAGTAAAATCAGGATAAAAAAGAAGATGGATAGGCTGTGCCAATCCAATGAAATCTTTTTCCCTTGATAAGATACCTGATCTAGAAGACAAAAAGTAAGTACTTCTATCTGGAGTTAAGTAAAGTGATACAGTGCTATACCTAACAAATAAAAATGCAAGACAGAGAAAACTGTAAAATTTTAAGTATTGCATAATAAGCATTGCAATGAAAGTTTCTTCAGCACTGATGTTATTTCCAGTTTTAATAACTCCCTTTGTGATAGAAGGAGGTATACAGGTCTAGAAGCACTGGCAATTAGAAGATCTTGAGTACTACAATAAGAACATTATGAAACTCAACAGTATTATGATGAATACTGGATGAAATATTAGGTAGAAATTACCATTCTGCCTCTCAGATGCAAGAGTTTATGGAATAGCCTTTGAAAAGCAACAGGAACAACTAAAATTCTTTGCTTTCAGTAACTGAATTATGTTTACTTTACAATTATGCCATGCCATGGTTTCAGGAACACACAGATGGGTTCCAAGTATAGCTGTCTTCAGCTAACAGGGTTATGAATGTAAATGAAATACCCCATGAATCCTATCTCAAAACAAATATAAAGCTTGAAGCAATTGGAAACATTTCCACAGTGCTGAGTTAATGAAAAACAAGGTAATTTTGCACTCTACAGATTAATGTAAAGGAAGCTGAGTGGTCCATATAGTTCCAGCCTAGGAGTAGATATGAAAGCACATGCTCTGCTCAAGTATTTCATTTTCACAGATGTTCTATGTAGAAGTGTTTTACTATTTTGTTAATGGAAATTCAACAAGTCCTCAGTGCCTAGGGGGTGGTGTTAGTGATGCTAGAACTCATTTCTGAAATGCTTTGGACTCTAAACAAAATACAGTCTTGTTCTACCATACCTGCATGCTCCTCTTTTGTTGTAGTTTTTCTGAGGAAATGTAATTTGGTATAATGCTTGTAGTCCATAAAACTTGTACCATACATCATTAATGCCAAGTAATGCTGATGTAACACCCATAATATTTTCATTTCCTATGATTTTTCATTTCTTGTCATTTTTAACTGAATAGGCTTACTACTGCAATATTAAAAAGTGCTATTTGGTTTTTTTCCTTTGAGCAATATTTAATTTCCTTATTCTTTCTGTAGGCTAAATTTCTCCCTTGAGATTTTTTTCACTCTTGTTCTTTTTCCCCTTCCCAGGAGTATATCCATTTTCTATGCCACCCTCTAGCCACTTTCCCAAGAAAAAAGACTTCTTAATTTTGCTGTCTTTCTATTTTCTCCCCTCATCTCCCTGATAATTTGTGTAGTAGCTAGGCATTTTCATTCATATTTTATAGAAAGGCAAAAGATTCTTAAGTTTCTATGTGTTTTCTGCAAACCAGTGCCTAACTAGAGAGGAGATTCAGAGGATGGAGATTGTCTGGTGGATGGTTACAGAGCGTATATGACCTTATAAAACTATTAGTTCCACAGTCCACCAAACAGCTCCTAGTGCTTATATCTGTAATTATACAGAGAACTCCAGACATAGCCTAAGGAATAGAGAATGGTGATTTTACATATCTTACCCTGTAGTTTTCATTCTGTCTTCTAGAATTATATCTTCAAGATATAGTTCATTGCCAAAAAGAAAGAAAAAAACCTATTCAACTTCTTCATAGTCTACCACTCTATTTTGTATTGCAGAAGGTAAAAAGTCTTTAGTTCTCTCTGAAGTGGTGCTTGCCCTAAAAGTTACTAAACTCATCAAATCTTTTCTGAGGTTTGTTTAGGTTTTTTTGGTTTGGGTTTTGTTTGGTAAGTTGTTTTTTTCTGGGCTCCTCTATTCTTGGACTTTCTGGATACAGTCCAAGTATGAGCCCCTGGAGAATATATATATCTCTCAACCTCTGTGTTTAATCTGCAGAGCTGTCCAAGGAATTTCAGCAGAGTAGTTTTCCACATGAGATGCAGTTTCCTCAAGATGTGGATCAGGACAGTGACACAGTTTATCTCAGCTAAAACAAATCTGTTTATATCAGCTTAAGGCCCTTTAGGGAAAAAATATTAACATATCATTAGAAGACTATAAGTGATTTAGACTGTCACTTGCTAACCACAGGAAGCTAATGATTTGCAAAACTGAGAAGATTTTTTTTTGTCAATCAGTTCTCACGTTTTTCCAGTTGTTCAAAGAGGCCAGTTTGGCTCTTCACCCTACCCCAGGCACTTTGTGTTCAGATCTTACTCTTGACAGCCACGTGGGCATTATCTGTGGGCATGTTGCCTCAATCTTTTTCTGACAAGGTAAATTTCTATTTTATGAAAATATGTTCTGAAACACACTTCTGGTAATGGAGCTATTTCTGGAAAGAAAATAAACTTACAATAAACTTACTGTAAGGATGTTTAGCAGAGTGGCAGGGCATGTGCAGAAGAGATTTAATATCAGAACAAAATAAAGGAGATTATGAGAAGAGAAATTTTTTGGGTAGAATAGGTGTAGCTCAAAGATATCAAGGCTATGAGGAATCCTTTTCCCATACCTTTCCTTAAAAAGCTATTTTGGATTGTCTCATATGCAGATCTTTGTCTCATAGCCTGAAATTTAGACTTTCAAGATTGTTGTGGTATTTCTCTAAGAAATGAAAACTCACAGTCTCAACTTTGCATTTCTACTATTTTTTAATTTTTTTCTCAAAGGTTAAATTTTAGTGGACTTTACATTCTAGAATGCATGGGGTTTTACTACCTGAGATTACAGTTAGGTTTTTGATTTATTATGATCTTAATATTATTTCTGATTTTGATAGTTTCCCTGTCTTTAGCTATTCTGACTATGCCCTTACCCAGTCTGAGAAGCCATCCATTAAGTTCACTTAAATGTTTCTCACATCACCTTGCTTATTTTGTTAAGCTCTTGGTTTAAGCTTTGCTCTCTGTAGATTTCTCAACTTTCCTTTATTTCCCTATGTGTGGAAAGTGGTTTTCTGCTTTATCATCTATGTCAAATATCATTTAAATATTCAGTTGTTTCAAGTGTCACTGAGACAATGCAGATCCACTGAGCTGAAACCAGTGGCATGTACAAGGCAATTAGAAATCATATTTGAGCCTGCTGGTTTTATTTCTGGGTTAATGAGACTTTCCGGAGTTATAATAGCAGCATAATGTCAACACATGCCAAAGTCAGTTACATGCAGAGCACAGACATAACATGAAACTTTATACTGAATGCCATTCTACTGTTCTGATTTAAGTCCAGAAAGTTTTCTCTGTATTTAAGTTTATTGTCCCTGATTTGAAAAATTAGATAGTTGGGAAAGGCCTTTAATTATTCCATGAAAAAATTTACTTAACTTTCTCTTACTTAAGCTAGTGCTGTGAAGTTACAAAATAGAGAGCCAAATTGTGCTCTTAAAGGTTATGTTCCCACATAAATCAAAGAAAGCTTCCCATGAATATATAAGAATGTAAACCCTAATTGTACCTAACACCATCAGTGTTCAGTGGACTGCTTTAGGGACTGTTTTCATTGGAGGACTTTTGAAATCAGTTTTCTTGATTATCAGGGTAGCCCGTTGTTCTTTTCATAATAATAGAAATTGAAAGAGTATATATTTTAAAAGTTTTGAGGTTTCTGGAAAAGATTTTAAAGATTATTTAAAATAATATAATTCTAATTTGGAACAAAATAATTTCACTTGTGGAAGGAGAAGACCCTGCCTTCTATGGAGCTTTGGGGTTAGAGGTGCTTGTTTAAAAGGAAAAAGTGGGAAGAGGGATAGAGAGAAGCTTGGCACATCCATTTGCCTTCCCTTCTCCTCTTTGTGTCTTGCCTCTCCGCAGTCCCAGCCTGCCACAACTCTTTACCTACAGGCAACAAGACCGATGTCACAACTATTTTAGTCTGTAGAAACCTACAGAAACATTATCAAGGTAATGTGTAGGTTTTCCATTGGCTTTATAGTTGCAAAAATATTTATTTATTTACCTATTTGTTTATTTATTTATTACAGGAATCCTATTCATAGAATCATAGAATCATTAGGGTTGGAAAGGACCCTCAAGATCATCAAGTCCAACAGATAGCCCTACACTACTCTTGTCCCTAAATCATCCCCCAAAGCACCACAGCTACCCACCTCTTAAAAACCTCCAGAGATGGTGACTCCACCACCTCCCTAGGCAGCCTATTCCAATACTTCACCACTCTTTCAGTGAAGAAATTTTTCCTAATATCTAATCTAAACCTACCCTGGCACAACTTAAGCCCATTCCCTCTAGTCCTGTCACTAGTCACAAGGGAGAAGAGGCCAACACCCACCTCCCTAGAACGGCCTTTCAGGTAGCTGAAGAGAGCGATAAGGTCTCCCCTCAGCCTCCTCTTCTCCAGGCTAAACAACCCCAGCTCCCTGAGCCTGTCCTCATAAGGCTTGTTCTCCAGACCCTGATTCCACCTGAAAAAAGCCACAACAATATATGTTGGCAAGACTATCATATAAAACAGTTAAATACTTGGAAGTATTGAAGTATTTCTTAACCCCTAGGTGTAAAGATGCCAGTAAACGGGAAAAGAATACCTGCTTTACATGTCTGATCTCTAGTTGAAGCATGCTTTTTAATACCCTGTTTTGAATACAAATTCCAAGTTGGCAGAGGTTCATTTCAGTTTTTTTACTAAGTAAAAGGGTTGGATACACTGCTTAAATAGACATGAAGCAAATAAATTATTCATATCTGTACAGGGGAATCTTCTATTTCCTTCTATTTTAAGAAATCTCTCCTGCTAGCCAACTGAGCAAAAATTAACACAGATAAATTGTATCCCATGTGAGTATGAGAGATATACAAAAGGTAAATCTAAAATATTCCTGTCAAAAAAAAAAAAAAAAGGAAATATTTTACTTCATTTTTTAAATTATTTTTCTCTAATACAATCTAGGTCACCTTGTACACAGAAAATACCAAGCTAAAAATAAATGTTTCTGCATTTCTGATGAGAAATATTTTAATACCTTCAAAGGAAAATATGCAAGATATTTGAAGTTTCCTTTTTTAGCAATAATTATTTAATGAATGCAACTCTAATTCATTTAGCTTTGATCCTCTGAAATTTATCTTTTTTCACAAAGTAACCATTGATAATTAAAAAAAACCACCAAACCAAGAGATCCTCTGTCTGCATCACCCATAGCAAATTGACACATTATATTATTTAAAAATCTCTTTTTAAAAGCCTCTTTGTCTTTCCTACAATGTTGTATTTTCTGTGTAGTAATAGCAGTAGTTATCTTCTTCATTGAGGCTGTTTGATTTTGGGGAAAGAAAAATTAAGCTCTATGAATAGGATTCCCTCATAGATGTAAATGACCACTAAATCTGAAAGGAATGCAAATTCTTGATATGTGATTGTGAGAATGCACTTTTCCTTAGAGGATAATGTGGAGTGTTATAATAAGTTTAAAGCAGAAATTAAAGCTTTCAGAAATATGAGAAAGAAAGAGTACTATAAAGCAGTTGGATATCAACCAAAGTTTATCTCAAAACATGGAGGAAATAATCTATGTGTACAGACCTTTCTATTTCCAGTATCATGCTGAAGATTGTGCAGCTAAACCATTTTTCAGATGTAGGTAATCCAAATAATAATAAAATGAAAAGTAAATTAGTAACTGTAAACCAGATTTAGGCATTCAATTTTACTAATAGATGAGTGGTATATAAAAACTACCATACTGATTGTCAGACATTCATTGACATTTCTAACACATTATTTGTTTTCGGGAAATTGCTATTGTCTGAAGAAGACATTTTCAGTTAAGAAAACAAAATAAAGCAGTGTAGAAAGCTGATATTAAAAACTTCTCAAGTTCAGAAATTAATTGCTAAAATGTCTTCATTTTAGACTAACAAAGTTGTCTATGTTAATGTAGTTCATGAAAAATAAGTGTTGAAACTAGACAAAACTACTCCATAGACAAAACCAGTCTATAGTCTGGACTAAGGACTGCCATGTGTTCCTTGAAAGAAATTCCTGAATGGATTATTATTGTCCACCTGCTGAAAAAATTTCAGTCAGGTCTGAGTGTGGTTTCAACATTATGAAACCAGAAATATTGTGAATTTGCTAATCCCCATCCATTCAATGCAATAAATTTAGCTGAGAACTTTCACCTTCTTGATTACAAAATAGCAGCTGAAACTACTGTAACGCTAATATTCCTGGAAAGTAGGTTATACATCACAAAATACAGTGCTCAAGAATATAGAATGGAAGTATCCAGTCATTTAATATTTATTATTCAATTCGGTTTCCTTTTAAATTCAAGGTAAAAACCTCATTAAGGCAACAGAATACTTTCAAAACCCCAGTTTCTAAACTTTATTGTTAATATAGTTTATAAAGAGTTTTGGAAGCTCTTCTTCTGCTGTCTTATATCTATCAGAAGTTCACAAACCACCACCTGAAAACCACTGATGTACATGATTAAATAATTCATGATATTTAGATTCTTCCCTGGTACAAAGAACTGCAGAACCCTCTGTTAAATTCTCCCTGTAGAGTGTCAAAACAATCGAAGACTATGGCTTAGGACTAACAAGAACATAGATTTTTCTATTGCTTCTATCTATACATATCCCATATATACCTCTTTAATATAGAGGTAATTACCAATAGTGTTTTCCTCTATCTGAACAGCTGGTTTTAATAGTTTCAGTCTATGTTGATAAATAATTATTTCCTTTTTTAAGTTATTTTTTTATTTTCCCTTTCCCTATTGAGTGTCAGTGACACAAACCAAATATTTCACAAACACAATCTCATTGACTTACTATACATGCAAATGTGACATTTTAGTTTCAAAATGATAATCTATCACTATTCTGTATGCTTAAAATATTCAATAGCTATAATACACTGAAGTTCTCTTTTTCCATTGCTTGGGAAATCGTTCATTTGGCTTTTCTGTAGCAAATTCTTTGTCAAACTATTAGTTCCTTTATACATCCAGTACCTCATTATATTTCTGGATGGATGTGACCTAACACCCAAACTACAATTTGTTGAAGAGAGAAATACAATATTTTCTTCAAGCTATTCATTCTAGACATTTCTATCATCAATATATTTCATCTTTCAAAAAGCTTTTGTTGCTGTGAAGTGGAATTGTGTTCTATCATTATATTATTACAATATAAATAGATTGAAAGACTTATCTCCCTCTTAACAGGGCTATGCAGAAAGTCTACAGCTGTCTACAGCTGAACACAACTGGAATCCAAACTTTTGTTTCCTAGTTCAATACAGACTTCATCCAAATATCTTCCCTATTAAGTGTGTGAGCATGACTTCTACAAAATCTCTGCATCAGTGCTTCCCTTTCAAGAGAAACCTGTACAATACTGTGAGATAACATAGCTAAGAGAGTATCATAGTTCTGCACTAAGGTTCATGGAGGATCTTGAGTATGGGGTAGGGAGAAATAGAAAGAGTGACAGTAGACGAACTTTCTTTGAGGAGATACCAAGACTCAGTGATATGCTTTCTAATCCTATTATAACAGAGTTAAAGAACATAATAAGTATTTTGCAGGATAGAAAAAAAAATGCAAAAACCCTACAATAATAGAGACAACAGATTTTCTTTCTTCTTCATACAAAATGCTGCCACACCTACCTGAAATATCAATGAACCTGTGAAGGCAAAGTCATTCTAATCAGCTTTACATCATTATTTAAAGCTTTCTAAGTGTTTTGGGTTTTCTTTCTTTTTTTTATGTAGTTGAACATTTGTCATTGGTCACTAAGCAGGCTTTAGTTATTAACCTGTCATTACAGAAGCACTCACAGAGACATGTGGATTCTTAAGTACCTGTATTTCAGTATTAGTTCAGTCAAGTAAATTAGGTACTAAGGCTGGAAAGCATCTCTAAGCATGCAAGCTTATATCAGTATATTCTTAAATGATGCCTTAAATAGGAATAGATTTAAACACATAATTTTTTTCTTTCTCTGAGCCATAAAGAGTAGTAAGAGAATCACAGGTATTACTCATTTTTACTTTACCTTTCAAAATGCATTTATATCTACATGCATTGTGGATTTGGGGCTGGGTAGTTTAATTCAGTACATTTTTCTCAGTGAATGTTTTTGTCTTTCAGACTTGAATCTCCTACTAGATCTTTGGTGATGGAAGCACCCAGGGGAGTGCAAGTCAATGCAGCTGCAGGAGACTTAAAGGCTACCTGTAGGAAAGAACTGCATTTACAGTCCACAGAAGGAGAGGTAAGTTCAGCCAGAAGAGAAATCATCTAAAGCTCTGCCCAGAGTAATGCAACTAATATGAGGATATTTTATTCAGCAGCAATGTAAAACAGTGTTCTGCATTTGCCTTTGTTAATTTTGATTTAGCTTGCTCAATTATTAATACTTACTTGCTTTTTGCAAATATTTGAATCACTAAGTTTCATTCACACTGAAAAAATGTTAAATGAATATAGATAAGAATTATTTTTACATAGGATTCAGGGGGAAAGCTACAGCATGTCTGTGGGACAGAGATAGCTAAATGATAGTGGTAAAATATTACTTTCGGGATGAATCTGACAAACTAAGGGAGAGAAGTTTGGATTAATTTAGATTAATACTTCGTTGAACCAAGACAAAGATATTTGACAAATCTGCTCCACATGTGGTTTATGTCCTTGAACAGTTACTGTCTCTGTAATAAAGAAATAGTACTTCAATTATATGTTCACTGTACTGTTTCATCACTGTCTTGTTTCAGTGATCAACTCAACATGAAGACCTGATCCATAAAAAGATTTTGGTGTAGATTCTTCATGTGTAAACCTGTGTGAACTCATGAAAACGATTTTAAATTTGGTCACTGGTTTGGTTGACAATTATATATTGCAGAAATGTACTTACTGGGATGAGAGTCCTTTCATCTTCAATCCTTAGAATAACATTAAAAAAAAAAAAGCCTTGTGCAAGGATATCAAAGGCTTTCAGATTTTTATTAAGCATTTTGTAGAAATGGATATATTTTCAAACTGTTCTCAATGGGACTTGTCAGGTTACAACATTTTTGGAAAACCCATTGTTTAATATAAATAGGTAATTGGGAATGAAGTTCTTCAGAAATTTTTTTGCTTTTTGTTTTTTATATTTTGTATTTTTTACCAAATATTCCTAGATATTTTATAAACTCTCCAAATAAGTAACAACAAACAAAACCAGCATTCACAACTGCTAATAGGTAATCCCCTGCAATGAACACTTTCTGCAATACAATGCAGGCAGGAACATTTTTGACTGATATACTGCATCAAAAACCTACTTTGATAAAATTTTTTCTATTGATGCAAGTGTCTCTCTTCCACAATTAAAGCACATTTTCCTAGCTGAGGGCCTCAAGTATTTATATACCACATACCCCATCTTATTTCTGAGTTTCTCCTGAAGTCAGCTGTTCCCATAATCTGTCATCTTTATTTAACAATCCTCTAAATATGAAAACTTTGTTAATATTTCCTAAAGTTACCAAGATAGCAACAAGGACAATCTAACCCTCTTATAATAGTAAATATCATCCTCCCTCACCATAGTCCTTTCTTTGGGTATTCTTATTGTGGTGCTACAGCTTCCTGTAATCTTTCCAGCTTCCCCTCCATAAATATCTACTTGGCTCAATGTAGTATGTTTCCTACATTTGCTAATGCAATTTTTTCACATAGAAGATAATTCTTTCTTCTTTCCCTTCCAGATATTGCCAGAGAGAAAAACTAGTACTAAAATAAAAATGAAAAAACCCCCAAACAAATAAGCAAAACAAAAAAACCCCAAACCGCACCCCACAAAATCAAAGAAACAAACCAAAAACAAACCAAAGAAACAACCAACCAACCAAAAGAAGATCCAACAGAAACAGTGTTACCTTTCCTCAATTCCTCATGATCCCTGAAACTAGACTATCTTGTGTCTAAAAGAACATGAGTTTACTGTGAATTAATCTATAAAAAGTATTTTCTTTTTAGTTAAGAATAACTTCAGAATGTTTCCAAGAATATAAGTGTTTATGAAATGCTTTTCCTCTAGCCTTATTTCTCATGCAGAATAATCTCTAACCCGCCACATCATAAACTGAAAGCCTCTACAAACATTCTGAATTCTGGTGTTTGATATAATTTCTTTTTATTTACTGCAGTATTATAATAATCCTTTTAGCTCTATTACGCATTATAATGCATGATCCCATCTTGAATACTGGGGCCTGTAATTTAACACTCAGATTCTGCTGCCCTTTATAAAGCTCTTGAGGTGCACCCTTGTGAGTCAAGGCATCAGCAGAATCCTTTGATTCAATTATAGCTTGGCATTTAATTGTGAATGATGTATTTTTCTATAAATAAACCATAACCAATGGTTTAAAGCAGCAGTCATTTACAAAGAAATGAAATGTGAAGCTCCAGGCTCTAGCTGAATCTGTCGGTTCACATGAGAAGAAAAAGAATATTTCTTGTTGGGAAATTCAGCACATAGATTGCTAGTTCACTGCTGCTTCTTTCACATATAAACACAATGCAGAAGTACAGATCAGTTTTGAATTCCACAGACATTAAATTTTGCTAGGCTTAAAAATATGTTAGGATTGAACTTGAAGCACATTATCACATAATGACAACAAGCTTAAAAGATTATTAGTTATTGTGCATTCCATGGTCTAACAATTAATTTTAATGGCTTTGACTACACATCACCCTTTGTAGGAGAAGGCTGCTAACTAGCCTCAGCTCTTATGAACCCTGTGCAGTTATGTATTTTTGCAAGCAACTTCTATGTAAGCTAGGCCCTGCACTTTGGTTGCGTCCTGTTGACTATCAAAGGCCAAGTAAATAAAAGCGGAAAGATGCACAGAGGCTTCTCATTTTTACAAATATATTTATATTAGTCACCCTGTCTGTGACCTTTTTCCTATTTACTACTTTATACTCTTGTATTTCCTTGTCAAATTACTCTATTGTCAAATCACTGTACTTCATGGCATCATTTGTAGGCTATATTTGGTTGTTTCTGGCATAATGAGGCTGATCCCCTGGTGTGGCTTATAGTCATCACGTTAAAAATGAGCAGTGCTCTTTAAGACACAAAGTTTACTCAAGATCAGTTTAGCAGACAAGAGGCCAAGTTTATTTTTACCATTTTAGCACAATACAGTTTATGAAGCATACACTCAAGATTATTTTGTAATCTAACAAATGCACGTAGTACTAACACTTCATCTTATCCAATGAAAGTTTTCTCCTTCACTTTAGCTCTTTGGTTGAAAAACAATCTATATTTTCTGGTTTACCTTCCTCTCCCTTCCCTCTCACTGTTCAGATTAACAGTCTGATGAGCAGATGGTTTGCAGATCTTCATTACCAAAAAATGTATGTAAAAAGAGTACAATTCTTCCATTCTTATCACATGCACTACAGGCTGATTTGGTTTGCTAGTTTAATTGGTCAGAAATCAGGTCTACTTTTAAATAGTATAAGCTAATTTTTTTTTTTCCAGCACTAAGATGCACAGCAGAAAGCAGTGTTCTAGGGTTTCTAAACCTTAAGTGTTTAGAGAGAATGGTGCTGCTAGTGCTCTGCTCTCTGTGAAATAGCATTTTTCTGAGCAGCTGCTGCCTTTTCCATTCTGTAATCTCTGAGTCTCCTACAATGTTTCAAGAATGGCTAAAAGTTTTGTGTTTATCCTGCCTATTTAGGTGCTGAATTGTGAGACTCACAAAAAGAGCATGACTAGCTTGCATGGCCTTGGTGCATATTAAATGGCTTATCTCATACCTTTCATAGCACAAAGTATTAGACAAAGTCCATGCAGATAGGCACTTCTATTAACTACTCTTGTCTAGCAACAGTGTTCCCTGGAACATAATAAATATTCTCATTTGTCTTCCCAATTCTACTCTTCTCTTTAAAGACCTCATAACATGAGGCATGAAACAGTAAGTAGTTTAAATTTTACTCATGTTGGAGGACGCTTGGCCATGAATTTCAGTTTTTAGCAGATGGTAGTAGGGGAGACCTTGTATCCTCAGACATGGACTGTGCTCCTTTGAAATTCCTTATGTATTAGACTACTATGATGTTGTATTTGGACGGCTGCTTAACTAATAGATGTCAATGTTGTATCTGTAAATTTAACCTTTTATTTATAACCTTGACAGCATATGTTGAGTAGATTTTAATGCTGGCTTTAAGTCATCTTTATTAATCCTCTGCATTTTGGGCTTACCCAGGGTTTAGCTATAGCGGTCCTTTTACTTTTCACAGCCTTCCCAGCTTTCTTCAAAGCCATAGAGCTTTTTAGACTCACTGCAGCAGACATATACTCACAAGAAAGCCATTTCAGTTTTTCTCAAATACCATACCTCTGTATTCATATGGCTTACCAGATGTTCTGGGATGCATGCTGGAACAGGACCTGACAGCTACCACTCAACATTATGATACCAGAAAAACCTGGATAGACTTACATCACAGTGTGAGATTTGTAAGCACAAGTGGAAAAGCATGCACAGCAATGCTTAAAAAGATCATTTAATTTAATGAACAAAATAAACAAGCTAAATCGTATTGTAATGGACGGAAGGTCCACCGGATTAAAGCTTTAGGGCAGTACACCACAGAATATCTGTAATGAGGGGTTGCAGAAGAATAGCTGTCCTGATATAAACAAGCACATAAAAACATTGAGGTCCCAGGAATATAACAAAGTTCAAGAGAGTTTAATTCAGCCCGATCTCTGACACATGCCTTCTGATTTTGTCTGTTCCTTCACGTACGGATCAAGTAACATCTTTTTGAATGTATTTTATTTTTGTTTAGAGATTTCTTATGATCCTTCCCATTATAATTACAGCAATACTCTTAAAAAGACAGTCACATGCTCTGTCAAAAGTATGGATATTTAGTTTTGTATTGTTTCTGGATTTTCTTACACGTATGTCTTTTGCAGTGAAGTGCCTTTTGTTATCACATATATAATAGTCTAATACCTCCTACTTCAATTTTTTTTTTTAATCAAAAGCATAGAAATAGTATTTTTCTTATCTTCTTTGACATTCCAAGAATATCAGGTCTTACTGAAAATCAGTATTAGAGGTCCAAAAGGCTACTGAGGGTTTTTTCTTTTGTTTTAGTTTGGGGTTTTTTTTGAGGTCTATTTATTAGAAGTTATCAAGAGCTGCTGATTAAAGGTATATGATATCACTGGCTCCTGTTTAATATCCGGTTGACTTACTTTTGAAATTGAAAATATTTTATCAAAGTCATGTTCTACAGAACTATGCTGAGCACTATTCAGTATAAAAGATGCACACACTTACACAGAACTTGCAGTGTTGAGTGCTACTGAGTTTTTATGCAATACTATTAACTCCACCATTGCTACATTAATAATGGACTTGTTAACATTTCTTCTTGGTATGAGAAGTGGAGGAGTAATTTTCATTACTTGTGACTCCATTGACTGATGATCATGCCTTATGTTTCCTTCCTACATTTCACCAATTCATGGTTTCTTCTTTGCTATCAAATTCTTTCTTTGCCCCCTTTGTTATTTTGTTTTCTCATTATGCTTGCTTTAGTTACTTTCACATTTGCTCCTTGCTAAGCTGAATATTTTTACATTTGTAATCATTATTTTTCATTCATAATTGTAGAAGTACATTATTAATTTGTTCCCAAAACCATCCACATTTCTTCCATCTCAATTATTTCTGGAAGGGGTTTTGACTTTTGTGAGAGTCTTTGCTACAGGACTTTTAAGGCAGTCATGAATGTATATGTGTGTAACTACACCATTCCTTTGACATATACATTACAGAACAAAGATAATAATTTGCTGCATATTCATTTTGTAATCAATTTCTCTGTCAGTAGGGATGTGAATTAAAACATGCATCATGCCATGCAGTTCTCATTTGTGCCTCTGAGATTCTTCTTTTCAGTCCATTTTAGTGTAAATTTCCACTGATGACAATATCCTACTCTGGGAGCTGGAGAACTCACAACATTGTTTGGGGTGACTTTCAGCCTGTATTTCCTTTGATGATCCTAATCATTTACAATACTACTGCTGTGAATGGTCATGTCTATCAGTACTTATATAGGATTTTGTCCAGCCTTCTTAATTTCTTCCCAGGTTGCTCTCCTTCACTTCTCTCCAGCAGGGACTTGGTAAAGCTTCTGCCATACACTGCTCATTTTATCATAAAACAATACTTGTGTCCTGTAGAGAAGAACAATACATGCCATATCTCCCCAGGCTCTTTACATGTACTGCCAACATTGTGATATAATGGTGTCAAGCTAGCTTTGTTGATTTTCAATACCTTATAAAAAACACTAGCAAGTGCTTAAGGAACTCCCCTTTTCCTATGCTTTGTACTGCTATCTGCAGAGCTTAAAGCCATTTTGATTTGTTACCTGTCTCCTAGAAGTTTCTAGTCTGCACCTGAGGTAATGACTGATCCTACTTCCATAAATAAAAAGTAAATTCTAAGCAGCCAGAGAATTGCTTGTTTATTCCTGTGGAAGACATGAAGTTTTCCTGCTTTAGTTACATTGTTTATTCAACACCCTGAAAATGTAACTAAAGTGTAAATATTGCAGAACTCAATACAGATTCATGAACATTACCAGCATCTACAGTTTTATGCTGACTTGTGTTATTTTCAATGGAAGGAGATTTTAAGAAAGCCTGATATTTTAAAATCACATTCAACATTCAGAAACAGTTGGGAATAGCTAGATGACCTTCTTAATAAGACTTCAACCTGAAATCTTGTGTCCTCTTAATTTAGGTCAGATAAGCTCTTTATTTTGTGCTTATTACTGTACATTTATTTAATTATTCTCTGGGTGTAGCTATTGTTAAGCCCTTGCAAGTTAGCACAGTTAGGCACATATTTCAGGCTGCCTAAAGGAACACAGTGCAGAACGTACTGTAGTATCACTTTACACTTATTAAAGTACAAATTCTTACAGAGCAATGATATGCTAGTGCCATGAATGAATAAATTATAACCATAAAATATACTAGTGAAAAATTCAACCTATAGAAGAATATTGTCAAAAGTTTTTGTATGACACTGCTTGTATCTGAATAAATATGTTGGGTGAAGTATTTTCACATACTGTATTACTGTGTGTACAACTACATAGAGTTGAAAACCAAGAAATGTTGACAGCTTTGTTATTTCTAAAAAGAATTCTACCATATATTTCTAATATTTCTAATAATCTAATACATGTAATAGCATATTTCTAATTTTTATATATTTCTGAAAAACTCATGACTGCCTCAAAACACTGTGTCACAATGCCAAAAGAAATGTACTTACTCCTTTTTTCCCCCCTCTTGCAGATATTTTTAAATGCAGATACAATCCGCCTGGGAAATCTACCAGTGGGTTCCTTTTCCTCCTCCTCCTCCTCCTCCCCCAGCTCTTCAGCTCCTCGCCAGACTATCTATGAGCTCTGCATCTGTCCCAATGGTAAACTTTACCTGTCCCCAGCAGGAGCAGGTTCCACATGTCAATCCAGTAGCAACATCTGCTTGTGGAGCTAGAAGGACTTCAATCTATCCTCACCAGAATAGCCTTTTGTTACTACTATCCCTCTGCTTCACAGTTCTGCTCGGTTTCCCCTGTGACAAGTTCAACGTTTCAAACGGCCTGCAGAGCAACTTCTTCCAGTGTAAGCAGGAATACAGCGCTGCCTTCTCTCGTGGTTTGGTTTGCCACTCAGCGTAGAGATGGGAGTGAGATATTCAGAAATCAATGTATTCTTCACCAGGAAACCTGGAACATAATATCATCTTTGTCCAAAAGGGAGAATAACACAGGTGCCTTTGCTACATGAAGTGAAGCACATAGTTTTAGATTTTTGCAGGACCTGAATATGAACTGCACATATATGTATACAGTACCTAAACAAATTTGCCCAGAATCTGATGATGAGATGGATTGGTTCCCCCTCTGACAAACAACTTTACTGTCTGAAAGCACAATTTTCCATTCATCTTTTTGGATGTAAACTTTTATCCCTGAATTTTAAAATTTTGAAGCATTGTGTGATGCTTGCTTTACTAAACAATTAAATTCAGCAAATGTTTTTTAACACAAAAAGAGACAGAATCCCTCCCTGAGTTTGTTTTCTTTAAAAGTGCGTTGTTACTTTTTGTCTACTAAGTCTAGGGTTTTATACACTAAGTAAATTTTGGAAGTTCTCAGCAATATTAGCTTTCAAAGTTAAGACATCTGGCCTTATATAGTGTTTTCATGGCTACTGCATGTCAAGTGATTGCTTTAAGCAGAACATAGAGTTTCTGGAAAAGAACAGGTTATAGAAGGAAGTACTGATGATGTTTGTTGATCAGTGTATTGCTTTTCACAAGTCAAATAATTGGCAAATGCAAAAACAAGAGAAATTTTTCAAAGGTACATCTTGTCCATTTTCTGGCTGTGTCTAGCTGTTGCCATTTGGACACAGTAAAAGCATTTGTAATGCTTAGAAGCAATGCATTAACAACTCAATGACATTCACATTTATTATTCTCTTTTGTTTACCATCTGCTGCTAAGTTTCTCAAAGTAATAGTAATACATATAAAAACACATATGAAATGACATTCAAAATTAAAAACACCTTGACATTACATTGACTTTATCAGGTCTGTGTTTAAATTATGGAGACTCATTTGCACTCAGATTTCATTACTGACTTCTGTTTGATGTAAGATTTCTTTCTTCTACCAATATTCATACTTGTTTGGCTTATAAAAAATGCTTTGGTATGGTGCTGGTAAATTTACTGCAACATTGATTAACAAGAGTATCTTGAAACTTGCAGAATCCAGGAATGTAAAACAGTATTAAAATGTTTCCTATTGTGGAAGATGACTTGATTACGTGAGGTAAGTGTGCTTTTTAATCCTATCCTTTAAATTACATCACCTAGCATGTAGCTTTAGAGGCTTCTGAATGTAAGATTACTAAAGCAATGATGGCTTTTGCAAGGTAACTCTAAAGTCAGGGCAGTCTGTGCAAGGTGGGTATTTCTACACTACTTCTTTTTTCTTAGAGAAAACAAAATGAAAATGAGCAAACTAATACTGTGATTACAGTTGTATTTTATTACCACCTAATGAGGCTGATATTGTTTTCACTTCAGGTGAAATTCACTCCTGTGCAGAAGACCAGCACAAGACGTATCCACGGCTTGACTGGTGCTTGCCTTTCCATTGGCCCTCTTCAGAGGTGTGAATTTCACCCAACAGGAAGAATTCTGTATTGACAGTTTCTACCAGTTGAATGAAGATTTTTAATAGATTATTTTATCTCTTAAAAAAAAAAGGCTGTTAACAGCTGATTTGTTATTTCTTTGAGAATATATATTCTTTCTCAAGGAAAGAATATATATTAGAAAATATTGGAAGAAAATACATTAAAAGCCAGAGGATTTTTAGTAAGTGGAACAGAAAGAGATGTAAAAGATAAAACATTAGAATGTGTACCTTTAAAACTGTAGGGAAATAGATGTCTTTTTTTAATGCACACAAGTAATATGATGGTAATGTGAAAGTCATATGGGAAAACAGTATTCCAGGAGGAAAAGTATATAGATCTGTATGAGGACACATCTATATGTATTTATTATCTGTGCACACATACGTACACTGGTTGCCAAAAGAAGAACAGATTGTAGTGACCATTCTATTTAATAAATTAAATTTTGGCTTCTTATATATTGCACACAATTAGAGTAAGGTTTTGGAGTTTGTTTGTGGGGTTTTTTTCTCTTCTCAAATAAACCCACAGAATGGCTTGTAAAGACTTAGTAATGAATTTTCCACTGAAAATTTTGTGTTTGTTTGCTCTTCACCTTATATTATTACTTACCTGTAATACATACACAAAAGGTTTCTGCCCACTGGATGAAAGACCCAAACTTTATAAATTTTACACAAACTTAGGTGGGAATGAGCAGGTAGGGAAAAAATATTTTGTGACTGGAATCAGTTTAACAACAAGGCTGGAATAATTTACCACTTTATGACGAAAACTCAGGGCAGAGGTGCAGGCGAGACATTGGACTCAACAAAACCAAACCTGTAACTTCATATAGCTCTGCAGTATCAGGATTTTCTTGGATTTTCAGGATTTTCTTCAATCTGAAGTAGGGAGCATTTGAGAGCTTCATCAACCTATGAGATAGCATAAGGAGTTTTCATAAAGTCTTATGTCTGTAATATTGTAGTGAGTTTCTTAATATTGTTTTACCTAAAATCCGTTGAAAACTGTAAGAAGGGAAAATCTCAGGTTTTATTTTAAAGAATATTGCTAGCCCACAGGATTTCAGAAAGTATTGGAAAAGTGATTTCAACCCATCTAGGAAACTAAAATATTTAAACTCCAGTAGTCTGTAATCAGTGTCATCATTCCCGAGCAGGAGAAACGTACCTAATGGTTTTTAATGTTTGGAACTGGCAACGTTGAAAACCTCGATACTAGAGCTGTTCTGCTTAGAGTATGCCCCCAAAATATCAGAAAAATAGCATAATCACACAATGTCATTTCAGGTGGAAGGCAACTAGAAGATCTCAGCTCCTATATCATATTAAAACATGGAGCTATAGCTGTGCTATTTCATGTTGGCTTTATAACGCTAAGGTCATTGTGTGCAAAGCCATAGAACATTTTCAGATTCTTTTTGTCACCTTCCTCATAGATTCCTGGTCCCATCTCCAAGTTATTTCAGTCTTTATTAGCCATTTATAATATCTAACATTGAGATTATGATTAAGCCTCAGCTAATTTGTCTCTAGGTAGAGTGTTTATCTGACTGAATATTTTATGTATTTTAGAAAAGAGAAGTCACTTCTTGTTCTGTTCAAGCCAGGAGTTTCCCCTTAACAAGTCGCCCTGCTGTGACAATTCTAAAAAAAGGAAAGATTGAAGACCTTAGGATATTTTTAGGCATTAAGATTAGCATAATTTAAAAAAAAATAAAGAAACCAGTGGCTAAAATATTCCTCTGAGGTATTTTATAGTATATAAATACATGTATCAAATAAAGCTTCTTTTTGTACTACAACGTTTGTAGGGGAACCATTGAGATGGTAATTGCAGCTGTTTGACTTCTTCAGGGCCATCCTTATGACAACAATGAAATATATGAAAAGACCTTATTAGCTACATGTATTTTTATATATATGACAGATTTGTCTTCTGTAAAAATATCTGTGCCATGACATTATAGGATACTGTCTCTTTCTTGTTTAAAAAAGAAAAATAAAAGCATCAGCCAAACTCTCTGAGTGCTGTTAGCTGTATGGGTTTGTATTGCAGTTCATTCATTGGTTAAGGGATAAGACCAAAGACTGACACTTCTATTATATCTAACACTATGATACTGCTGCTTCTACTAATTCTGTTGGAATGAAGAGATGACAAGTTGTAATTACAACATGAAATTGTTACATAGCTTAAATTCGTGCAGCATTTTGAGCTGTAGATTGTTCACTTGTTTCCAAGGTTTAAAGTTTTTGTCAGTGTGGTACAATTACATCACTGTTCATGCATATGAAGATCTTTTGGTGTTCCTAAGAAAATGAAAGAGTATGTGTTCCAAAATGTGCCAAGACACTGGTTGTTTCAACTGAAGTTATACTGTTTTGCTTGCAAAACAGTGGCTTGACTGTATAACAGAATTCACTTTAAACCATTTTAGATACAGAGAGCTATTGTCTAGGTCGAAGATACAGCCATAGATGTCTAGAAGAATTTAACAAAGGATGTTTCAGATATTCAGTTGCTAATACCATGTACTTTTTTCTATTTTTTTAAAGATTCTAAATCATTGACTAAATAAAAAAAGTAATTAAAAAAATCAGACTAAGGAATTGTTATCAGCTGATTTACTGTAACACATATGTAAACTGGATCCAAGTTTGAGTGTCATACTTAGTCAGTACTTAGTACTTAGTACTTAGTAAAGGTCTGCTAACCACTTTTGGTTTGTAACCTTCATGTTAATGATTTTCTTATGTATATAAATATATAAAAAAGATGGAAACTATTTTCTTACACATACTATGCAATATATTTGTAAAACTGCAATATTACCAAATTTACAAAAGCTGTGCTTTTGTACTCTCTTCCTTTATGTAAAACAAATCTTTTTTCTATTTAATGGACTGTCTGTCTTATAATTGTAGATAGCCTTATTCAAAATCAGTACATTGAAACTTTTAAGGGTTTTTATTTTATTTTCCTTGGATTTTTTATTTTATGAAAATGATAGCAAGGTTTTGGAAGTTGGAAATTGCTTTTTCTTGGAAAACAACTTTTACAGCAAGTAATTAACACAGTCAGTTTGAAATCTTTCATGTACTTCTTTTATTTGGTCTTGGTATTTTTGTCTGGTGCTACTCCAAAACCATAAATAGATTTGATACATAAAATAGAAAACATACCAGAATTGTTTTCAAGAACAATCAAACAAGAAACATTCTAAGGGTGAGTGGAAGATGTAGGATAAATGAAGAAAAATTTTTAGATTTTCGGTATATTTTTGTTTGATATGGGGGTTTTTTTGCTGGTATGGTTTTCTTTCTGTCTGTGGTAGCAGTTTGTTGATAGCTTTTATTTGTTTCTCAATTTTTTGTCCCCACACACAATATACTAGAGTTTTATCTCAACAATATTTTTTAAAACAACAAATACTGCATTTAAATGCACTACTTATCTTTAGAAAATCCAATTATAAAGTATAGGTTTTATTTCTGCATCAGCATTAGTAAAACTAAAATTACAGTGGTGCATCTCACCTACTGTAAAAGCATATTCCACTACACAAGTCCATTTGTACCTTGCCAGAATAAGCATAAACTGTAAGTTTATGTTTGAACTGGTCCAGTTTGCAAGCCACTTGACAATTACAGTCATGTAAAAGGTCTTACAGTGATAAATCCTCTCCATGTTTAAATTTTGGTATTTTAAATTTGGTAGCATCAGGTCTGCTAACAGCATAGCCTTGCAGAGAGCTCTGGCAAAAAGCAGGATGAGCATTTGGGTGGTTTGTTTGCACTAGGCTCCTTCATGCCATGCTGCGGTTTCAGCAATATCCATAGGAGCCAGACAGTAGCTAGCTGCATAATGCCTAAAAAAATCGTCATTTCTGTATAAGAGATTGTTGTTCAGAACTGCCAGCTATGTAGGTCCTGCTAAGTCACGTGAGTAACACAAAATAGACAATACAGCAGGAAAAATTACTTTTAGCCATTTTATTTGAGGGTTAGAATAGTCCAATGTGGGAAAACCTGGTGGCAGTAAAAGACAAACAGAAGGCAGAGTAAAAAAATATCCACCGTAACTATTGTCTTGGTTCAACAGCCGGTACTGAGACTAGAATTTAATACAAGATCTCTGTGTAAAATAATGTCTCCTCTGAAACTTTGAACTGAACTGACCTTCAGATTATGTTGTTTGAATTTGAAATAGTTATTTGTTCTTTGGCCTTGGTAGTGAGACTGGTGAGAAGGAAGTTCAGGTTCCACCATCATCCAGAGTGCAAAGACTTAGGCATTAGAGAAGCTTTCTTGAAGGCAAGACATTCTGTTTTCTAAGCTTTGTATTAATTTGAGCTTGCATACAGACATTATTTGCCACCGAGAGATCTACATTCTAGCACAATAACCTGTTTCTAAGTACATTTTTCAGAACTTTTCTGAAAAGAGTGTGTCATTGCTTTCTTTAGAGATGATGTTTACTCAGTTTATTTGTCCCAAACAATACAGCACTTAGTGACAGTAAAATCCTCCCCCTTAACTCCCACCCACTCTTACTTCTTCAGCTGAGCTTCAGTTGTCCCCATTAGCCACCTCCTTTCTTCCCAAATAACAAAAGAATAGACAATGGAAAGGATTTAGCTGTCTCTTTGTGAGTCTCCTTCCTGTGTAACTTACTGAAACTGTATCAAAGGGGAAGTTTCTATCAAAGAGGAAGTTTATTTGCTTTGGGAAAACAGAAGTTATGTTTAATGCACAGAGGTAAATATCAGTTTTAATCTGACTTACCAGAATTAATGGTAAAAGTTTTTGGTCTATAAACTTCTGAATAACTTTTAATTTTTCTTACGTTTTGTCATTCAATGAATATATTTAAAATATCAAAAAATAAATATGTAAACTGTCCTATACTGTTACATTATTCATTTTTTGAAAACAGAAAAAAAAACCCACTGAGCTCATTATTTGTCCCTCTGTACTAATTAATTAATTTATTTACTTTTACAAATTTGAAAGGAAAAAAGACCTAAAATGTTAAATAGTATAAATCTAACTATAATCCTATAGCTGATGGGTGACCTTCCCATTCATCCTAGGTAAATTAAGTATCTGATCTCTTTTACAATGGCATGCCTTTCTTTTGTTTTGTGTGATCTTTCAAAGATTGGGAGGCCCTGCTGATAAATAAAGTATCTGTGCAGTAGTAGAAGCAACAGTGATAGTATCTCCTGTGCTACAGTGGATCTGAACAAGATGTGGGGGCATGTGCACAGGTGAGGACAGTTGGACTACTACAGCAGTTTGACCTGAAGACAACAGTCAGGATGCTTTCCAGCTTTGTGCTCTCCAAGGTGAAAAAAGACCTGGCATTACTGTAACCTTGGGCTGACAGACGGAAAGGCAGTAAGGTTTCAATCTGCATAGGAATGGGTAGGACATAGGTAGAATCCAAAGCAAACGTTGCAACAGTATACAATAGAAATACAGCTGAAATGTGGATTGTTTGATTGAATATATTGCACCTTGTAGCTGATGTGTATCTTTGTGCTTTTTATCCTTTCTTGGAGTGAGAGAAAGCGCAAAGGCTGCCAAGCTCAGGCCACTGCTGCTGTGAAGGGAAAACCAAAACCCCCTGTCACTAGACTTCTCTCTAATAATAGATCTAATAGTAACTCAGAAAAATGGGCAGAAAGTCAGGTGGAGTGACCTGGTCTAGGGAATCCTGCCGTGGCAGAGGGGTTGGACTAGATGATCTTTCGAGGTCCCTTCCAACTCCTAATATTCTGTGATTCTGTGAGATGAATAATTTTTATGTCTTTATATCCATGGAGCTTTGTTTTTACTCTCCTTTCCTGGCTCTTTTTAAAAACACCATGTGAAAGGAGAAAAGCAGTAACCTGAGTATAAATTTTGTGTTTCTGAAATAGAATGTAGCAGTGAACTCTGCACATGTATCTATGTTTATGGCAAAAAGAGGTGAACATAGACCAGTATAGGAGGGTAGATTCAAACACTAGTAAAGACAATAGGAAATGCAAACAAATTCCATGTCTTTAGATTACATTTTAAATGTTCTTTAAAAGTTTGTGTGAAAAGCCATGTCACAGCCCATGACTTCTTACACTGTATTTCTAAAATACATCATTACCATTAGTGTAACTTTCCCTATGAAAATTGTTCCGACATCCAATTGCAGGCACCATTTTGACTCCCACAGAAGGAGAGATCTAAGCAATTGTACAGTCTTTAGTCAAAACTGGATTAATAAATTATTCTATATCTGGAATAAGTCATAAAAGGAAATGATAACAAAAAAAAAATCTACTGCCACTGCCTTTTCATATTTTGGCACAGTGTTTTCCTTGGAGTGGCAGAGTTACACTGTTTCTGGAAGCAATAGATTTGATATTCCTGATCTTCCCACTGATGTCTAAAAAGACTCTGCAGACCATGCTGCTTCTCTTCCCTCCTCAACAGGGGAGTTAAATTAGGGAAATGCATCCTTACCACTGGAGTTTGGCCTTGATTTTTCTTGCAGAGTCTAAATTTGTACATATTGTAATCACTGTTTTTAAGTGTAAAGGGAACAGAAAAATCTGATGGCGGCTACTAAAGCTGACATTATTCATTGCTGCAGGGAGTGGGTTATTGCCAGAGGTAATCATTACTTCTACAGTGGAGTGAAATGCAGGGGGAGAAAGGGAGCACACAACCAAAACTTTAGACAGAGAAAGAGCATGGGAAGAGAACAGAGACCTGAGAAAAAGAGGAAGAGAGTGCTATTAGAAGAGGTTTACAGTTTAAAGAGAAAGACAGTAAATGTGTGTTAAAATTTATCTTTACTTCTCTGGCCTGGTGAAATGTATCCTGTCCAAAACACAGGGAGCAGAGGAAAAGCTTCAGCATACCATTGATTCAGAAATAATTTCCAAGACCAGCAATGTACAGACAATATCAGAAAATCTCTCTTGCTCCTCTGGCCATAATGACAGGCAAAGCTCTGGAACCTAAAAGCCATGGAAGCTGTATAGAAGACAGACTATTTTACGTACAAAAGGACAGTCCTGGAAGAAGAGAGTCACTCTTGCTTATGTTAGCCTATAGCACTATAAATTTAAAAAGTAGCTGGAATACCAGCAAGGAAGTGGACAATAGTCTATAGGTTGGTGAGCTTTTCTGTTTTGAGGGGGATTTTTTGAGGTGAGTGTCCAGACTGTAAAGTATTTTCTTATTTCTCTTTGGTTGGTTGGTTGGTTGTTTTTTTTTTTCCAAACTGCATCTGTGATGTGTTTCACAGCACTCAAGGAGTGTGTATACGTATATAAAAAACACATAAGCAAGCAAGTCTACTTATAAGCATTTCAGAAACAGCAGCAGGTTGCTTGTGTTAATGAAAGGCAGATTCACCAGCTAAAGAATTGGACTGGAGAAAGCTTTTGTTTGTGTTGAGGATTTTTAAGCACATAATTCTTTTATGTCTACTGACATAACATTTCACTGTTTTAAAGCCCAGATGAGTCCTGGTTTTATATCACCTTGTAAAAAAGTCTATATTTCTGCTTATGTGTTAGATTATATGCAGTGCAAAGTTTACATAAGGGTATTTATTCTCTATGATGACTACTGCCATCTCATCTTTGTGTTTCCTAGTATAAACTGCTGGACAACAGTAGACCTACTAAAATTCTGGTATTAAAACTACTGGTGCTTCCATTCTGATTTGAGAAAGTCTAGGATACCATACCAGTCCTTTCTACAGTGCTATGATAATAAACGTCTCTTCTCATGCATGTTAGCATATATTTGTGTGCAGGTCACCATACGATTAACCAGATTCCTGGAGCTGCTTCCTAAAAGGATTTTTTTATTTACATCCAGTTTCCAAAATCTTGCATGGCTTTAATATTGTGTGGGTTTTATCTTTTTGTTTAACTACAGTACATTATGTACTTTTTAAGAGATCTAAATTATATATCTAAACCACAAAACTTTATTAATGGCCATATGTTTCTGAAAACTGAAAGGGAAAAATACATTTAAATCACATTTAAATCACATTCTACAGAGCAGTATAATTTCAGTTGATTTAGGCAATTTTCCTATCTACTTTTAGGAAACCTGAGAAGCAAACATTTAATTAAATTTGACACTGTACAGTTTGCCTAACAAATATCACTTATATTGTGATGACAAAGTATTTACATTCCAAAGAACAATTTCTACATGGTGTATTATTCCCTTTTAGAAGTAAATAATGTATTATCATGTTGTGAAGTATGACAAGTTAAGTTATATCAATTTTTAAATAAATGTAAATAAAATTCTTTAGTATAAACTTCTGTGAAATGTGCACCTTCAATTTGTTGAACTTTTCTATGAACATAACCTGGACAATAAATTAAGCTACATGCTAATTCTTTTCATATTTTATATTGTTTTCCGTTGTCTCACATATCCTTTGTATGAGTGGGATATACTTTGTGATGTTTGCAGCAATTTGTTGTGTAGCATTCATGTTATTTTGCTCTATTCTTTACTGCCTATCGTCTTATCCTTTGGATTTACTTATTCTGAATGCAATTTTGTCACTACACTTAACATTTAGGTTAACCTACTTCAAAGCTCTGCATATGTATTTAACTATGTGGATGTGAGGTCACTCCAGTAAACCTAATGGAATTTCTGATGTTTGAACTGAGGAGCATGATAAAATATTTTGCAAACAAAGTAAGCCAATACCCTGCAGGTCTAAAGTTGCTCACTATACAATAATGAAGGTGAAAGACTATGAATATTTCATGCTGCTTCACTTTTACTTAGTTTAGTTGAGTAAAGCCACTCCAGAGAAGATAGATTTATCAGTATTTCCCTTTTTAGATCTGTGTGTGACTTCTATGCACTGCTGTCTGTCTGTCATACCCATTTATGTTTCTGATATGAATTATAGTAACATCTGTTTTGTTAAAAGTGTTTTGTGCAAATCCTAAAAAGCCCTGCTGACTTTATATGAACATACTCTATTGTGCCTTTGAATGCCATCAATCAGGGAAGTGAACTGATGGCATTGGGCTATATGTTTCACATATACACCTCTAGAAATTTTCTATATTTGAAGCCTTGAAACACAGACAAAACCTTTACCCTGTACAAAAGGGGCAAACCCATCTTGATTCCACAGTTGATCTGCCACAATGCAGTTTGCATATGCTGATGGTCACATACAAAGATTAGCCTCCCAGTCACATTGGATTGTGTGAATGCACATCATCAGGCAATGAGCACCCTGTAACTCCACATGTTAAGATGAAGAAAATCAATCTGAATTCTCAACAGACAAAGGTAGTACAGATGGCTACTGTATACCACCAGCTGTTCCACAACACTGGAGTCTTGGAGAACGATTTATAAAACAAATAAGACATTTGTAAATTATCACAAGCTACTGAGCTGCATGACTGCCCTATCTATTATTATGGAACACAGAAGAGTTCAGAAAAATGGAGAAGTGGGTTTTCTTCACACCTGCAATAATCAGTCTTCACAGTATGGTGGAAGGGAGAAGTAGTAGTAAATAACAGGTTTCACAGTCTTGCCCTTGTGAAAACATCAGCTCTGTGAAAAGATTTCGTATAGAAAGATGTGGCTACCAGATGTATAAGAATTGACTGCTCTATGTCAGCTGTACTCTAGGGAGTATAATTTTCTTAAAAAAACCCTGTTGTGTGTTCTCAATCATGGTGACTGCTTGTGCCTTCTCTTTTTCTACTCATTAGTCATATTATAACTCCTTAGGGCTCTTTCTGTTATAGTCTGTGGTAAATAATAATATTGTGAAAGTTAACAGCCTTCCCTTCTCTAGTTTAATAAAATAACTAATGGAAGTAATGCTTCATTTTATTAGCCAGGTTTAAAGATCTTGTCTTAATTCCAACTCAGATTATCATAATCACCCTCTGAATAGAAAGCCTTAGATATTAATCTGCATAGTTTTCCTGTTAACATTACCATTGGACTTCTGTGGACTCTGGAGAAAAAAACCTTCATTAATGCACTTAGCCCAACCAATGTTCAAGTCTAGGTCAGACCAATCTGTGGCAGTGGCATGGTATTGAGGGACTGCATGGGAGTCTGGTGAATTTACACATCCTCTTCCCTATAGATGACCCAAGTAACCAGAGGTGTATTCCCTACCTCATACCTTTGTTATCAGTTTATGGATCTGTTGTACATGAGTTTCTGCAATCCTTTCCACAGGTGCTGACACAGCTGCTTTTTGAGGCAGCAAATTCCAAATATTTGTCACCTACTGCTCAAATAAGAGCTTGCTTTCATCTGTTTTAAACTAATCTTCAGATAATGTCACTGAGTGCCCCTGGTTTGAATATTTTGGGGTTTAGAATAGAATAGAACAAACTATTTCAAGTGGAAGGGACCTACAATGATCATCTAGCCTGATTGCCTGATTACTTCAGGTCTGACTAAAAGTTAAAACACATTATTATGAGTGTTGTCCAAATGGCTCTTAAACACTGACAGGTCTGGGGCATTGGCCACCTCTCTATGAAGTCTCTCCCATTGTTTGACCAGCCTCTTGATAAATAAATGTTTCTTACTGTCAAGGCTGACCCTCTCCTGATGCAGCTATTTGATGAATAATAGCTCTGCAGCCACCATATCCACCATTGTAAATGTTAAACATATCCCCTTCAGCCTTTTCCAATGGCTCTTCAAACTGAAGAGTCCCAGTCTCCTCTTTAGTTTCTTCTTATAATGCTCCATAACTCTCAGATAAATCTCATCCAGTGGTGGGCACTTATTAGCACATAAGTTTTTTAGTCTATTACTTCTACATATATTCTCTAGTGATCTAGCCCCTCTGACCTGTCTGCTACAGAGAATGCATTGAATGCGGGAATATCCCCAGAACCATCAGCATGCTTTGCATTAGGATAGTAGTCCTGGCACAGAGGCACTTGGAAATTTTGCCCTTTGTCTGCTGTTTGACATTGTACATGCTAGTCAGCTGGCCTGGCTACCACTCGGATTTGCCTATGCTATTTGTTGTGATTGTGACGTAAATTCCCTTTTGGACTGAACATTAACCACATCCTCTCGGAGGTCACAGCAATCTGAACCAGGTGCTCTTATGTGCCTGCTGACTTTCACCTAGCTCCTAGCGTAAATACTCCTCTACAACCTTTTCAATTTTCCATGCCAGCAGAATAGCTCTATTTCAATTAAAGTGCAGTGTTAGTAGGGCCACTGGGGGCTTTTCAAATCTATTACTCTCAAAGTGTTGCTGCAAAAGGGTACACGTGTTCCTCTGGCATTGTTCATCTCTCCTGATGACAAGGTCTCATATGTTCTACAGATGAATGTAACCATGCTTCTCAAAGCACACAAATCAAGTTTTGCTAGAAAGCAATAAAAATGTGGTCTTAGACCATTGTTTGGACCTTTTACTCTCCTTTTCCAGATCGGTATTATAACACATACTACTGAAGCAGGATCTTTAGTTTTGTCTGACCATTTTATTGTGCAGAAAAACCTTACTTTACATAACTTCTAGTCATAAGTTTCTTCCTTCCTAGTAATTATTTGTCTAATTTTAGTTTGTTTATCCTCATATTCTTAAAATGTTTACTGCAATAATATTTGTCACACATATTCACCTGGTATATAGATTATGTTGTCCTCTGAACATTCAGCAAGTTAAGACATCTGTAAGGGGAACAGGAGAGTTTTGTTTAGCTTTGGGGTTTTTTTTGTTTGTGGGGTTTTTTTGTTGTTGTGGTGGTGTTATAATTTGTTGTTGTTTTGTGGAGGTTTTGTTTTGTTTGTTTTAAAAAATAAGTGAAGAACTGGCACCTCCAATACATTTGGAGAATACTGAGAGACACTTTGGGACTACTAGAGGGAATTTTGTATTTTGGGTGGCTTGCTGATTTTTTCACTTTCCAAGTGCCTGACTAAACACTCCTATTCTGGTTGATCCAGTGTGCTTTCCAGCCAAGTCAATCTTGAGGAATTTTTCTCTCTCTTACTAACCCAGTGTCTCTCCAGCAGAGTTTTCCAACTCTTAATCAGTCCGGCCTATTTTCTTTTCTCCAACCAATCCTGTAACAGTCAAAAGGTACTTAAAGGGCTCCCTAAGACTCCAGGATGTCCTTCTGCATGTTTGATAATCAGTGCTTGAAGTTGTTGCAGCTGGTGGCTTCATCTTCCTGCCTAGATTTCACTCTAGTTCCTGGTCAAGTCCTCAGTCCTAGCTCTTGTGTTGGCTTTTACTCCTGTATTCTGAGGCAGTTGTAACCCTCTGCATCATAGCACGCTCCATGCCATCAGTGTTATGTGTGGAACAGCATGGTAAGTACCACTGGAGGGAAGGGATCTGTCTACCAGCAGGTGCCCTGTGGCTGGTGTCCTCTCAAAATGAGAGCTCACTAGAGAGCTGAATAAAAGCTGAGTGTAACAGTCTAAGGTGGTAGTCATCTTATCTGAGAAAAAGCACTTCTGCTCAATATTTTAAAAAGAAAAATTATTTTTTAAAGATGTATTTCTTTTGAAAAGTCTGGTCATCAGAAATCATTGCAACACCTTGTTTAGTGTTTTCTGCATGGAAAACTAACTCATTTTCAAATGTGTGGTTTTCCTTTATTGGGGACCATCATAAGTATTCTGCTGTCTCTTAGCATTTAAGGAAGTTTCCAGTCTTATAAGCCTTTAGCTGCTGGTAGGCAACAGTCTTCAGTAAGATTGATGAGACTACTCACAAGGTTAATAGCTAAGTAGTCAATATAAAAATCAGTAAATTACTGTACTGCCTACAGTATGAGTTTTAACCAAATTCAGAGAATTAAAGTAATGTGCAGTGTTAAGAACAGTGTTCTCTTTAATGCCATAGATCCAGTTTTAAGAAGTATTCTGAATTATCTTTTAAAAAATTCAAGAAAACCAGATGAAGATAGAAAAAAAATACAACTTTGGAAGTATCAAAAGCTTTAAAGGGAAGAACATTGTTTTTCTAGTGGAGTCAACCTGATGCTTCCATTTTGATTTAAAAATAGAAAACCAAGGAACAGCAAATTTGCAATTAGTAATTAACAGCTTTTACAATTGTTAAGTTAGGAATTACCTGTTTATAGTACCTTGGGTCCCATGGTTTTAAAATTCTACGTGACTAGATTTTATGCAAAAGCTCTTCCTTCTCTTTCATACTTGGCAAGAGTAGTTATCAGAAGAGAAGGGGGAAAAAAGACTGGTTAGAAACTTTTGTCATGATTTTTAAGATTGAATGTATGTGCTTTATCCGTGTCTGCCTTACCACTTTTTATGACAACCATTGTAATTGTTTTCAATGCTGAACCAACTTCAGAGTTTATGAATTTAGGTATGATATACGAAACCCCAGCATTCAGATATGTTTCCATAATTTGTCCTGATTGGTTTGGGGATGTTATTTTTCTAAGTTGAGGAAAACTTTATTAGGGAAGACTTTTTAAATAACTTCCTGTTATGTGTTTTTAAAGGACATCTGCAGTAGTCCATATATATATGATAATGTGATAAAACTCTGGATTATTTCGTCACTACAAGAGAAGATTGTTGCTCAGAGGAAAATCAAGGGGGTGATAATCTAACCAAAATTATCCACAGATCTAGTGTTATGAAGCCAAATCAGATGTAGTCAAATAAAACAAACCCCAATAATAAGCCTACAACATGCATAAATATTTATGTCAAAGTCAAAGATTTATTTTCTATTTCTTTATAACTTTGTGCAGGGTTTTTTCTCTGATTGTCCTTTTTACATAGTTGGTATTTATTGTCCACAAAACGTATATGTCCTCATTTACAATATTCCCCATTCCTACTTCAGTAATTTTATATAAAAATTTATGCCGTAGTACATTGTACATTGCAGATAAATACATTTGATACTTGGTATTTATGATTTTGGCAAGAAGCTTATAATGTTGTTTAGCTTGACCATTTGTGAACTAAAGTAATGTTCAGAAATACAGTTTGCTGGTTTTATGACTATTATCTATAAAATCTCATGTCTTTAGATATCTTAAATTGTATTTTCAATAACTATGATGGGTAGATATAAAAAATGCAGGGATACAGCTTAACAGGTGTCAGCTAATACCACACTTGAATGCTGCAAATAACCCAAGGAGTATATTCATCCCTAATTGTCTACACTCCAGAGCACAACAGCTGCCACTTGTAGCAGCAGATGCATCATCTGACTGATGATTTTCTCCAATGTGTTGACAGGGTTTTCTGGTGCAGCTGATTATATATGATTGTATTTGGCATAGCTGCATACCCTTAATAGACACTTATTATTCGTTGAACATTGGGATACTTCAGTCAGCTGTTTATGATGCCAGCTATAATGGACTGTCAGCCAAAAACTTTCATTAGGACAGCTATTTACTGGACTATGTAAAATGAAATGACCTTAATGAACTAGTGTTGGTATGTCAAAAATACACTGCAGTGGGTGGAAACAGCAATGTCAGCAAGTCCTTACACAGAGAACGGAGTGTCTTCTAATCTTTATGGGTAATTCCACTGTTGGGCTGGCACATAGTTAGGTGATTGTTCCAGGAAACAGGACTGCTGCTACCTGTGTGAATTTTATAGAGGTCTCATTCCTACAAAGTTCACACAAAGCACTTTGCAGCATGACTATGTTTGATAGATGTCCATTTCCCAGGCTTTTTGTATGACATTATTCAGAGAAAGGGGCAGAGGGAGAGAAGAAACAAGACAAACACACACACAAAACCACCACCACCAACAAAAGCCAAAATACACACACACAAAAAAAAAACCAAACCCCCAAAAGACCCTCACAAAAATTCCCAATTATGTGTTTACTATCAAGTCTAACTTCATTACTTCTTTAAAAGTATATTGTGTGCCCAAAGAAACTAAAGACCCCATGAGGTTATAAGAAACATTGACGGATTTAATGAATAAAGAGCACTAGAATCCAAAGTTTTCCAAAGGATGAGTCTGAATAATGCTTGAAAGTAGAGAGGGAAAAAAAATTTGCCAAGAGCTTTGAGACTTGTAAGAGTGATTACTCTTATGAAGTGTGTTATTCTTTTTTCATATGGCTTGGTCCTCATTCTTGACTTTCCTGAAAAGGTATTTGCCCATCACTTCCTGGAGGAATTATTAGAGAATGTATAATGAATTACCTAACATGATTCTGACTTTATTTTCCCTCTATTGCCTTCCTTCCTTTGCCTTTTGTTTTGATTTCAGAGCAGAGGTTTCACTTTTATGAACTATTTAAAATAGTTCATATAGCTACTCAAACAAGATTTTCTTGACAACTTCTTGTTTTCACGCCAGTACTCCACCTTAGAAGTAATCTAAAAGGGAGAGCCTATAATATTAACTCCTAGTAACCTACTAAGGAAAGAGTTTCTCTGAAGGAAGCTGTTACTAAACAAAATCCCAGTAGTGGACTGGGAAGCTAGATGAACCACTTTCACACTAACCAGTAGCTCCCTCACAGTTTTCAGTATCCAGGAAGGAGCTTTCTGGGATTCTTCTTCTTCACCAAGTGTAAACAGTATGGGTTTATTTGGTTTTATTGACTTAATGAGTGGAAGAAAAAAAATGAAATGCATCCATGACAACTTCTTTGTCTCTGAAATACTTCAGTGAAAGTTTGGAAGGATAAAGATCAAATCACTTTGAGCTGACAAGGTCAAAACAGTCTGAATTAATACATAATTGAATGATCATATTTGATAGCAGAGTAATTTGGGGAAAATTGATTTTGGAACCCTTGGTTGATAAGAGTAAGGTAATTGTTTGCAGCTGCTTCTAATAGGTGTCAAGGATAGATCTCATGCCATAGAGTGTTTGTTTTTCCTTATTCCCAGAGAAAGATTAAGGCATTCTCTTAAAATAAATAAAAAATATGAGATGCAGATGGGACTTTCAATATCAGTTGGTGATATTGAAATAAGGTTATGGATATAACCTTTCAAAGGTTTTGGAAGTAAGCTACTAAAGACTGAAAAAGGCCTTCTAAATAGACAGAGTGATTAGTTATAGGATCATGGCCTGCACTGTGGGAATTCTCAGATGATCTAAGTTAATAAAGTTGAAGTCTTATTAAGTCTCAGGTCTTTACATCTTGTTCATCATAATGTGCAGAGAGTCCTCTGTAGGAAAAAAATATAATAGAAAGTCATCAAGTTTATGTAAGCATGTGGAGCACACAGTATGTTAGACTGTGGTGATCTGTTAGAATTAATTAGGGAAAGCTCCCTTCTACAGAAATAAGTTTTATTAGTCAAAGAAAGATCTCATAGATAAGGATACCTTTTGCATTTGCTGAGGTTAGTGGTTTAATCTGACAATGGAGAGTACTTCAGATTTCAGTAGTCCAGCCTTGTGGCGGTATAAAACATTTACAAAATGCTGCAAAACCAAGAAATTAAAATTTTTAACGAGGCTAGGAGGAAGGCCTTGGAGGAGTCATTGGGAAAGCACTTATTCTGTATGAGTTTTGCTTAGATTTTGAATGAAAAACAAGTTTAGGTGTAGAAGATAAGTTTCTCATCCTAGAGTGATTCTGGCTAGTAATTTAAGGGAATTCCATGTTTTATATAGAACACCACAAACTAATATTTTCTCCGTAAGGATGAATTAAATCGTGTTGACTTTTTAAAATTTTCCCTTGTTGTAATAAACATCAAAATAGTGAATTAATTAACAGGGTAAAAGGAGTGTTAAATACACATGCTTACATTATAATGCATAGATAGTGCACAACCACATGGTGTATATATATATATATGTACATACATATGAAGCAAAGAATCAGCGTGAATTGTCAATTCCTTGTCTTAAACCTCTTCTTTTCATTGTTTCTAACTTGTATGAAATTTTGCAGATTGTTCTTTATGCTTAATATAATCTTCCTAAGTATTCAGGAAGTCTTCAGTTGGGACTGCATTGTTCTCATTTACTCAGTTTGTTTTGCTCTTATTGTGTTTTATCTTACAAATGACAAGCATGTGAAATATCCAGATTCTATATACTAATTATTATGTGATAGAAAATCTCAAAACCTTGGGTTTATCTTGACAGAATTGAATAAAGAAAGTTATCAGCTGTGTGAATATTTGGTTACAATTTGATAGTTTTAGCTGTAGTGGGAATTAAAACCATATCAATCAAACAAGCTGTCACTTGGGATTAGGCAAAAGAGCATCTGATACCCAGCATGGCTGGTATCTTCTATTCTCATATCTAGGAACTCTAGACTCACAAAACACTATTACCTTGTAATAGCCTTAATGTCCTGTTGTGGCAGAAATGTGGTAAAAATGATATTGTACTATCCTCTGAAGAAAATCATCTCTTTAACAGAATAATTGTTTGTTAGTGTCAGATTCAACTACTGTCAAAATGTGCTAGGTACAATTCTAGTCACGGCCTAAGTTTGTTGCCTTATGCAACATCATTTGCATTGGCAGGAAGGCATCTAAAACTGTATGGGCACACAGTGAGTAGTAGAGAGTCTGAGCAGTATTAGATCTTGTCCTTTATGACTATGTATTTGATTTTCCTCCACAGTCAATACCACATAAATACTCTGCACAAATATGAATTAGCTCTGCAACCAAATGTGTGGGTTTAAGCTCTGCGTCAATATGCACATTTTGATGATATAGATCTATCATGGACATAACTTGGTGATGAATAGCACTGACACTCTACATAACTTTATTCCATGTGCCCATATTTTATCCTGACTGTTTACATTATCTTCTGTAAAAGCTTTGATTATAACCTGTGTACTAGCGACTCCTCATACTCTTTTTTTAATTGACAGGCTTACCCTGTCAATTAATAATTTCAGGTAATGTTTTTCCCATTGCTGGAGACATTCCAAGCTGTAAGAATGAATATAGAGGAAATTAAAGGCTTTTCTACAGCAGCAGGTGCACTTCATTTTATTTAAGCTTTTTAACTAAACTACCAGTTGCCTACAATTGGAAACCCAGCAAAGTGTCTCTTGCAAATTATCAGGACAATTCACTGGGGCATTCAAAAGGGCCATTTTCAGTGAGATGGGACAATCAGAGGAAAATAATCACTCTGTATTGCCCTATATTTGCCTTTCATAGCATGATGACAGAGAGCAGGCTGATGGACAGAGCAATTGATAGAACTACTTGTTAAATATCAGCAAAGGTGGAAAACTTCTGGCTCTAGCATTCTACATGAAGAGTGCATACACTGAATAAACTTTTGAAAGAAAACAAAATAAATG
Source organism: Galbula dea (assembly GCA_013399015.1). NCBI lineage: Eukaryota > Metazoa > Chordata > Aves > Piciformes > Galbulidae > Galbula > Galbula dea. The sequence continues at coordinate 2,983,807 of VWZX01005330.1, forward strand.
AGAGAATTCAGAGAAGGTTTCTTGAAAAAGATTAATTGATTGAAATATGGACAGGGCTGCATTCAGCTTTTCTGGGAGTGCTGAAGTGGGATATCTACAACATGCACTGACAGAATGTGCCAAATAGGTCGTTGGAATAGTTTAGATATTATTTTAAGGGAAGGCACAGTAATGTAATACAACTTTTGGATTTGATGAAGGTATTATTCTAGACAGAATTCATTGAGATTCTAATCATTCTACACACAACAAAAATCCACAGCAAGCAGTGCTTACAGGTATTTTTATTCTGTACAGCTGCACTTTTGCTTTTTGAACAACATAGTCTCTTGAAATTCTTTGTGCATGTGGTAATATCTCTAACTTCAATACCAGCCCCACATGCAACTGTCCCTGCAGTGCTTTGTAAATACTTTGGTCAAGTTTCTGTGTGTGGGAGCAAAGGGTTCACTAGAACTGGAATCAATCTGGTTTAAAGTTCTATTTTCACCTGTACAAGCAAGGCTCAAGGAAGATAAAGACAGAGCTCAAGCTGTGGTATTATTCAGGGGTAAAAATGTAGTTTTCCTTGAAATAACCTTCTAAGTGTGGAGAATGGAGAAGTCTCTGAAGATGTGCATCACATACTTGCATAGATCAGGAAAGATTTGAGGTTGGCATTTGCGTGAACAGAAAGAAAGGGTTGCAGCAGGCTTACAAGAAGAGGAAAATAGAGCAAACTAAATCCAAGTCTCACTAGGTTTAACATTAGGCCATGATTAGTTACATTCCCTTCACCATCTGGAAGGCAACAGAGGACATTTTTTACAAACAAAGACTGACCATCACTGAGAATAAAGATGCTGGTATTAGTGAGATGTGAAAAGCCAAGGCTGGACAGACTACATACTCAGTGTATTGGTGGACAAGGGAATGCTGCAATTATATGGATGGCATAAATGAGGGAAGAGCTCTTAATATACTTATTTTGAACCATCTTCTGTTACATGCACAAAAAGTACTCTTTGTGGGCTCTGCTATCACAAAGTAGAGGCAAAAAAGGAAAGATGCTAATAATATGCATTTAAAGAGGCCTATTTGTGTTACAAAGAAAAACATTAGACTTATGCCGAAGCCCAAGATTAATTGGTATGAAAGCTTATGCGTATGATTTCAGATTTTAGAGTAAAATAGGTGACTAATCATTTTGCTGGAAGTCAAAAAACCTGAATGGTGACCAGGCTGTGTTTTGGCTATCTGAAATAATAGACAAAAATTATGGATTTAAGCATCACAGAAAGAACCATTCTTCTGACTGGAAATGATGAGTTTAACTCTAAATAGGCTGTACTACAGGCATCAAATAATTTCTTCACTGTCCTTTGTTATATTTGGTAATCTGCATTTAAAGACAAACATATTCGTTGTATGAGAAAACAGCAGTGCAGACCCCCAGTGCAGTAGCACCTCTTCACAGAAATTGTTAATTGGGGATGGCTTGCTGCATAACAGTGACTTCTAAAATTTTCACTACTGGTGTACTACCTGCACTGGTTTTATGCAAAATATTCAAAAGCAACCCAACTATCTTATCCAAGCAACAATATAAACTTTTCAATGCAGTTTTCATTATGCAATCCATTACATGTAGTCGAATCCACAAAACATATATTCCCTACTAGTATCATAAGAATTTCCTACATGCTGCTCAACCAACCACTCTGCAGTCAGATCAGCTTTCCTTCCAGGTAGTACCCACTGAGGAGCTGAAGGGAGTTTGTCATGCTACTCCAGGAAAATGCTTTTCTTTTTTTAGGGTTCTCAAGTGATGGCTGTACATCACATTTTGACATCACAGACCTGTGCACATAACAAGGCATTAAGCTGCTGGTTCACTGGATTGAGTTTCCTGGAAATCATTTGCAAGACTTCACATACTCTCGTTCTGCTTCCTGCTGAATTCTTACTGTTAGAGTGGGCCTTCAAAATGCAAAGTATTTAGTCTGAGCATGCTGAGGAGCACTGAAGCCAATTTTCCAGAGTCCTGGCTTTCAAAAATGAACTGAGGACACAAAAAAAAACCCGACAAGAAGTTGGAGAGGAGGAAAAGGAATATGACATCTCGTTTCTGTTGTGAAAAAAGAGATGTCACATGCATGGAGATGTGGTGAATGAAGGCACGGACCCTGAGGTCAGAAGGACAGTGAGATTGTTTATTGTTCCAATGATATCCATTTATATAGCATGCATTAACCAATCACCCATGCTTATTTCTAAGAGGCCCATCATGAGACATTGCAGCTGCATTCTTATCAAAACCAGTGACCTCCTAATGCCTGTTTTTACAGTGAGCTAAACAAGCACAGCTTCTCCTACATTACTATAGTCTAGCTTCTTTCTTGTGAGAATCTGACCTCTGTTTTGTCTTGTTTCCCTTTCATGGGAACCTGGCCTTTGTGGCCTACAGTAATATGCTACATGGAGCTACCACTACTGTGCTGACTGGTGCAGATGGACCACAGGGTCTTCTCTGAGCCTGAAACCATGGGGCCTCCTATTGCATTGAAATTTTCAGGAGCAGTTTTTAGGTACAGTCAGATCAATGTAGATGCAGACTGCTTGGCAAAAGTCTTTCAGGCAGTTTGCTGGTAGAGTACTTCCTAGTAGAGCTTTGTAATTTATGTAAGGTTTTAGTCTTGTGCCTTCGCTATCCCTTGCCTCAGTCTACCCACACTGTGCTTTTAGCTATGTGGAATTCCAGTAGTATTTGAAGGTCAGGGCCTACATTTTGAACTTTGCCAAACAACTTACAAAAAGATCAGTCTTTCTCTATTGTCCACTGATGCAAGAGTTCTTACCCATCTCCCTTAATCATCAGCCTGAGTGAGCGTCTATGGTCTGCCTGGCTTCTCAGCTGGTAGATTAGTTAAGTAATCAGCTTTAAGTGATTACTTAATTAACAATTAACTGAAATAACCCGGTTCCTGTACAGTCCACCTGATGGGCCACAGGGCAGGCTACTTTCTTCTTAGCTCTACTGTGTTACTCTTTGCAAGTTCCCCACTGCCTCAGGCACCTGGCTCTGCTGCTGGCTGGTTCTCAGTTGTGTGAAGAAGGTCAGTGTGGTTTCCCAGCTGCTAGGCTTCCAGACTTTTCTGCCAGTATGTAGGTGATGTGCTGCATTTGCTTCCCTGGGGGCATCCGGGAAGCCAGGCAGCCCACATGGTGGCCACCCAGCTGGTGGGCTTGATGCCCAAACTGCTGGTTGCCAAGGACCTGGCTGAAGATGTTTTGTTTAAATAACAACTGTGGTGTGTGCTTAGCACACGAGTCTCTGGGCATGCCACTTTCTGGTTTCAGGAATGTTTTTCTGGGCTTGTTCTTTTACATATTGTAAGTAAAGATTCAAATGACTTTTGCTCTCTGTTGATCTGATAAAGTGGTAATAGTTTTTGCTGAGCTACCTCATTAAGTTCTGTATGCTTTGCATTCCAATAGTCATACAAATAACACTGGATGTGCAACAAAGCTGTATTTTAACTTTGACCTTCAGTGATGATTGCAAACGAAGGAAAGGAGCACAGTGCAGGTGGAAAACAGGTCTTTTTGTATTGTGCTTATGGCAAGACTATGCAAGCTGAGCAGGCTGCTCCAGATAAAAGGAGGATTTTTTTCTTCTCTAGAAGCAAAAATTTTTTCTCTAGAAGCAAAAAAAAGGGCTTATTTTACTGATTTTTCTCTTTTGTGATGCAGGGGTTTTGAGTGATATTAATTATTATTTCTTTTTTTATGATGACCAAAAAAAAAAAGGGATTTTATAATGTGTACATGATAGATATTAGTGATAAATCTAAAGGTATTTGAAGGAAAGTAATTTTCTATTTATTTGTAGTTTCAGTTGTAACGCTACTTTGTCTCTAATGTCATGCTCAGAAACAAAATTAAGATTAAGAAGATGCTGTAACTTTGAGTACCTAAATATCTGGCTATAGATAATATAGAGGTATACAAATGTAAAGATATACAAATAACCAGGTTTTCAGCTGTTACAAATCACATAGAATATGATGTTTCAAATTGCAAAGATGTCTAGTATACATGGACATCTATATCAACTAAGGGCAGGAAGTCATGTTTTTCTTGTCTGCTTTTTGATATTTTCTAATTATTAGCTTTTAATTGCCTTTATTTTTCTCCTTTTCTAGCTGTATGTAAAATTGCAAATTTTGAGAATATTCACAACATTCTGGTTGTGAGTAGAAAGCATAGTGATGAATGATAAAGAATCATAGTTGTAATATGCTGGATGGAAGCAAAAAAGGCTGATGACATGTCTTATGAATATTTTATAGCCACCTCTGTTCAGAGTTAGGAAGCAGGAACATGGAGGCTCTAAAGCCCTAAAAAGCAGATTTATGCAACAGATTTGTGCAGCACTGACACAGAAGTATTGTAGTGCATCAGTACCAGCAGGTTTAACTGGTTTTCTTCTAGATTGTTGCCTTGTTATTTTTCTTTTCCCACTTTCACAATTCATTTAAGAAGGTGAGAGGCTACTTAATGACTGCCTATAGTAAGGACTAAAATATATACATATATATATGTATTTTTAAATGGATTCTCATGTTCCTTCATTCCTTTTTAAATGAATAATAGATCACAGTATGAAAATCATAAAGTGATTCTTTCAAATTTCTCCTTGACAAGGTCTTAGATGTGATTCTTCCCTTATCTAGTTAAAAATAGTTTAGAATACTCTGCCATGAGGCATACAATTTGTGGGTATTTGTCTAGAAGCTATTACTGCTCTTGGCAATTTGTTTCCTGGAGGAAAATGGCACTCTACTATCTAATTAACATTTGGAAGAGTATTCCAGTTTTGAGGCAGGAATAGGGGAGACTCACATGGCATGAAGCCATCTGAGAATCTCCTGTGAAGAGCTTACCTTCCTGCTGCTGGTCTAAGGAACTATATACAAAATATTATGACAGACACGATGTAAGACTTGCACTTGTGACCTGGTCTAGGGAATCCTGCTGTGGCAGGGGGTTGGACTAGATGATCTTTCCAGGTCCCTTCCAACTCCTAATATTCTGTGATTCTGTGACACACACACACAGTGTGTAGCTGTCATGAGACTGAGCATTGAGATACTGAGGATGAAGGAAAGAGAAAAGGGTAACATTTACATACACAGTTCAAGTTTTCTCATTCTCCTTAGCCACAGCTGAGGATCTAAGATGGCTATTAATGTACAATGGAAGAGAGTAAACATTTTGGGCTTGCTGCCTGGACTCCCCAGGCTCTGGGATATAAAGCCTTGACCTTGGCCTCATTAGGATGTGCAAGCATAATTAGTCCAAATTTCCTAAGCAGAGCATATAACATGGAAGAGTGTGCTTGTAAAATCTGTGAAGGCCAGCTTCGTTGTGTATCCTGCAGAGTGATTAGGGATCAGTAACTAACACAGACATGTTCAGATCAGCGTCTTTGACTGTTGCGTTAGTATATAAGTTAACATGCTCTCTTCCTTATATTATATCCAGTCCTTTTTCTGTAGATCCTTTATGTTATAGTATCTTCAGAGAGAATCTCAAGAGCTAATTCTAGCACAGCTGAGCAGTTATTTATTCCCAACAAAGAATAATAAAGAGGCATTGTTAGCAGAACTCTGTATGGGACCTAGAGAAACTAAAAGTGAGAGGGAAAATTATGCAAAATAACACTGCAAAACTGTAAACCATTCAGGGAACATTAGCTATTCTCAGGGAAGTAAATGCCTGTGTGCAGCTTTTGCTTTACTGGGCTCTTTCAAACTAGCTTAGCTTTGTGCTGGGAACGTAGCAGAGAAATATATGGCAGTTCATCTTTTCAGGTCCCTCTCCATTAATGAAAAGAAATACTCAGAATGAGAGACCTCTGTCTTTTTATTTGTAATATTTTAAATATTTTTTGGGAAAAAATAGATTAATTTTGTTTCAGCAGTTCCAATTAATTCACTCTTTCAACAACTTCAGAATTAAAGGTGACACAGAAATATCTTCACCTGTTCTCAGATACTTGTTTTCCTACAGTTGTTTTCCCCAAAGTCCAAAAGACAATGCATGAAATGCTAATCTTTGTATTTGGTTTGTGTGGCAAGGTTTTGGTAGCAGAGGGCTACAGTTGTGGCTCCTGTGATATGATGCTAAAAGCTTCCCCTGTGCCTGATAGAGCCAATGCTATCTGGCTCCAAGATGGGCTCACCAGTGGCCAAGGCTAAGCCTAACAGTGACAGTGGTAGTGACTGAGATAAAGTGTTTAAGAAGGGGGGTAGGAGTGAGGAGGTGGTGAAATCCAGCAACTTCAGCTGGAGAGAGGAGTGAGAATATGAGAGAAAGCACTCTGCAGACACCAAGGTCAGAGATACAGTCAGACTTTTTTCCATATAAAATGAGGATATATACTGGAAATTTTTAAAGTTAATTTAATCAATTTTCCTTTCATATCAGAAATAAGAGGCTGCTTGGGATTAGATTTTCTGGTTGTTCAGAACATGGGAATAGTTTTCTGTGTCATATATATGTGTGCATATGCCATTGAAGTAATTTATATAAAATACAGGATTTTTTGGGAAAAAATGTCCTCATCATAACTTGTTATTAATTTGAGCATTAACCCAATTCTAACAATACTTAGTGGCAGTTTTATAGATTCCTTTTGAGGCATTTTTCAGATTTGAGTACAAAACTTAGACCAGGTATGACTGTCTAGCAAAGGTGATATTTGACATGTTAACTGTGTTGCCCTTGTATGATTGACAACGTGGTATTTCATGTGCTGGTATATCTCAGTTGTATTGGAGGAACAAATCAGTGGCTGGGAGAGAACACAACTTTTCCCACATTTTTCTACCCTCTGTATCATTTTCCTTGTGGCAAATACAATTTAACATCCATCTTATAGTAAGTTTATAAAGCTGGTGTTATTAACCACCTTAGCAGAAGTAAAGGAAAAAGGTTATATCCTCAACCACTCAATATCATTCAGATACCAACAGAATATTAGGTTGCAACATTTTTTATTAGTTGGAGATGCAGTGAGGTTTTTTCCTGGATAAGGATTCAGTAGGCAATACTTGTAAAATGCTGACAGAGGTTTCTTTGCCCCCACCTTCAACCTGGGGTGGTATCTTTAATAGGAATTGTGCATACCTATCTCTGTAGATTTATTAATCTACCTGTGTAGTGCCAGCTATGCTCTGTCACTGCACAGTCCCCTGGCCTTTCTCCAGCTTTTACTCCTCCTCAGCTGTTCAGCTGTCAAAGCACAGGTGGGCAGTGCTCCTGATAAACCCGTGCTCATATTGGTTGCAAATAAAAACAAGACACAAATAAGCAGAAGTCCTTGGCCTTTGAAACAAGTGTATATTGTCTACCAAGAGAATCAAGTTCCCAGTTTTATTGTCCTGTCCTCTGGTCATTTTCAGCTGGCTCCACAGAAGTAGCTAAGTCTGGACTAAGGTTTACAGTTTTGCACAGTGATAAATTCTCTACACGTGCCCTATTTTTTTAAGGTGTTTCTATATAAACATACAAGTAATATGACAGCTTTTTATCTCTGCTTGTAAGCAAGAAGTATGCTTGCATAGCCTTGCTACTATTTAGAATGGAGATACTTTTACAGTAGACTGTCATTAGATGATAAATATTTTTTGAACCAAATGTGATATTACATGCTTTCCATTAATGATTTTATATTTTTTTAATATGCAACATCTGGTAGGCCTAGAATACTGAATATAAATGCTGCTGCCTGTTTTTTAAATTTTAGTCAAAATTGTCTGGCTTTAAAAAATTTATCAAATGAAGTAGTTGAGTTAACTTATTCTGAAGGCTATAATCTGTGAGAATGAATAAGGCACTTAAAAACATATAATGAAAAGAAATTTTTGACTGTTTTTTTTTCTATTCAGGCACTCCTTTAATCTAGCTTCAGGGGAAAAAAGAAAAAAAAAACCAAACAACAAAAATAAGAAAACTTTAGGGTTTTTTGCCAAGAGAAGGAACAAGAAAGCCAAACCTTTTTCCTCTGTGACACTAAAGAGAGAGGCAGGAACAGAGTGCATCACTAGTCATTTCATACTTTCCTGTACAATTATGCTGAAGGGAAACCATCACTACACAGCGGGGGAAATATAGAACATATAAGCAAGGAATATTAGTTAAAATCTTTTCTTCCTACTGAAATTCTGAAAGTGGAAATCATGAGTGCTACATTATGATTGTAGAGACTTCTACCAGAATATATGGAAAATGCATTTACATTTTCTGGTCTCCTTTATTTTAATTACTATCCAAGCATCATTTTCCTGTCTGATAGAGAACTTGTCCTTCTCTGATACTGCAGGATCACATAGGGTTGAAATGGGAAGTCAAAACTGGTTGAAAGTGTGGCTCTGCTCTTATTCAGATAAGTTTTCCTTATACCTATGAGTATTCAAGTCATATGCTTCTGAAAAATCATTTATTGCATGGAGTCAGTAGGACTTGTTAAAGAGTTGCTGCCAAATCACCTCAATTATAGTAAAGTTAGCTGTGAAATGACAGGAATTACTGTGATTACAAATTAAACAAGTTCTCTGGAAATATTTTCTTCAGGCTTCCCCTAGCCCATAAGCTTCTTTTCTTTTTGGAAGGAAATTCAAACTCCTTTGTCAGTTCTATTTAGCTCAACAAGCAGACAGGAAGCATTCTGTGCCTCTTCCCACTGCCTATAGTGCAACACCTTCCTGAGCAGTCTTGGTTCACCTCTACAAAAGTGAACATGAGTTACACAAAAGGATGTTGATCTGACTTTGATTTTGTAAATTATTCATTATTTTACAATGTTAGATCATGTTCTCAACATGAACACTGGTAGATTTTAGTTTTGCACCATTGCATGTCATTTTAAAATACACATGGTTAGTATATACCAGAGATTTTTGTATGTGATAGATCTTGGATTTCCACTTCCCTTCAATGTCTAAACTTTTGAAGGTAAATGTTAGCCTAGCAAGAAGAGACAGAAAAACCTTCACAGAAACGCACATATCTATCATTATGAATAAGATCATCAGGTGACCTACATTCTTCAGTCTGCATGGCCTGAACTCTAAAATTATTCTGAACCTGAGAAGTCCACAGGCCCAATATTCTTGAATAAGAAAAACTGTTCTGAGTGGTGTTTATCTGTGGGGGGGGAGGGAAAGATACGACCTGCTGATCTGTCTGTTTAGCATACTCTCATTTCACAGGAAATAGCTACAAAAAATAAGAGCTGCATTAGGGAGTTATGGTGATAATAGCAGAAAGATGGAACTCGAGAGAGAAACAATCACAACAAAAATATGTGCAAATGGGAAATAGCCAAGTCTGTTGTTGTTGATGCAGAGTAGAATAATTAGTAAAGAAGGCAGAGGGGTAAGAGAATAGTTAATCATTTTTGCTAATGTATTGTAAACAAGTGCTGAAGCATTACAGTAATTTCTTATCTTTACTAATATGTCAACTATATGAACCTGAAACTGTTTTTAGGGTTTAATCTAATCTATGTTGTCACCTCATCTGTTCTTACTAAGGAAAAAGAAAAAAGTATAAAAGGGTTTAGTTTCATTTTATTACAATAGAGGTGTAACCACCTACTTCTTATATTATTTTTTCTTTGTTTTATTTACATAAGAATGATGTTGGTGTGGAAATTACTATAAATAATGCATTACCTTTCTGTGGCAGACAAGAGCAGACTGAATCTGTCTGGAAAAGTGTTTGAAGAAGTATATTACTAAATTGTTCTGCCTATTTAAATTAATCTTAACTCCCTTGCCTCTCAACAATGTGAATGGACAGTGACACACAAAAGAGGAAGTAAAAGAGAAAGTGTTAATGATAATCAATAAGAATATTGGACTACTGTGTTGTCAGCTGAGAAACTAAGACAAATAAAGTTATATCACTACTTCTAGTGTTATTACTAATATATGTGACAATTTTTTCTGTCCCAGATGAGATTACTTTGATTTGCAGGTGCTTTTAAAAAAGTACTTTAATTCATTACTCATTTTGCAACAAATTACTTCAATCCAGCATAATGTAAAAATAGTATAAAGGCCGGTGCATATAAGCAATCTGTCATTCCAGGGTATTACTTTTTGCTACTGGAAAGATTATTCTGAAGAAGTATGAGTGACATAAAATAAAAAAATACAAAGTTGGTAGCTCTCAACAGAAAACCATTGTCATGGTTAAATTTAGCATTCTTTTGGGAGAGTAACGTTTCTGTGGTGCTAGTCATGCTAGTATTTTCCTTGTAAGGGAAACAATTCTTTAATTAGGCACTTGTACTAAAAAAGGGAAACGGACATCTTATATAATTGAGCTATTGTGCAGCTCTGCCTTTCAATCTGAAATATATATTCATTCTAGCAGAGGTCAGCAATTGGCTGTCAAACCTTTCAACACTTCTCGACAGGAATGGTCTGTGTCTTTCTAATTCTGGGAAAATTCAATTTGGTCATTGGCAGGAGTTTCCAGTATTACTTGAAATTCAGCCAATTAAATGAATTCTACATTCCTGAGTGTGAATGCAGGCAGCCAAGAGCAGTGTCAACATTAATTTATCTTTATACATGAGCATGATGTCATGGAAAGCCAATTTACCCAGTTTATCTCCCAGGCAGAACAGAATTGTTACTGTATTTCTCATAGGATTTTTTTCCTAGTCAACTCTAAAGGATCATTTTGTACTTTGTTTTTGATTATGTGAAAGAAAGTCGAAGAAGTGACTGGTGCATACTAAAAACTTTCCTTAATTTGTTTTATTTTACATCAGCAGCCACAAGGCAGGTAATTGCTGCCTTATTTGTACAGAACCCCTCTATCACTACCAAAGAGACAGAATGCAAATCTTAGATTTGAACATAAATTTGGCTGAAACTGTACCTTCCAATTAGTCCAGAAGAAACTGTCTGTAAGCTAAAAATTTTTTGCTGTCACTGTTTCAGTGTTCTTGAGATCTTACCATCATCCTCTCAAAGAGAATAAAAAAGAAGTATTAAGAGTTCTAGAGTAAAACCAAGCAAGAGTATTCAACCAAGTTCAGCAAGTAGGAGCATTAAATGGATTTATTTTTTTTTTCCCCTGTGTCCTCCAGAGTTTCATTCATCCTTTTGTCAAGACTCCACTAGGTTGCCTGGAACATTCACACATAATATTGTATGGAATTTTACTTCTCAGTGAATTGATTTTCTAAATTTAGCCATTTTTTTCATTTCCTGTTATCTTCGTCTGTCTGCAAATACCCATTTAAAAAAATGCTCTTTAGTTGAACATGCAGTTACATAGTCTTAGAAATACAATTACTATAGCAATATCAAGACTTGTTATATAGGTAGCCTTGAAGGAGCCAAGCACTGTTAATTTCAGGCAGAAAAACACATTTAAAATGTGTTATGTATCTACTGATTGTACTTTACTGTGACAAGTCACTTACTCCCAGCAAATACTTCAGTGAGAAATCATGTCTTCAGCCTTGTTATCCATTTTACAGAAATGAATGGGGAGGGAGATGTTCTATATAGAGAAAAAAAAATCAATGTCATTTGCATATTAAAAAGATCTCATAAAAAGTGGCATTGATGTTTTTATATGGGATCAAGTTAGAAATCTTTTGTTAAAATTAGATTTTGAAGATAATTTTGCAGTTAAAAATTTATTGATATGGCTGTAGAACTGCATGTGGATGTTTCCATCCAGAGAATACACAAGCTGAGGCTTAATAGCAGTAAAACATTTCATGATGTCACAATTTATCCACAATGACAGTGTGAGACAAGGAGCACATTCAAAGAATATCTCTTTCAAGTAACTGTCCAGCACTTCTATAAGTGAACTACATTGTTGTGGGGGGCACAGAGGATTTTGTTGGTTTTAAATCAGTACTTCACAGGTTTGTTTCTGATCATTTGTGTTGGAAAGGACCTCAGGAGGTCCAACCTCACTAGAGAAACCATACTAATTTCGGCCATATTATTCTAACATAATCCATGTTAGACATCTTTAATATTTTTAGAAGAAATTGATAATTTCTACAATAGAAGAATCAAAGCCTTTTTAGTCATCTAAAAGCTATTCAGCTTCACTATACATTTAGCCTTATTCATTTAAATTTGGCAATTTTAGTAAGCATGATTTGTCATGATAAGACACTGCCTGTGTTGCTCCATTCCTATTGTGTCATATCACTTAGCTATAAAATCTTAGGGTTTTTTAAATTTTGGTCAGTTCTGATTAGGTTTTTCCATTTTCAAAGTAACCCTTGACTGCTTTATATCTCATCAGTTACGAACTGCCTCTTAATTGTCCCTCCAGTTAGTCTTTCGTACTGTTTATAATTCTTTCATATGCTATATAATTCAATATATGTTGTTTTACCAGGCTGTAGCATTGTTCAAAGCTGTGTGCCGGTCTTGTTAATTTGTTGACCTTTTTAATTTGTTTAAAAATCTCATTAGTTTGTTATATTATTATCTCAATAGGAATAGAATAATTTTATTACAGGTCTTTGACCTGAAACAGTTAAGTGGAAGCTAGTATTATAGTCCTAGCTATAAATGTTTGGAGCTCTCATTACACAGAACTCTTTTCTTTCTAAATGAAGTGCCAGCATATTACATACTGTCACATTAGTAAGACATGCAAATTGCTGTCATCTGCCACCTCTGTATCTGCAATCTGTACTTTGAACAGTTTTGTGAAACTGGTTTGCTATAGAGACTACTACTGTATGAACTAATAGGCCTGAGAAATGATTGCTAATGAAAAAAAGGCATAGTATAAAGGAATGTGTGTTCAGAAAGGATTTATTTTTATCCAATATTTTGTTTCTGGACTTCAACTCTCTCTTTTTCTTCCTGTCCATTCCCTCCCTCCCCTTAGAAATGATAGAAATGATCTAACAAACAGTCCTGCCCACAGTAAATTAAATAGACAAGCAAACAAAATAAAAAAATTGAATTAATTCTGACTTGAAACAGATTCTGTTATAGACAAGTGTGTCCCAGTTAAATGACCATGTACAAGTTTGAGTCTTTTGTAATGTTTTGTTCCTTGGTAAATTTGTAATGAGTTTATTCAACTGTCAGCTGTGTATATTTTAGGATCCTGGCAAAGTTATTTATTACTGGTGGACAAATTACTTTTTTTGTTATGAATGGAGAGGAAACAGTTTGCTAGGCAGACTCTGCATTTCTTCTCTGCTGGTCATGAATCTGTTGCTAAGAAACAATGGTGATTTTACTTTCATGAATATATTTTTCATATTAGTCTGAACAAGAAGTCTAATCACTTTGGAAGTAGCTAATGTTTTTGAAATTGAATTTTAAATGTTGTTCCTTCATGGTTGCATTCTGCTCACTTCAGAACCATAATAGATTAAAAAATAAAGATTATTTCAGTGAAATGCTATTCCTATGTCTCATACTTAGGAGTATATGGGATAAAATGTATGCCTCAACAGTGTGATGGAAAAAAAAATAGCAAACCCAACAGGATGCTTAAAACATGCACATATCTTTTATTAAATGGTATCGTATCTTATATTCCCATCAGACTCTATTACAAACTAACTGATAAGGCCTTTCACTTATTCTTGTTGTATGGGAAACTTCTGTCTGACAGCTGATTCCTCCTTTGTTTTATTGCTCTTGAAAATCTAATTTCCCTTGATAGCAATCAGTTTTGTCAAGGGACAGAAGAAGTAATTAAAGATGTTCATAACTGACTCATCCTTCTGCCAACAAACTAAATGGCTAAACAACAGTTTAAGAATTACAACAATAACTAGACTCTATGAACAATAGAAAATTGGTCTCATATTATATGTTCCAGTAGACACGGTGTTACTGGTATTGATTTCCATACAACCAAACTGCAATGATTCAGAGTTATAGCTATTGCCCTATTGAATACTGATGAAAGCATAAATATAGTCATCTGTATTACAAGATGACACCATGTTCTTCAAACCACACTAGTTTGCTGCACTAAAAGTAATTAATCCAACCAGCCATAAGGCATTTTAACCTGAAAAAAACCCCAACAAACCAACTTTTTAAAAAATAGTGTAATTGAGTACTGATTTCTTTCTTCTGAAGAGAAGAGCTGGATATTGTGACCTTTTAAAGGACACTGAGTAACTGGTCTATACATCTGTCTTCATTTGTCTGCATAGATGTATAATGCTAAGAAAACTGACTTCTTGATCTTAAAGCTTTATCATTGACCCAACCTCTGTTTTGAATATATTTATCACTGTTGTTTCAGAGATGGTACTTAGTGAAAACTATTATGAGAAGATTTTGGCTGTGTTTTGCGATATCATTAGGGAATGCAGTACAAAGTCAAATAATAACCTTAGTCATCCTCAAGACTGGAGGGGAACTGGCACATTAAAGAAACAGTTCTGCTTTCAGTTTTGAAATATACCAATGTGATTGTACTTTACCACCTTACATGAAATTGGATTTTTCATCAACTACATTCCTCAGAACTCTCAAAACACTCTCTCAAAAAAGCCAATTGCAGTTGCCAGCCTTGTTCTTTTTACTGTGTTCTGAAAATATTTATCTGTACAAGAGTAAACAACATGCCTTCAATTTGTTGATTTCTAAAAAGCCACAAATGTATCAGTAAGTACCTCCTATACTGTCTTAAAATTGATCTGTTTGTCCTTATGAAATGTTCATTTGATTTTTAGTTTGTCTACAGAATCACAGAAAGTTAGGAGTTGGAAGGGACCTTGAAAGATATCTGGTCCAACCCCCCTGCCACAGCAGGATTCCCTAGACCAGGTGAAAGCTTATTTTCTTAGGACTAGTTTCCACCTGAACTCATTGATGCTACCCAAATATGTACTTTATATATATATATATATATATGTATATTTCTGCTGGATATCTCCATATTTGTACCTATGTATTGAGATACATAGATACATATCTATATGCTGGAATTGCTTATAAGAAGAAAGAAAGGGCAAAATTTCATAAAAGTTGAGCAGGTAGCAGCAAAAATAGTAGGTGGGTGGCAAAAGGAGACGGACAACAAAGTTTTATCTGAGTAAATCCCTGCTCCCATAAACTGCCAAGTAAGTCCTTGTTTGCAACACAAGTGCCTCTTCATTGAAGAAATCAGGGTTTGTAATAAATAATGTATTTTTAGCTTGTTAAATTGTGGACAAGGGTGTAAGTTATATCATCTTGTCCATGTTTTCTAAAGGCCTGTTAATATTTCTAAATATTTCATAGCCTCTGATATCATCTGAAGTACTGCAATATTTTACTGCAACAACATGAAACAAAGAAGCTGTCTCTCCCTCTCTCTCTCTTAGACAATGTTACAAGATAAAGGTATTATTAATGCAACATTACAAATGTAGGAATCAGTTTCTGTTGACACTATGATCTCCTTTGAACTGAAAAGAACTGAGTTGCTAAAAAATATGAGCATAACTCAACAGGGGGAAGTGCAATTCACATAGTACTATGACAATTATATTTCTAGAACATATAAGAAAAGAATTAAAGAAAGAAGGTTGCAGAGTTTACAAGTCTTTGTTTAAAAATGAAGGGAGAGCAGATAACAGTCTCCATGAAAAGCATCTAAACAGAAAAGGATAAATATCCTCTGTGCCCTTTATGGAAAAATTCAGCAAGGATAAGTTAAACAGTATGAAAATCCAGCTAGAAATTTGCCAAGCTGAAGAAAGATTGAGTGGGTATCTTGTCAGCCTAGGGACTGAAATTGCATAAATGGAAGCTAGGCAAGCAAAATAGGAGACAAAGTAATCTAGATGCATGCAATTGTTTATGTGTGACAGATTTCCTTTAAAAGACACATGGTGGGGAGGATAAACTTACTCAGTGGAGCAGGCTGCAAACAATTTTTTTAAGTGTTTGACCCTTGCTGTTGTTGTTGATCTGAGTTTGCCTGCTGTTAATGCTGAAGTATTGTGATACAAATAAAACAGATGCTCTGACCTTCCACCATGCTACAAAATGTTCAAATAAGATGTGTTTTTTTACTGCTATGTAAGTAGAAAAGAAACTACTCTACAGTCAGTAAAGCAGACAGAAAATCAGTTTTGTGCAGTGCCCAAAGGGCTTAGCCTTTGACAGATAGAGCATCAAACCACCTGGAAGAATTCTGTCTAGTTCTTTTCTATTATTTCAGAACATAGAAATTATTTGTTTTTCAGTGGAGCACAAGGGCAATAATATCAGCTGGCACTATCTACCTTTTTCACCTTTCTTACTCCACCTAATGTAGAGTAGGTAGGTCAAATGATGTAAGAGCTTGAATGTTGCAGCTAGAGAACACTTTCAGCTCTATAGTCACCCACTGTTGTACTATTTAGGAATAGTTTGTAACATAAACAGAGCTGGAAAAGTTCACTGGAACAAAATATGCACAAAACCAATAATGAACAATTTTTATCGTGCTCTTTCTTTAAGAACATATGATACTCTTTCTCCACCAGCAAGCAGTCCAACTGGTCCTTGTCTAATTACAATTTTATTATAAGAAGAGAGGGACAGGATCTTCCCTACAGGAAGTATTTGTATCCAACTAATTGGCCCTTCCCACTGTTAAATAAAATAATGTAGAACCTTTTAAGAATTATCATATAATTCACTCTTCTTTCCCTTTACATTCCACCCCACACTGCCATTACCCCATGGATCCATCTCAGTGTGGAAAATGCTCTGTGTTGATTCTTAAAGGTCTCTTTGATTTTTGTATGCAACAGTTTATTGGTGTGTGGCAAAGATTTTTAGGATCTAAGGGGATAAATGATTCTGCATGATGCTCAGAAATGTGTAGAAAATATCTTTTCTGTTTTTTCAAGTGGAATTATTGAAACTTTACAGAGTGCACCATGGAGATTTTCAATTTCATAGGGATTATATTTTATGACCAAATAGTGGAAGGAATAGACTGTATTTTAAGACAAAAATTGGTCATTGAATTTTATTTATGTTTTGCTTGATTTATCTTTCAGAAAAAGGAATTTTAGAAATAGCATACTGGTGTGTGCATCTTTTTAAAACTACTCTGCAGATATGAATGACTGAAAGACTTAGCTATACTACCTATGAGTAACCTCCCTTTTTCTTTTTTTTTTTCCAAATAATTCAGTGTCATTCAGTTTTATTCAAAACATATATCTTTGTTCAGATTTTATTATACATGCATTACCTAATAGTCCAGTGGAGCCCCTATCTTCAAAGTTACATATCTAGCATTATCTAGCATTTTCTTTTAAAGTCAATCTGTAGGTGATCTGTAACTCTGACTGATTCAGTCAATTCATTAGTTATGTTAGACTAGGTTTTAGAGAGTCGAAAATTAGCCAATCTACCATACACCTGATAGTTATGAACAGAAAGTAAATTTTCTCTCACTGAGTATTGAAATTAGGCTTTGTGAAATCTCTTTTGAGAACCCAAACATATATCCTGGTTTCCTTGGATCTACACTATTTGAGATTGGTTGGATTAAAGAGTTGTATGAATCACAAAATATTCTGTGCACATTATACGATAATGAGTTTTATCACTCCCTTTATCTCAACTAGTGCTTGTTCTACTCTATTCCTGGTGGGAGCAGCTTCCTCTACTTCCTATGTCAGAGGAAACTTCTGTGGACAGTAAGGGAGAGGTTTTTCCAAATCTTACTGAGAGCTGAGCTGCGCAACACAGGCGTACCTGAAACATGTGAGAAATCATCTTTGTGTTTTGGCTTGATTCAAGATTAATTTGGGACACATACTTGTTAAAATCCTCCCGGAGGCAGACAGCATCGTGTCTTTAATTAAGAGATATTGTGAAGATTCAGAAGTTTGAATAAGGAATAACTAAGAGCTTGCATTCTGTAAAAACATTGCTTGAAGAGGATATTAAATTCTCCTTATATTAAGAGATTGCCTTGTCTTGTGCTAGAAAGAGAACCTATTCAAAAGAAGAAGCATTTTGGTTTGTGCCTCCAGCCTGTGAATGAGTCCAGTGGGAATGAGATTGAAGAACTGTAATTCTTACGAGGTCTAACATTGCAACCTCATTCTCAGGTTAAGATATATATATGTGTATGTATATATGTGTATGTATATATATATATATATATATTTTCTGTTTTGGTAGGTTGTCATAAAGGCAGGGAGGCAAAATTCAGTTATATGCATTTTTTGTTTATTTTTCTGTCCAGGTTACTGTTTTGGATCTGTTCAACTCCAGTATCATCAGTCTTCCCCCAAATTAAAGGAACATTTTTAGGATCTGGTAGAGGAGGAGGACTATAAGTTCATTACTCATTTAAAATAGTTATGGGAGTGTTGACCAAACCTCTTTTTTATCTGGTCATTGTGGAAAGGGGTCAGCTCTTCCTGTTTCCTGCCTTCCAGGCAGTCTGGTTATTTGCTTTCTAATTCTTCGTGATTTTAAGGGAGGTTTACTTTCTGTCTATACTTCTATACAGTAACTTTTTATGGTGTTCAGAAGTTAATTATAAGGGAATGGGCTGAAAGAGAGCATTCTCAAAACACTTGTCCTTCACTCCTGCCCTGGAAATCATTTTCAAATGAGCTTATCAGGCATACCTGCAGGGCCTGGACAGTGGAACTGCAGGGTGCCTTGTGTGAGAAGAGGCAATGGCTTGCCTGATGCTAGCCACAGACAGTTCTGAAATGGAACCTATAGGTGATATACAAGGGTAGGGACACCCATGGGGACTGCCAGTGACCCCAGCCAGGGCAAGGACACTGAGAATTATGAAGCAACAGGGGACAAGCAGCAAGAAGCACAGTGCATTGACAGAGAGAAACCAATGCACATATGACCCACAACCTACCGCACCACCATTCACCTCACCAGAGGAGTACAGATGAGCTAAGAATCACTGAGGCAAAAACAGGGCAAGCCAAGACTAGGAAAGGGGGAGATGACACTGGGAATGTGCTCAACTTGAGCCTGGGAAGGGGGAGAAAGGAGGCTTACCTGTATATTTGTTTAATTATTTATGTTCTCTTTCTGTCAATAGCTGAATCATGGTTAAATTGTTGTGGGTGTGGGGTTTTTTTTTTCCTTTTAATTGACAAAAAATTAAATAAATATGTTCCAGGTCAAGATCATTTTACCAGTGATAATGGCTGAAGAAATTTCATTTCACTTCAGTGTACACTGCTGAGGTACCCATGTCACCTTTTTCCTTCTCTTTTTTTTCCCTTCTGCAAATCCCCACTTGAATTCAAACAGTTGTAAGCTTTTCCTTAGTTTATTTTCAGATGTTTCTCCTTTTTCAGATGATGTGCTCTACATAAAAGTGCTCAGTGTGTTCTTTGATTTGCTACTGCATATGTGAGAATCAATCATAAGACCAGCATTTTTATGATTAAAATTGTAATATAAAAATACATAAATTTATATGTTTGAAAATGTTAGCTAAGATTGTTATGCTAATATATAGAATGAGACACTGTTCATAGGTTAGAGATTTTAAATATAAGTTTCTTAAAGTGGTAAATTTCACAGTATTTTTCAAAATTCTGTTACATATTCTTCTGAGCCAGTTCTAACAGCTTTATGGATTATGTTACTAAGATGCAAAAATTCCAGTTAAGTCAGAAATCTCACAAGCATTTGCACTATTCTGTCTTGTAATATTATATAGCAGCTCAAGAATTTTTGAGCTGTCTGAGTATTGACAAATTCTATATCAAGACTCCCCTCATCCAGGAAACCTGAAGAAAAAAAAAAAAAAGTTTCTTATGTTATTTATATTAGTAGTAACATTCTGACAATGTCTGTTTGCTCAGGTTTGCTTTCTTCTTAACCACTTTTCTGCTTTAGCCAAAGGGGCACACGCTCACAGCATATTTTCACAGGATCCTACCTTGGGGATTTATTTTAATTATTGTTGTAGCAGGTTTAGTTCTTGAAAATAATAGATTCCTTTGCTCTTTCTAGCTGCACACTGCTTCTCAGAACTTCCTCTGCCATTTGTTTCAAAGGATTTTTTTTTTTTTTTGCCTAGCTTTGTGGTTGACTTTTAACACTTGATTATATGGTGAGCAAAGCCTGAACACTTCTTACCTAATGAAGGAGTCAGGCTGGCAGCTATCTCATGAGGAGCATAAGAAGTGCATCTGATTTCTATTAAATAGCTGATTGTTTCTGCCCTAATATTTAATACTCAGTTGCTATTCATGTAAATTACAAGTGGAAACACATACCATGCTGGTTTAGTGTCAGTGCTAGTGCTATTTAAAACAATCAGAAATCTCTTTTTGTTAGAACTGCTTATTTTGAAAGAAACCATTACAGATTAAGTAGGGCATGCAGTGATTTATAGAGGTAAGGGAGGACTGAGCTGGGAGGATACAACTTTATTGGTTTCATGGTGGTAAAAGGGCTCTGCTTCTTTAGGCATCTCACGTACAAAAGTGGAGAAGGTTTCATGGTGGTTTATAGCCTCCCACTACATAAACAATACTTTGAGCAAGCTTCCCTTCAGTCTAAGCCTCAGAGCCTTCTCTAGGGCAGTTCATGAATGTGCTCCCCTTCCCCACTGTCCGGAGGGCAGCTTACTGCTTGTAAGTAAGGAGAGCAGGCAGAGTGCTACCAGCTCTACCACCAAGGCGATTACCTCTCAGGGATGGCACACTTATCTCTACTGTGCTTCCACTGAAAGCTGACAAGTTTGCAACTTCCTGCTAGCACTGAAATTCCTAATTTTAATTTTTTTGTCTCTGCCTCAGCTGCAAAGTCAGGAAGATGAACACCCATCTATCATGGTTTAACCCCAGCCAGCAACTCAGTACTACACAGCTGCTTGCTCACTCTTCCACCTCTCAGTGGGATAGGGCAGAAAATTGGGGAAAAAATGACATAAAAATTGTGGTTTGAGATTGGAATGGTTCAGTAGCTAAAATAAAAACAATAATAATAGTAGTAATGAAAAGGAATATAACAAAAAAAGAACAAGAAATAAGACCTAAGAAAAGACAAGTGATGCACAATGCAATTGCTCCTCACCCAGTGTCCAATGCCAGAGCAGCTGTTGACTCCTCCTGGCCAGCTCCTCCCAGTTTATACACTGAGCATGGCTTCCTATGGTATGGAATATCCCTTCGGCTAGGCTAAAACAAAGACACACACCCATACTTCAATACAGACAAATGTCTGAAATCACAGGGCATTGATTTGCAGCACTGCTATTTCTGGAGTAGACCATCTGCATGTGATATTTACCACAAGAAACATTTAAACATGCTAATTTTGTAATTGCTATATAAGCAGGATGAATTTATTTAAAAACTGAATGTAGCAAGTAGTGAAACCTAGGCATGTCAGAGAAATGACATAGTCCCTTATATTACAGCACAGGCATGAGCTAGACTGTGTCTCAGCATTGCTAATCTAACCATGCTTGTCAAAACACCTAATGCTGATTGAGGAAGTGAGTAGATAATAGCTTGAATAACAATCTTTACCCTAATATTAGTGCAGGAGACACAAAAAAACCATCCCAGTACTGTTCCAGTCTGTGGTGGAGCTGGTGACATCTCCTTAGAAAGAACCCATTTATTGCCCTCCTTTCTTCCATCTCTGATTCCTAAGGTTTGTGTGTTCTGATAAGCAGAGCTAAGTCCTGTCCTTCTCATCCCAAGTGACAGCCATGTATCCCAGCTTATGTGGCAGTAACTTTCTTTTTTCAGAAGTTAAATTCCAACCCATAAAATGTATATTGTTTTCTTAGGGCCACTCATAATGTTAACATTGTTTTTTCTCACATTCTGTGTTTTATCAATATAGTACCCTGTGTACTGGGAGACTGTACTGCAGGATTGTTCCTCACAGGCTGCCACTTCTGGCACAAGGATCCTTCCAGTTAGCTATTACACATAGTATGGATTAATTTTGCTGGGCTTGGGGAGGGAGAACTTTCTGTATGTTGTGTTACTAAAGAAAAGGAAACATTTGTTCATCGTCATACATCAGGTGCATGTCAGATTTTCTGTCTTAAAATGTAGAAATAAGATAATTTTATCTGCTCAAAAGAAAAGGGAATTTTCCAGGCTGCACAACCTGGTTCTTTGACTGGTCTGACTGCTGACAAAGCTTTTATAGTCTTCAGGGGATGGAAATCTACAGCTGGAAACTGTTCATTTGCAGGTATTATAGTCTGTTTCTTTTTAATTACAGGAGCTATCTGTTTACCTTCAGAGCTTTCTTTTTTTTAAGATCTTCTCCTTGCCCTGTTATCCTTCACCAGCTAGCTATTTGTTTTTGTCACACAAATTTTGTTACACAGAAAACTCTGTGAAAGTCCCTGTTGCTATGCATATGCTGAAGCCTGACAAAAAGGGAGTAAAATGTTAAATGAGCATAAAAGACACCTTTATCTTAGTCCAAATTATTTTGCACCAATAACAAACCTCAATTTAATTCTTCCCCTGGAGAAGTAAGCCTGCACCATCCCTTGTAATCAAGTCCAAATTCATTAGACTTTTTCAATATATGTTTTCTGTGGGATCCATTGCATACCAATGGTTCCTATGGCAACCATAGTTTGCCCATTCAGGTTATTTTCCCAAAGCACATAGCAAAATAATCTCTTTTGCCTTCAAAATTCCACAACACATTCAGCTCTGAAACCTGGTATACCTCCCTTTTTTCTTTCTTTTTTTCTCTGCTTTGCCTCTGACGTCCTACCAACCTGTCAGACATGCCAGGTTTTACACATACCTAATCCAGCTCTACAGATCCCTTTGACAGCCAATTCACTATAGGTAGCCTTTGCTAAAAATTTTCCATTCCTAATTTTGGCTGTCATTAACTTACCAGTTTCAGTAGAGCAGAAACACCCAAACTCCTTAGAAAACATACTTGTTTCTTTGTCCCATTATTTCTTTAGAAATTAGTGGATTGTAATTTGCCCACTTAATTTCTGCCTCCATAATTCCAAAAATATTTCAAGTCAGATGAGTTGTCTTTCATTAGGTCTGTTGTTTGACATCAGAACTGATTTGATATTTTTCATTCAAACAGGAAAACAGTACCACATCATCATAATAGAGGGTTTTCCAGAAAAATGTAAGGTTTGGCATATAACCCTGCCTTAATTTTTTTTCATGTTTCAAACATGCTTAAGTAAGACATGTCAGGATTTTCTAGGCTGAAGTGAATGTGTTCAAAGCTATTTTCCTTTTAAACACAGGGTGTGTAGATTCATAAACAAAGCTTCTAATAAAATATGAAGTTGCCATATCCTTTTTTTAAAAAATTTTCTTCTATGCTGAGCCTAAAAACATTGTTGGTTTAGCTCACATACATTTATGAGGTTCTGACTTTTTTCTCCCTAATATCAAAGCTAACATTTTAAAGCCTTGGGTTTGTACAGGTTTCCTGTCCAGATGAACTTGATATAAGTCACCTAACCCCACTTGTTTTTCATTAGTAGGGAATATAACCTGCATTATATGGTGGGAACAGCATTTTTGTATGCTGTCTAAGGAGGTCAAGTACATTGTTTGTTCTTGATCACCCAGTCAATGTACTTGTTTTTTCAAGTTTTAGCAGTTAGGTTTCTCTTGTCACTAAATGTGTGTCTATATTCTTTTAAGAGCATCTAGCAGTCCCCATTAATCTTCTTTCCATTCAAGGGGTAAGGACTCTTTCCTGTCCAAGATTCCCCACAGCTCTTTGGGGGGAGCTGGTCAGAGACAACCACTTCATATGTCCACCTGTCACTTCCAATTGCACATCACTGCATGCTACCCTTCTCTTCAGCTCCTCCTGCTTCCTCTCCCCACAGCTCCCTTTCTCTTGGGTCTGTATGTGCAGCATACCTGTGATAGCTGTTTGGTGTAATCTGCATGGGCACATGTTTATTTCAGCACTGTCCCATAAGTCAAGAGTAGCATCGTTACCAGGGGGCTGGATCAGTCAGCTGAGACAGAAATACACTAACAGATGTTACTGAAAGCAGGGCCCTTTGAAACAAAGTGCCCATCCTCACACAGCTGTACAGAGAAAGCCTCACATAAAATACTTCTGCTTCTCCCATTGTTTTTACTTTCACATTTGAGCAATCCAAAGTCATGCCATGCAGAAGCTGGGTTTTTTGTTTTGTTTTGTTGTATGGTATATAACATAACTTGGATATTTCCAGATTGATGATATGAATTATTTTGAAATGCCTGCTTTGTAAAATAATGTCAAATGATTATGAACCTTCTGTTCATGTTCTGTTTATATACTGCAATAGGGAAAAAATCCTTCAAATATTTTACCACCTTTGTGTACATGTAATCATCCCTCTGGTTGGCATGGAAATACATTTTTTTCCTCTGAATGTGACTCAGAGCTCTTGCTGTGAACTCTTTTTTTCCAACCCAAATTCTATAATTTATTCTTATTACTTTATTTCTTTTCACATTAGCTAAGCTGCTGAGAGTTTATGTTTGGCTTTAACATCAGCTTATTATCCTGGAACATCTTTATTATAGTTAGAAAGTTATTTTGCATTCTTTCCCCACTTAGCACCTCACAACAGCATAATCTTTGATTTTCTGTCTGGTTAGTAAAAGTCTGCCACTAACTAGGAGAACATGCCTCTGACTTGTCTGCTCTAATACCTGGAAAACCTTTTATCCAAAATATAAGCTTTTTCCTATCTACTTTTAATTCTGTCAAGGTTCATTTTTATCTTTATAAGTTACAAACTTTAACACACATTTTCCCACTAATTAGAGTTATTACACTGTAGAGCTCCCAATTTGACAACCACTATAGATTTTGCTTCAAATCCTACTGCAGTTACTATGGTTGTAATACTACCATTGTGCAGCTCTTGCAGTTAGCAGGAATTCTGAGAAAAACAGTGCAAAGTTTTTCCACAGTAGTTAATAAATACTTAAAAGCATTTTTTCAAACATACAGATACATGTGTGGTGTGGTATGTATTACAATTCACTTGTATTCTTTACTATCTGATTGTAATCCATATTGTATATTGCAAATCATGCTCATGGGGAGCTGTGGTTTGAGATATGCTGTAACACACAGGAAAAAAAGATTGAAAAATCAGCTGACAAACAGCTAATTTACTAATTGCTATAGACAAAAAGCTCGAGTTCGTTGCTGAAGCTCTTTTAGAAAGAAAGCTAGTTTTAATCCACTCAACTTTCCTCTAAAGAGCAATCAGAGGCAGATGAGTTCTTCCCCAAATGGATTCCCAGGTAACTACAGTTAATTGTATTCTCCTGTCTTACTGCTATTGGCAAATAAGTTGGAAGGACTCCCAGAATGTTTTGATCTTTTAGATTTTCAGGTTAGTAAAGTTTGCCATACATTTTTAAATGATAATATATCATTCATCTGATTACTGGTGTCTGGAATGCTTCTCCACAAACCAGGTACTTTGAAAAGAAAACAGATAAAAACAACTCTTTTTTTGAAGAAGCTGAGATTTTGAAACAAGAGATATTAGAAAAACATGTGCATGTATTCTGTATAAGATTTAATACAAGCTGTAGTTAACTACCTTGATGTATTGTCTATATTCTTATGCAATAGTGTGTCCAACCTTTATCAATTACAGGCTACCTCCTCACTTCAAAATCCAACAAAATGAAAAGGTCAGTAGAGAAGTTAGGGTATATGTGTATAGGATGGAAAGTTTACTCTGGAATCTCAAATTTAAGTCCTAAAAAATGAAGTGGCTGAACCTGTCAAGCCTGTTACTTTTGAAACCTGCAGGACCCTCTGAAGTCAGCATTCAACCTTGAACTTGCTTGTGCTGCAATGTGCTTGATTGGACTAGCTTAAGGCTATATTCTTTCAAATACCCTACCTATCAATTTAATTTCTTCTAATTTTCTGCTGTTGCACACTGCTATTAAGACTGATTAGCCTCTTTAGTACTCAGCCATTGGTTCACAAATTATAACATAATAATTTAAAAAATAAAGTTTCTCTACAGAATTAAATTATATAGTGAAGTAACTGAAAATTAGCCTACTTGTAGCTGTGCAAATAC
Organism: Galbula dea; assembly: GCA_013399015.1. Classification (NCBI taxonomy): domain Eukaryota; kingdom Metazoa; phylum Chordata; class Aves; order Piciformes; family Galbulidae; genus Galbula; species Galbula dea. The sequence goes on from VWZX01005330.1 coordinate 3,009,901, forward strand.
CACAAACTTTATTGCTAAAATAGATGTGCAAAGTTATACAGCAAATTGTTAATGGTAATACTTTTTTTAAATAAATGCAATATATTTTGTAAATATCATTAACATTCTTTGAATATTAAGAGTCTGATCTTCTAGTTCTGTTTTAGATAAAATTTCTATACCCACAGGCTCCAATTTTGATCTTAATCAGACAGGCTACACAATAGTATTCCAAATAGTGAAGCTATTAGTGTAGCTAAATATGTGCATTAATAGATCTGTTTAAAGTGGATCCCACAATGTTTTTGGTTGCTGTTTGCATTAAAGTATGAAGATGTCATGTGAAGGGATTTTGAATGTGCTCTAGGAATTTCCAGTTTCCTGGCCTTTTTGTGCTTGTAAACAGACATATTCTAGTTCCTACTGCTTCATTTCCAAGATCATTGGGTTTGTTATGTATTTTGAAATTTGTGCCATGCTACCTGTTAATCATTTATTTATAGGGCTGATTGTTTCTTCCAAAGCAAAATCTTAATGAAAGGCACCAACTTTCTAGAGAAAATTTAAACATAGCTGTTCTTTTTCAGTCAAAAAGTAAAATTTTAAAATACAGTGAAAAAAATGCCATATTATCTTACAAAAATTGTAGTCCCAGTAATCTGAGAAAAATGAAGGCATTTATTTTTTTTTTCAAATGATGTGCAACCCATTCCTTAATATATGGAAATAAATTTAAATAGAGTATCACCTTTTTAGCTAGATCCCTTGAAGCATGTCTCAGAATAAAACTGAGGATGTAGCTTGCACAAATTTACATATTTTATATGATTCTGTCCATTTATAAAAAAACCCAACCAAACAAGAAAGAAGCAACTAAATGGTATGCAGCTGAGCAGTTAACTAACCAGCTAACCAGTTCAGGGGACAACTATCTGTTAATTCATAGTGTATGAGGGCAAAAATCAAACACTATCCTGGCTCAAGTCCACAGTGAGTTTTGACTAATATCAGAGGTTTCATGTTTCAGATCTATAAGATTAATTTCTTTGTATATAAATATGTGTCATTATAACAGGTGAGACTAAAATCTAAGTTTAAACAAATTGTTGATATAGTTTCTCCATCAAACTAATTTGATGTAGAACTACAGTGCCAGTTTTGACTGATAAGGAAGTTCCTACGTCATATTTTATAGTAAGCTCAAAAGGCAATAACTTGATGAACATTACTGCATTTACAAAATTGTATGCAGTTCTGACCAATGTCTGAGGTGGGACAAAAAATGCTAGTGCATAAGAAAATAGCATTGATCAGAGATTGATTTTATGTATGTAGTTTGCCTTTATTTTATACTGAACAGGTGAATGACAAAACTGTGTATACTAGACAGGAAATTACACAAGGCTTGGGACACAGTAATTCTAAAACCCTAAAATAGAGTGCTGTATCTTGTCTGGGGCAGCCAAGGCTAGTTGTGTATGGTAGCATGAGTGATTTCACAGTAGGTCAACAGAAGGAACTACACTGATTTCAGGAGTCATGGGATTGAGAACAGTACTTGTATTTTTCTGCTGAAAGTCTGACAGATTTACTTGTGAAAGCTCAGCTTCTTTCCACTAAATTATTCTTCAAACCTAGTCCTGAAATGTTCTGGCTTAACTGTATAAACAATCTGACTGACCATGATCACATTAGCTTTACATTTTTAACTTTTTTTTGTAGTATTCAAATATTTAATTGTGTAAAAGCTTTTGAATTACAGGAGATCGACCAGATTTATTTGGAACTAAGAGTCTACCATGAAATATCACACTTACCTGGCTTCTATTGACTTTGTAATATTTCAGGAAAGGCAGGCGAAGGATATCTGAGATTTGTGCCTCTACATAAGGCAGCCTAGCTGAAATATGTAAAGAGAAAAAAACAAACTTACTTTAAGACTGTTAAAGCTGTGTGAAACTTGGTGGCTTGGTTTGAAATTAATCCAATGGAAACATTTGATTAGGTTAATAACATCTCAGTCTATTACTATTCATTTTCAATTTTAATGTAGATAAAAAATAATTCAGCCAAACCAAGTGTTTTCAGTATTTTCAGAATGAAATTTTGCATTTACAAATATAATTAGAGGTTAAAAGGGACTATTATGTTTACCTTTGTGCTCTCTGTTAATAATTTCCATATTTAAACTGTATTTAATCTTGATTTAAAGAGTTCTAATAATTAAAAAGTGACTACAAGTGAAGGATTTTTTTTCTTTTAAGTATTACCTCAGTGTAAAATTTTACTTATTTATTTAAACCTGGTTTGGCTTTGGCTTGCAGTGTTCACTGGTCATAGTTCTAAACTAAAATTCTGACTAGTGTCTATTACATTGCCTATAAATTCCCTGAAAAAAAAAAGATGTAAATTAGTTTTTAGCTTTCCTCTCAGTAGAATGGCTGTGTTGCTTCAGTTCTGTTCAGTTCAGTTCAGTTTTTTCTTGAATGTTTTTCTTACTATTTTAGCTTGTGTGTAGTTCTAATTACTTTTTTTGAGTTCTATTCACTAGCACAAAGAATGGTTATGAAAACCTGACTTAGAAGCTAGTTTTTCTTCACTAACTATAAAGTAAACATGAGCTTCTAATGTGTGTGTTTAAAATGCTAAAAGCTGATGCTGTGAGTGTCCTTACATCTTTCTATCTGCAGTATGAAATGTAGTCTGAAATGACCTCTTCATGGAAATTTGGAAGAAAACCAAACATTATAGACAAGATTTCTTGGAGTATTATAAAAAGAGACAAGATCCTGAATCTTTCAAGGTAGCACAGTGATGCTGAGTAATCCTCTGGAATCTACGGAGATTTATGAAAACCACATGTTTAAGGGACTGGTGCAGTCTTCATAGAATCACCTGGAGCACTAAAAAATAAAAAACAAAACACAAACAAAAAACACAACACCAGAACAAAAACCAAACAAAAATCAAATCAAACCCAAACAAACCACAACCAAAAAAACCCAAAAAACACAAAACCAAACAAACCGAGTGATCTCCAGACACATACAAGAGGGCAAAAGGATTACATTAAGACATTTCAGCTAGTGTATAGCAGTGAAATTACAGGAGCAAGACAACCTAAGGGAGTTTGGATAGTTTCCTTTCTCCCTGGAGGATTTTGCAGCAATGGACTTGCTGTAAATAATGATCTATGCTTGACCTTTATGGGAGGCTGGTCAGGGAACTCATTAAATATTTGATTCCTTTTCCTGCTGCTCAGGATCCCTTCCTTTCTGGCCAAATAAACTAAATTTTGCTATGGTCTGGAACCTCTTGTGAGGATTTTGTTAATGGAATGACCGTGTCTGCTTTTGCTTGCCAATTGGAGAGTATGTGTGAGAACACACGGAAGGTGGCAAGGGTCCAGAACTTCATTTCCCAGTAGAAAATAAAGCATAGTTTACTGTCTTGAAATTTGGGAGGAATATTTCTTGGTGAAAAGTTACTGAATTGTTTTCCCAGTGTACTTTGTGAGACTTTAATGATTAGATATGAAAGTGAAAATCAGTTAAAGAAAGTAGCTCCTATAAAAAACTCGGTTTCTTTTCATTTTTTTGATCCTATAAAAAAGGCAGAATGGCAAACTCAAATGCTACAAAGTCTACAAATATGTGATATCTTCACATTTTTGAAATATGCCAGATTTCAAAAACTTTACATTTGCATGTATTCATTTGTATGGCTTTGTCTCTGGACATTTTATACTTGTTTTGAAAAATAAATATATAAAAATATTAGAAACTATTGAAAACAGATGGCTGTGACTCACTTAGGATGGATCAATGAAAAGGGAAGGTTATCTGAAAAAAAACTTCTAGCATTTAAAAAAAATCATGTTTGTGTATGTTGGGTGGGATTCTTTCCTGCTTATCTACCTACCTACCAATCTATTCTGCCAGAGTTTCATCCTTATAAGCCACCAATGAGATGATAGTTCTTTATTCATAATGATTTTCATATACAGATATTTGACTAAAAGTAAGCTTTCAGTTATTGGAGATAACAGAATGTTCAAAATACCAGGTCTGGATTTCATATGAAAAGCCCCAAACATTTCATGAAGCATTGTCTACCTGCTGAATCAAGTTCAAAAGTAAGATCAAGTTTGAAATAATTCATAAAAACTCTGTACTATGCTTGTAGCTGGACTCAGGTTAGGATAGTGTTTCTGTGATGAAACAAGCTCTATTTTGGGGAATGATTTCAAGACACAGCTATTTTTCAGGCCTTCTGATTCAGAAATTGAGTTGAGAAGTAGTAAACCTGATTCCAGAAATTATTTCTTTGTAACCCTATGAGGTCAAAGAAATTGCAAAGCTTAAAAAAATAGGAAGGATTACAGTGGGACTTCAAGCAGCTTTTGTATTTTAGAGCACATATCTCTTCTATCATCTCACTGCTTTCTTCAGGGTTGACTTTTGCCTCAGAGGAAAAAAAGAAAGGACAATATGCAGTACATGAGCTATGACTACCTCATAGACCTCTTCAGGGCAAAGTTACCTGCACAGTATAGTCATATAAGGACCTGGGATTTTTAGCTGCTGATTCCTTGGAACTGTGAAACAAGGAGGGGAAAAAACAATTGCTACCCTGCTGTATAGGTACCACCTGGGAATAACTGCAGTACATAGCTATATTACCTTCTCTCTCAAATGTGTTATCCATTTCAGCTCCATTTGCAGTTTTATATAAACCCAAAACAAACAAACAAAAATAATCCCAGGTTTGTCTCTACTAATATATATTTAATTTAAAAAAGAGTCACAGTACTTATCTAGGAATAGAAAAATATTTGTGCATACAACAAATACCAAAATCAGAATAGCACTAATTGACCCGCTTAGAAAATCTTTGTCCCTTTCTCTTTCTCCCTGTGTCAAGTACGATTTGGCAATATGATTTCTGCAAGCTTTTCCATGAAATGTATCTTCCACACAGAGATTTCCAGGCAAGCTCTTCATGTCCTATCTATTGTTATAATAGAATTTATTTTTCTGCAGAAAGAAAAGAAATAATGGATAAATGATACAACATGGGGAGAAAAGTAAAGCTCAAAATAGACCTACAGCTATAGCTTCTGTCTGGTATCAAACTGCATATGAACAATCTCCTAACAAGCTGGAAACTGAAGAAGAGGCCTGCAGGTCACATCCAAGTTCAGCTTTTTACTCATCAGCCAATGGTCCTGTGGGAACACACTGGATCTCAAAAGACAGCTACCAGTTTGAGGTGTCAGGTTAAAAATGAATACAAACATGAAAGCTGGATAAAAGCTCTAAGATTCTGCAGGAGCTGATGCAGTTGCGCAGACACGATATAGGAAAAAATACCAGTCTTTGAGTATCCAAACAGGGAGGAAATCTCACACCACGCACAATTGCAGAAATTCAAGGTAGTCACTAATTCTACCTCTAACAGTTACATTTTTTTATCCAGATGTAATATTCTTTACACACTGGAACTGCATTTTGTACAGTGATGAGTGAATTGAGGCAGACTTTTCTAAAACCTGAGTGGGATGGGGAAGGAAGACATGCTTCAAACAGAGATTTTTTAAAACTGTCTATTTCACAGAGCAGAGAAACTTTTAGTAGCTGTGCCAGGAGGAAACATCATCTTGGGAAAAAAGTTTTCACACTTGGCTCCCTAGCCCTCTCTGTTCTCTCTGAAAAATTTAAGTTCTTGAATGTTGTTGAAAACTGTGTTAATGTTTTAGAAAGGATTTTTAACTTCATTAGTCAATGAAATTTGAATGCATCTGACAAATGGCAGGTGATGCAGCCGTGACCAAAACAAGGAGAATGTTGAGCAAGGTGCACCGGCAAGAGCTAAATGCCTGGTATTGTGGGGCTAGACCTTCATCGAGTATTATGTGCATTTTATCTCATCTAAGCCATCAAGAAAGTTGGCAGGCACTCCAGCAGCAATGAAATTCTGTATTCCTTTATACTGACACAGTAGAAATGCAATCTTCTGTTCTGGGACAGCTACTTGCAAATAGTAGGTTTAGCCTTTCAAAGACACTGGTGGTACTCGTTCTGAACAAAGATTGGAGTGCAGCTTATGGCTTCAAATTTCTTGCCAAAGCTAAGGGCAGGAAAAGGATCCGAAACAACCAATCCCAATAAGAAACAGAGAGGAAGAACCTAGCCCTCCTAGGAATGTTCAAGAAATGTGTGATGATCAAAATCAGAGGGGAGAATGAAATATTATTTTTAAGAGTGTAAGGTTTTCAGTAGTTCACGGGTACTGTACTACGAACAGCAGCATGACCACAGAGCTGTTTGCTGTAGAGTTAAAACATTTTGACTGTACATTTGCATAAAATATTTTCAGGATCCCATATGTATTCTGTGTATTGCATATGTATTGCGGTGGTTTTCTCCCTCCTGATTTTTCTTTCCGTTTTCCCCTACAACATACAAATACAACAAAATACAATGTGCTGATATTTACAGAAAAATATTGTTTGTGTATGCTGTATAGATTTAAAAACATGGCTTTTTTTTGCATTTCTGATATTCCTGTATATTCCTCTAGTACACAGTAAAATAAACGCTGATGTTTTGGTTTGTTTGCTTTATCTGATTTCTCTTTCCAGCAGGTGACGAAGTAGCTGTTGCCTCATCCACCTCATTTGTGCTGTGGTTACATCTAATGTAGATAGTGGGGTCAGACACCAGCCTGGCAAGAAAAGAAATCCGTGTTGCCTAAAAGAAGTCACATTGCTGATCAGCCTGTCAGGAGAGCTCTGCTACACTAATGTGAAGGTAGCAAGACACAGGTTTTACTGTGAGGGGTTTTTTTTTAAGATGGGACATGATTGTATGGGTTTTTTCAGTGGCGAAGTGTGAACCTACGTTTCTTGCTCATATTTGAACTTAAAATTTCTCTGGTGAGCTTCAGTTACTCATTTTTCACTCTTTTTGATGCTTGCAGCCCTGTTTTGGAAATACATATTTCTCTTTTCTGTGCCAGTCATCATCACTATATCATAAAGATGGGGAGAAAGATTATTAAATTGGGTCTGAAGGTCTTCAAGGTTCAGGCTGAAGAAATCCAGCACATAAACATAAAACCAAAGAGTGACCATGACTACTGTCTTCACAGGTGCTGTTTTTCAGAGGTACACTGCATCTGTATTCTTCAGTATAGCTTTAAATTTAAGCTTGAGTGGTTGATTCAAGAGTACAGATTCACCTTATTAATTTATGTGTTCAATTATAGTCATGTCTGCTATAACTTGCATGATTAGGCTAGTTCACTGTCACAGAAATGAAAGGAAACTATCCTTCCTTCCTCAATCTCAGATTAGCAGGGTTTAAAAAAAAAATACACAAAAAGCCCCAACCAACTAATCAAACCAACCAAATAAACAAACAAAAACACCTACTAAAAACTCTCAAAAATTAGAACTGATCTGAGAAGTAAAGATGGAGAAAGTGTCCTCAGTCTCTATGGATTTTTTTTTTTGCTTAACCAGAGCAATCCCCCTAGAGATAGCAGGGGTAGTGAGCAAGAAGAGAAAACAATGGGACTAATCCCAGCAGCAACAGTACTAGGTCTGAAGGACCTTTGCATCACTGACTAGAACAAGATACTTAGTCATGAGTAACCAGAGAAATAAGAGCCCAGGTTTAGTCTGCCCTGGGGTTAAACTTATGGAGAAGGAAAGTTAGCCATAAAAACTTCAACCTCCTTCCAGCTAGTTGTAGAGAGCAATAACATCACCTCCTTTTCTTCAGGGCAAACGACCCCCAGTTCCGTCAGCCACTCTTTTTAAGATTTATGCCACAGAGCTGAGGAACAGGACTCAGTGAAATCACATTATTATGTATGTTAACTCTGACACTTCAGACAAGACCTCAATTGATCTTAGACAGTTTTTGTAATTTGCATGAATAGATGCAGTCTCTGAGCACCTCGTGGTACCAGCTATGCACAGGGTTATGTTTCTATCCAATACTTTAATATTTCTGGCTACTGAGAGTATGAAATTTTGCAGGTTGCCTAATTCAGATTCAGGACATATATAAACAATAATTACAATTGTTTCAGCCCTGCAATGTCAAGTAGATATTAACTGAATTAAATAAAAAATATTATTTAATGACTTACATTCTTGTCTGTTAAAAAAATAAATTCACATATGGATAATATTAAGAATAAGCTATAAGACAACGATAATGCATAGTTTTCTTTTACATGACTGCTCAAAATTTTATTCTGAAAATTATTGAATGTGTTCTCTCCAGACATCTGATTTGAGAAATGCGTGAATCGAAGATGTAACAGTAAATCGGCACATGCTAAATCATCAGTGTATTCTAGTAATTACATGAAGGTTTTTTTTCTACTGGATCATGTTTTGAGGCAAGCTTCCTTAAGTAGAACATCCATAATAATGTCATTTGAAGGCAACATTACCTTTGTGGATCCTAATGATACAGACTTTTGAGTATCTAATAATTCATCGCTGTCATTTAATGACTAAAATACAGAATGGTATCTGACCTTCTGCTCTGTGACTTAGTGTCTTTACAGGCACATTAGCTTTATTTGGCCAGGGAATAGTTGTGTGCATTTAGCAGCTTGTCAGTGGAAAACAGGCAATGAAAGGATTAAATGTCAGACTTCTGAGAACTACAAGAAAGGGTTTCTTGCTTGAGGTCAGAGACTAGAATAAGGTGTCATTCAGACTGAAAGCTTCTTTCCAAGAGGAAAAAAAACCAGAAAAATCCATTTTATACTGAGGGTTGTAAGGGAAGAAAGGGTTCACACAGCTTAGATGTGATTTACAATGAGTCTGAACAAACTTTACAAAGAAATGAGAATATTTGTCAGCTGTTTTTCTAAGTCACAGGTTATTGAAAAAAAGCAGAAGCTAAAGAATTTGGGGTGAGGTCAGCTTGTTCAGTGCAAGGTGAAAAATAAAAAGATAGCTCTTATATTTTCAAAGAAAACCTTTGTATATTTGACTTGCAAACGCTGAAAAAAAAGCATACCATTATGTTATATTCTGCTAAAGTTTTATATTGAAGCACAGCAAAAAGTTGAATTGCTCCTATAGCATAAGTTGCAATTGAGTTGGAAAGCTGACCTGTTATGATGTGATGAGGCAGTTGGGAAATTGTCTTGCTTATAACACGTCACCAACCAACTGAGGTTGGCATGCAAAATGATGAGTCAGGACATAGGAAGGTAGCAGGTGTAAACAGCAATTTATCAACATATTAAAAAAAAAAACCCAACCACCAACAAGGTTTATAGTTGCTGAAGCTCAGATACATTGAGGTAGTCTGGGACAAATTCATTACTGGAAAAAAAACACAAGAAAAACAGTTTTGCAATCAGTGAAGGTACACCTGCTTGTGAAGCAAAATCCTGTAGGCCTGACTTCAGTACCTGAAACTTGAACCCCATATGTCCATCATTTATGGAGGCAGATCCTGCTTTTGTGCTCTCATGGTTCCTTAAATTGGCTACAGCTGGCCTAGCTTGGGGCCCAATAGCTTCTAATTTTCAGGAAATAGCGAACACATTTAGTTCCTTTTTGTAAATTAAGCTAGTAAAGGGAACAATTGTTTGGTTTTTATCCCTATCAGATGTGAATGTCCTTACCAGCAAGAGCTAGCAAAAAGGGAGAGGAAAAATTAAGAAGAGGTTTTCTCATATTTAGGAGATACTATTCTTTCTTGCTGTGTTTATCCTTAATTTTGCTGAGCTACAAACTTCCTGCAACAGTCCACTTCTATCCTGAAGCAGGTAAGTGAAATATCAAAGTTAATTTTGGTTTTGCTGTGATGGAAGCTTTAAAAAAATGAAACTTTGCAAAGGTCATAAAGCAAGCAAACATCTATGATGGTATGGTTTAAAGCCCACCACTGAAAGCAAATGTGATTTACAAGGCTAGCTTGAACAAAACATTGAAAGGTTGTGAGGGGAAAAATAAATGGTTTGGTAAGACAAAACAGAATTTAACCTATGTACTTTAAATTTCAATTTCAAGCTGTATCCACTGGTCTACACAAGATCTTCAAAATAAATCTGCATCATTTCAGATTTCCTTTTTTACTTTTGAAACAGTTATTTTCTGTATTATTTGGGTTACTTTTTCATTAGAGTCTCTTATCTGAAAAAAATAATACATGTCTTCAAAGCTAAATGTATATTGCGGATCTATGTTTTACTAAGAAACAGTTTCTTGTAATACATACTCTGGTTAGAACTGGTGAAACAAAAATTACTACAAACCTTGTTTCCACTATTTTAGCTGAATACCAACTATTTCATGTGAATCTACCTATTCTAATAAAATAGAAGTCAATAATATTTATAATATCCAGATGGACATTGCAGTGTCAGTGAGTTTTCTTTAGGTCTCCCTGTCATCTTCATTAGGATAAAAGCATTCAGCAAACTTGAGAATCATTGTATTTTTTCAGTAGCCAAAATTTACTACCTACTGGAAGAAACTTGTTTGGAAAAACTTGGTTTCTGGAAAAAGGATGTAGAAAAGATAGATGCATAGAAATTGCATACTTTAACTGGAAATATTTATGTGTCTGTTCTTGAAATGTGTCTTATATATTTATTTATTATAGTATATGGCAAGAGAAAGGCACTAAAAGTCCATTATGTTTACCTATAAATCAAATGTGTGATTCCTCAAAGATGTGAACATTTGTATAAATCATTGTAAATGAACTTTTTTTGGGAGATCATGTTGTAAGATCATCTTGTCCATATTTGAAATATGAGCCAGCAGTGTGCCCAGGTGGCCAAGAAGGCTAATGGCATCCTGGCTTATATCAGGAATAGCGTGGCCAGCAGGAGCAGGGAGGTGATCTTGCCACTGTACTCGGCACTGGTGTGGCCACACCTTGAGTACTATGTGCAGTTTTGGGCACCGCAGTATAGGAAGGACATTGAGGTACTGGAGAGGGTGCAGAGAAGGGCAACTAAGCTGATCAGGGGTCTGGAGAACAGGCCTTATGAGGAGAGGCTTAGGGAGCTGGGGTTGTTTAGCCTGGAGAAGAGGAGGCTGAGGGGAGACCTTATTGCTCTCTTCAGCTACCTGAAAGGTCACTCTAGGGAGGCGGGTGTTGGCCTCTTCTCCCTTGTGACTAGTGACAGGACCAGAAGGAATGGGCTCAGGCTGTGCCAGGGCAGGTTTAGATTGGATATTAGGAAAAATTTCTTCACTGAAAGAGTGGTAAGGTATTGGAGCAGGCTGCCCAGGGAGGTGGTGGAGTCACCATCCCTGGATGTTTTTAAGAAGAGGATAGATGTGTTTCTTCAGGGGATGATTTAGGGATAAGAGTAGTGTAGGGCTATCGGTTGGACTAGATGATCTTGAGGGTCCTTTCCAACCGTAACAATTCTATGATTCTATATATATTAAAGAATATTGTGGACATACTAGTATTGGATTGGCAGAAATGCTTTACAAGCAATGCACTCTGCCACTCAAATGCACAAAAGGTTAATGGAGACAGACAACCCCTTCTATGTTGTGAATTTCAGTAACAGTTAATATCTTAAACTTTGAGTATGACTATGTCAAAATGAGTTCAGTTTCTGAAACACTTAATATTAAACATCTCAGCTAAACAGAAGTTCCATGAATTGCTCATAAAATGCTTTATTTAATTCAGATTAGCATATTAACTCTTTATCTATAGTGCTATAATGATAAAGCTACATACGCTCTGTAGTATGATGTTAAAAAGTCAGTAGGTATAGAAATAAAAAGGTAACAAATTTGTATCTTTAAAATTGCTAAAATGATTCCTGTTTCTAAAATATGCATTAAAATCTATATTGTGAGTACCAGTAATTTACAGAATAATGCAGTTCAGTTTAAATTTTAGGACTTGGCCATAATTCATAGGATGGAATTTTATAGCTCTTTTGGAATGTACTAATATCTAGTTGACAAGGCTATAGAGTGTGAAATTCTCTTTTAACATTATATGTTCCATGAACTTAATTGGTTTCTATTAGAAAAAGAAAGATTAAAAAGACAAAGCAAAATATGCATTTGTGTACCACATTTTACCAGATATTTATTGTTATTATTACCATTATTATTTTGAAATATTATCAAGATATAATAATTTAAAAATAAGAGGAATCAATGGTAAAATGATTTACAATTAGTACTTCTTACTAAATTAAAGCTTCCTTTTCTTAACTTCTCTTTTGATCATATTCTAGCTCTGTTAATGGCCTGCTTAGTCATTAACTGCATCTGAAAGAATACTCTAAAATGAGTTACAGCCCTGTAAAGCCTAATAGCCTGTAGCATATTCAGCAAAATAATTCTAGGGGCTACAATCTGATTCCTTACCATTGTGGCTAATATTTTTGATAAAAAGTGTTCAAAAGTGTTCAGAAACTGAGCTTTTCACCATAAAGTGTAAATGATTTTAAAATAACTATAAATTCTACATGAAATATTATCTTGATTGTTTGACATCTAAGAGTCACTGGTGAACATCTTCTCCTGTACTGCACTTACTTGGGAGCTGGGAAATATCAATTTCAACACCAAAATGTGCAGAAGTAAACCAATATGTTGAATTATCTTTCCTCCACAGTTAGAATCCATTTTCAATAAAGGGAAAGATGGCAAGTGACAATAAGTCTTCTTTTGTCTCAGCAGGGCACCAGACAACAGTTCAGCATGACTTACCAGGGCTGCCCAAAACATAAATCTTGCTCAGCAACTAGTAATATGATTTTTTACCTACATACAGAAAAATACTTACTTATTTTCAAAAGAACATTCAGTGAAACTTATGTTGATAAGCCAAAATTATTCTAGAGAAAAAAATCCAGTCAGGTGTCTTTTAGTAAGTACTTCGACACAAGAATCGAAAGGTGAAGGACTTTGTCTTGTGTGTTGGAGTCCCTCAAGGTTGTCAAAGTTCAGACAAACTTCTGACTGTCCTGTGCATGTCAGAGTTTTCCTAGTTATTCCAAGTCACCAAAACAGTCTTTCTCTCTGCAAATTCTTGTAATGCACGCTAACAAACTAGGAATGCAAAGGTTCTGCAGAGACTGCTGGAACTCTTGGGCACTTTGGCAAGGTTCATAGATCTGCCTTGCCTTTGGGTAAGGGAAGTCTTACTGCTAGCCACTGCGAAGTCATGCTTAAGTCAGGATAAGAATATATATTATATTCAATAGGTGAAATAGCAGAGTGAGACAGCCCAGTTACAAATCTTTAACAAAGTTAAAAAATAAACAACACTGTGCTTATCTGCTTTTTGCCAGGATCAGATCCAAAAGATATCTTGCCCTATATTCACCTGACTTGCTGTGGACACTTGGATCATTCACTTACATTCAGACGTCAGAAGGTCTGATGATCTCATCTCATCTCATGTTGCAGTCATAAGGTAGACTCTACTTCCACTAAAACACACTAACATTTGTAGCAATTTTTTTCATACTGTCCCAACTTATCAACACCTTACTTAGCAAATTCCTTTGGCAGTTATCCTGTCAAAAATTGCTGTCTTCTAGAGCTAGAAGGTTAGGTTTTATAGGCACTAACATCTGATGGCAGACAAAACCTGCCTAATATTTGACTAGCTTAGAAACAGCACTTCCATTGAAGCAAAGCAGCTACTTCTGTCACTTAGCAGTGCCTTGGTGAGTAGCATATGGGCAGTGTGAGGTGAAATTCAGTTTCATCTTTTATAGCTTGCTTTACTTTGACAAATATATTTGATATAATCAGCTGAATTCAATTAATGCATTTATCTCTTTATCTAGTCAAGACATTTAAAAATCACTCCTTTTGTGCAGCTAACATACAAGTAGGATAATAGACGCTTGCTATCCATTTCTCTTATGGTATTTCTGTACCCTTGCTGGTCTCCAGTATCCAATGAACAGTCTAACACCTGTAAGATGCCTACAGCCATTAATATTTTTTTTGTCCCCCTCAGTTCTATGCAGCTGTCCCACATTTGTCCCCCAGCCCAAATTGTATGCAGGCTTTTGAACATATCCTTTAAAATCCTCTTTCCATGTCCTTAAAGAACAAGCCAAAATGCACATTAGCATTTAATTACAGTCTTATAAAGTAAAGGTTGAGTTAAATTTGAATGAAATAGGCAAGATTTTTTTTTTAAGAATATTTTTTTCAACTTATTAAAACTAAGAATTACGAAATATAAAACTTTTTAATGCCCTGTTTGCATAGGCAGCTATGGTAATGATTAAAAAAAAATTGAAAAGGTTTAATATGGCTTTCAGGGAATGGAGTTTTAGACTTCACTTAAATCTACATCCTGAAAGTTCACTTTGTGAACTACTTTAAATAATTGCTTAATGATAACTTGCTAGAACATGAACTGTGATTTATCACACAACTCAGCATCACACTTAGTGTAAAACTTCAGAATAAACTCTGCCTAGAGGAGGAAAACACTGATAAAAATACAATTTTTATAATGAAGATCAGGAAAAACCACATTAGGAAGTCAGTGTACAATTATCTTGTTAAGCAGAACTCATATATTAGCTTTTTATTTCTGGAAATAGAATGGACATTTTATTAACAAAAGGAAAATTTCAGTAGCAGAATTTCATTTTTTAGATAAACCCAAATTCATACTTAGAAGTCAAGACAGATGGAAGGAAGACAAGTGTTGGAAGCTTAGAAACCAAGAACATCTGTGCTATATGCTAATACATAAGATTGAAAAAAAAGTAAGAATTCTTGATTTATTGTTCACGAGGAGATTTTTTTTCTGACAGCCTCTCTCTGAGGGTCACTGGAAGCAAAATTTGTTTTAAACATTTTGCATCTAGCAACTACATAAACCTATATCAGTTACTAAAGCAGTAATATTTTTTTCCCTGACACTTAATTGTTGAACTGGCAGTAAAATTCATGGATAACCAAAATGAAAGTCTGTGTTGATCAAAGATGCCCCAAAATTAATTTATTTTTTCAATAATGGGAAAGCTCATAATGGACAGTTAAAGGAAATTTAACAATTCAAACAAAGTAAAACAATGTTCTACAAAGAAATGTTTGAAGTTAGATGACAGCCAGATAAGTTTGACGTGAGAAGTGCAACTCCATATATTGTTTTATTTCTTTTATCAGCATGTTGCTCTAGCTGTTGACAGTCTTGATTTATTTGTAGTAGTGACCTTTCAGACTGAGAAATATTGCTCTACAGGAATCTGAAAAATAGCTCTAAAACATGAGAAATATTATTTTTGAATAGTTTTCTAAAATAGCACTTCATTATTTGTTTCAAATATTGCTGTAAATGTTGCAAAGCTTACTACTTCTGAAAATTATTGTTATATCCCACCTCTGTACTTAAGTCTTTGTGAAATAATTACAGATGCACATACTGTGACATTACTAGAGACAGAAAAAAAAAAAGATGCCTAACTGGGTCCCATCACAACACTACAATGGCACTAGAAATTTACACAGTTTTCTTCACATCTTGTGATTTACCTAGTAAGTTTCTTACAATGTTTCATTTCATTGTTGCTGCATGACTAGTTTAGACAGTCACATATTGTTAATAACTATAAAACTGTAGTTACCTGGTTGAAATCTTAATTGTTTCTCTTGATTGCAAGAACATCCTTTTCATTCTTTATCAGTAAGAATATGGGTTTGGTTTGAGTTATGGGATTTTTTTTTTTTTTGGTCTGGTGTGTTTGTTTGTTTTTGTTGTTGGGTTTTGGGTTTTTTTGTCAGCTAGTAAATCTGTGTGATGTCTTTGATTAGTTTGACAATTAATTCTTTCCTTAGGAAACATTTTGTCTAATAGTGGTTTATCTACTCTTTTTTTCTTTATTTTTAGTTGGGTTTGTTTAACCTTAAAGGAAAAAATTAATTATATATTTTTTGATTCCTTACCTATTTACAGTCACTGCTGAAATGTACATACCACGATAGACAGCAAAGATTATCAAATAAATGCCAGTTTCTGCTGTCAAATTATTTACTTGAGTCCAACAGTTATTTAGTTGGGACAAAGACTGAACTGTTTGGTGTACTGGTACAAGGACTATTTTTGTTGAAGAAAAATTAAAATAATCTTTGAAATTTCAGTCTTCAGAAGTAAATATTAAAGGTTTATTTAAGGAGATTAAAACAAAAAAACCATCCAGGTAACTACATAGAGCTTTCCCTTCTTGACACTGATAGCATATTAAAAGAACAAAAAAAAATTTAAGGCTTCAAAAATTACTAAGTGACTACAGGAATATATTTTAAGTAAAAAGGCAGTAAAGATGAAAGATTATTAACATCTTAATAGTAAAAAGCTCAGACAACTCAATATTTCACTTGGTTTGTGACTTTCATCTTGCACCTTGATTTACATCAGGAGCTGTCATTGTCTTTGAGGCATTCATTTATTGCACAGACTTATTTGTATTTGAAAACATGTAAATATAGCAAAGAACAGTTTGCACCTATAATTTGTCAAATGCTGGAATGGAACTTTCTTTAACTTAAATCAATATGACAAAGTGGGTGTCTATCCAAAAAAAAACCCCAACAAAACTAAGAGTATACATAGGGCAACATGTTTCAAGCAAAATAATGCAAGATTATTCATTGTTAACATATTGAAAAACTCTTGGTTAGCTGGTTTATGCAACATATGAGAAGCTCCTTATAGTGATACAGCAATGAAATGTTTCATTCTCCAAGATATCTGCAAGAACTTATACAATTTAATCAAAAATAATGAGATAAGAACTGTATTTTACCCATCCTTTTCTCCTCCTATATCAAAGCTCTATATGTAGAAAATGGCTTATTTTGTGGGTGCTGAGATGAGCAATTCCTCTCTTTCAGAATTTGCCCATTATACTAGAGTTTGGGATATAAAAGTCTACTTACAGCCAGATTATATATTTTTAAAAAAATAAGAATTCTACACATCTCTCCTTTTTTTCTCCACAAGGCACTTCCTCCCCCTCCCCCCACAAACACAAGTTTCCTTATTCCCAATATGAGAAAGAAACAGATTGATTCTATAAAAATTAGGTATAGTACTCAAGAGAGAAATGTTCTGGATGCTTTTTATCTGCAAGTTCCAGAATATTTGCAAATTGATCCCAAAATGACAATCTGAACAAAAAATGAAACATCACACTGATGACAATAAAATTTCCGTGTTCAGGTTTTTTGTTTGGTTGCTTTTGTTTGTTTCTTGTTTGTTTGTTTGTTTTATTATTTATGTTTTAAATGAATCTACTGCTGCTGAGACATTGCATTATTTCAGTTCTTTAGATCATCACACTGCCTCTACTAGAATGAGATTGCAGGTATTCTTGGTGGTAGCTAGCTGAAGAGTTCACATGATCTTCCTGGTCAACAATAAATGTACAAGAATATTCTCTTGTTTTCATTGCCAATAAAGTAAAAGACTTCTCTGGGATGACTGTCTTAGCTGTTAGAGTTCAACCCTAATATTTTTATTGGGGTTTAAGTTTTTTGGATTTGTTTGTGTTGTTGGGTTTTTTTAATACCTAAATCTTGATAGTTTTCTCTTAGATGTTTTGTATGTAGTGTTAGCATTTTTATGAAATCATGTTTTCCTAATCTTTCAGAAAGCTAAAGAACTGTGTAATTAATCAAGTTATTCAAAAAAGCTTCTGTTAATGAAAATGCTGGGATTTTGTTAATTTTAATTCTGCTAATGCAAATACACAATGATGAAGCAGTTGAAAACTTCTACTTGATAGACATAATATGTCTCACACATGCATCAAAGTATTGCCTTAGGAAATTCTGCTTTGATGCATTATTTTTCTTCACTGCTTTCCAGAAGATGTCTTAACTGTAGCAGTCATGAGAATACTTTATAGGCACTGTAAAACAAGCCCAAAGATAACAGACATTAAACATAAATTGAGACAGTGCTGTGAAATCATGAGAACTAGCTTATGAAGTACCATTATTTGTCTGAATCCTTGCCTGGATTATCAATTTTGCTAGGTTGCCTACTCATATTCAAGAATAATGCTAGAAAATATTGGTCTTCACTTTAGGCTTAAATCTCAAATCAGCTTTGAGAATACACAATACTTTTTTAAAATAAAAAAAATGACAATTGTCTTGATAATATTAGGCTGGTCAAGAAGGTTGGAAACAGAATACTTGTAGCCTTCACAGCATAGCAATTGATTAAACAGCCCTGAGTATAATTAATATCACCAAAGAAATGGAATAATTTTTAAATGGAATTTGAACATTTATTGTACCATATTAAAAATGCTATTGCTAATGAACTGAGAGTTACCTTCCAGCCTTATGTTTCTAGTCACACTACTATCCACCCAAAATATATTTTATGCATTTATGTGAAATTTTCAAATGACCAGAAAATACAGGTAGAGAAATTCTCTCAAAAAGCACACATACCCTCTTAGAGGAAAACCAACTATGAAGTCTCTCAGCAATATTAAATATAATGCATAAGCAGACACATTTTACTTGATGAACTGTCTCAAATTTGAAAGCTGTAAATCATCATCTCAGACTTGACTTTGTACAGAACATGAACACAGCAGTCTTCAATTAGTGTTACAGAAAAATTACTGGAGCTGTATCCACTCTGAAACAACACTAATAATTAAAACCTTTCTGTAGGTAACAGATGTTCTTTTTTACTTTACTGTCACTGCACTGAAACTGTCTGTTCTTTGCCTGTACACAATTCCTTTGTAGTGAAACCAAAGCCAAAGAACAAATAAATGTCACAGCTCAACTTGACTCATGGAAATAATATACGTATCTCTTTCTCCTTTGCCACTTTCAGTGGATGAGACAGTGCCTGCTAGTAGATTTCCTTGGCACATTATTAATTAAAACACAATATTTCAAAGGTATTGAATTTATCTGATTTCTATTTCTCTGTTATTCAAAGAAATCCAGTGTTCTCTGCATATTTTATTCCTTCTCTGTGATCATGAGTTCCAAATATTATCTCTGGTAGCACACTAGCACTGTGGTGGGCTGACCCTGGCTGGATGCCAGGTGCCCAACAAAGCTGCTTTATCGCTCTCTTCCTCGTCTGGACAGGGGAGAGAATATAAGATGAAAGGGTTGTGGTTCTAGATAAGGAGAGGGAAAGATCACTCACTAATTATCAAAATGGGCAAAGCAGGCTCTATTTGGGGGGAAAAAAATCTTTCCAATCAGATTAGGATAATGAGAAATAAAACCAAATCTTAGTAAAACTCTTCCCTCCAAACCTCCATTCCTCCCAAGCTTCACTTCGCTCCCAATTTTCTCTACGTCCTCCCTATCAGCAGCGCAAAAGCATGGGAAATGGGAATTGCAGTCCATTCATCACACGTTGTCTGTGCTGCTGGAGTCCTTCAGGAACAGACTGCTCCAGCCTGGGTAACCCTTGAGGTCACAAGTGCTGACCATGGTCTTTACCATGGTTTGCAGGGGAATCTCTGCTCCAGTGCCTGGAGCATCACCTTCCTCTCCTTCCTCACTGACCAAGGTGTCTGCAGAGTTGTTTCTCACATGTATTCTCTCTCTTTCCTCCAGCTGCAATTGCTGTGATGCAATAACATTTCTTCCTTCTTAAACATGTTACCACAGAAGCACTACCACTATCATTGATGGGCTTGGCCTTGGCCAGCAGTAGGTCCATCTTGAAGGTGGCTGTCACTGGCCCTGTTGGATACAGGGGAAGCCTCTAGGAAGTATTGTATTAGTTGTATTGTACAACTAACACTTCTCCCTAAAGTTCTAGTGTGATTTCATGTCTCTCACAGATCAATACCAGGTATTACACAAGATTATACATATATTTGCAATTTTTTTTTTAACAGAGTGTTAATGTGCTTTATACAGTGGTAATCCCTGCTGTACTAAACTTCATGTATCAATTGGTGCAAGTGCAATCAGGCAAATTCATACTTGAATGAAATGTAGGTTTTTTTCATAAGGAGAGTAAATTCAGGTCCAAAATTATAAATTTTTTCTCAGTGAAGGTTATTTTCTCAGAGCTGTTGTGTTAAGGTAGCAATAGTAATATTTTATCACTTACCTCAAAACACTGAGTTTTACTAAGGCTGATAACATGGTGTATAAAGCATCAAGTAACTGCAGTTTCTAAAATGTAGGACTTGTTCTGTTTGAAAATGACAGAATACAGTAATGGCAACCTCTTTAGGTTTTTCATCAGTAGGAAGCTCTGAGTGTTGTTCCATATTATTCTTACAACAGTGCAAATGACAACTTACTTTGTTAGTTATAGCACAATAACTGCATGTCAAGAATATAATGTTTCATGTGTAGTTTGCCTTGAGATTTGAAGGGTAATAACATGAAACACTGCCAAAAAGCAGAATAGTGAAAATGAAGCTGTGTTCTGGTTTTCAAAGTAGGTAATGGTAAATTAAACACTTGCATATAGTACCTAATGCAACTACAAGTGCTATATGTGAGATTTTTATACTCTTGAGCAGCTGTTTTTGTATCTGTTGCTTCATTGTTTCTGTGCTGGATAACCTGTCAGAGTTTTCCAGTTCTTCTTTGCAGTGAAGTAGAAAAATAATGTTTATTTTTGCGGTTACTGAAGCATTTTTATAACTACAAGGGCATACAGAAAAGGAAAAACATCTCAATTTCAGTAACTTACTGCTTCTTTCTCAAAATTATTCAGTCCATATTTAAAATACAGTTAGATTTAAATTGTTTATAAAAAAAAAATCAAAATCCACATAGGGGGAAAAGCTTCCTTTCTGTAATGGCACTTGCATTCTTTTCCTCTGTCACAAACCCAACTATGTTTCATGTTTCAAATATCTAAAATCTCTATGTACTGATACTGAATATGAAGGTCTTCCATGCCTTTCACAAAACCACTGTAAACCCTGAAGATAACTGAATCCCTCTAATTTGATGATTGATGCATGGCTGTTATTTCCAGTTCCCCAACAAATAAACTGACAGTATGCTGTTGCTGCTGCCTCCTAGCATGGGATACAAGTGATGGTTCCTATACTCAGGGTGGGAAATGCCTCCATGCCATCTACTCCAATGCTCAGCTCTTGGAGAGAACTATTCGTGGACCTGGCAGGTTCAGTGTTCTAGGCTGCTGACACACTGGCTGACGTCCCTTTATGCCTTGTGGGGAGAATGCTTACCCAAGAGACCCTTTCCCCAGGGGGCAGAAAATCTCTTTATATGTCATTTTCTAAGTGGTTTCATTCTTGCAATTTCTGTCTTTCTCCTGAGTCCTTTATCCAGAATGGTGTTGCAGTTATCTCAAAAAGAAGCTTAATTATCTTTTTTATGCCAGCAAAATTAACAAGAAATGTGTAATTAGAGTAAGACCAAAGTTAAATTCAATATCAGTAAGTTGAATGTTCTACTTTTCCTTTTGTTCCAACCTTCTAAAGTACCAGTTTGTTAAATAAAATAAGGAGAGTCTGAAGTTAAAAACCCCCACAAACTGTTTTCTAGCATGCAACATACAATTTCTTTTTAAGGTATAGATAAAAATTTGATGACTGAAAGCCTTAGATTGTTTTGCCACATGTTAAAACTGACCTTGGTTATAGATTATTTAAATGATCAGTGATGTGATGTAAATAATTACAGAAGGATCATTTATGGATGCTGTAAATTACAGTGCAATATTGTTTTAAAAG
Organism: Galbula dea; assembly: GCA_013399015.1. Taxonomy (NCBI): domain Eukaryota; kingdom Metazoa; phylum Chordata; class Aves; order Piciformes; family Galbulidae; genus Galbula; species Galbula dea. Next base: position 3,031,603 of record VWZX01005330.1, read on the forward strand.
GAAAAGAAGAACAATAAAACAATTTTGTTTATTTATTTTCTTTCTTGTCTCTTCCCCTTGCTTCCTCACTTAATTTTATTTTTTGACACTTGACTGCATCCAAGGTCAGACTGAATGAGACAATCTTAACACAGATAAGAAATGACAGAGAATACATTCAAAACCAAATAATGTGGTAATCTGATAGTGGCAGTAAAAGGAGATGTTACCAAACCAGAAAATATGCTGTAAATAATCATTTTTTCTCTGTAATTTCAACCTATACTAAATACTCAATAAATACTAAAAGGATATGGTTTGGAAGAAAATACAAAAACAAACATCAAGTCTAGAATCTGACAAATTGTTTAAACTGAAATGTGCTAATCCATCAGTTAGCTCTATTATAAGTTACCACTGAATTGAATATTATTTTTCATGTACTTATGTGCTTTTAATGAAGAAATTGTTGTATAAACCAATATTTGATCCCAAGTCAAAAAAGAACGATGCCTTCAGATATTTTGACTCGAAAAATTAAACTTTTTTGCCATAACTCCCATTTCTGTGTGACCTGGTCTAGGGAATTCTGCTGTGGCAGGGAGGTTGGACTAGATGATCTTTCGAGGTCCCTTCCAACTCCTAATATTCTGTGTTTCCGTGATTCTGTGATTCTCTCTGCAAAAAGACCTTAAAAAGTAAGGGGTTTTTTTAAAAAAATGGAGTTGCACATCAATTTGATAGACTGTGATTTATTCCTAGAAAATTATTTGTGAGTTAGAATCATTTCAGCATTTTTTAATTCATTTACATAATCCATTTTATTCTAGTGCACAAAACAGATATGCAATAAGATAGAACTTCATGGATATAGGTATCATAATACTGAAGTTTTCTAAATTATAAATGTTTGTCTCCTCTGCCTAATGTTCCTCTTTATTTTGACCAATTTAAAAATAATTTAGTTTAAGTAAGAAATAAATAGAGACTGAGCATAAAGCCTCTGACATCATAAAGCCTTCTTAAAACTGCAGATAGGACAAGGTTACCCAAGAGGGGGACCGCACTACTGTGGCCTCAGAATGAACCACACTTGCTGACTTTGGGTGTAAAAGAATATAGACTATTTAGCCCTACTGGAAAAACTTTGAAAGCAAGGTAAATTAGTAAGTAAAGCATGGAGCTAATGTATCTATTTTGCTCTAAATTTTGTAGACTTCCTTGTTCATAGCTAGCTTGACAGTAGTGGACTGGACTGTGCAGTTCTTATGCTAAAAAGCTGCAAAAGTAGGTTCCGTGGAACCATTTCTGTTTCTTGCTTTCAATTCGCTGTTATGAATGACACACAATACATTCCCCTACTGTCAGAGCCCCCATGTTATTAACAGTAGCGTGTTATCTTTTTAAAGATAGAGGTTTAACTTGATGAGCTTCAAATGGACAAAAAGGAGGACAGAGCATACATGCCCTCTAGTTTTGTTTAAATTTGAATTAGGTTATCTTTTTTGCTGTTGTAGGTCCTTGTGATTAATAAAATTATGATTAGTTTCCACTTCAAGCATGAACACGTGTAAGAGTCATATAACTGTCTTGTATCTGAAACTGAAGAGCAAACCATTTTAAAAGATAATCACTACATCCATTCATCATTTGTATTCCAGCAAATATACCACACCATAAACTGGTCATAAATCTTATTTTTATTTCAGTCTGTTGTGGAACAGAATTTGGATGTGGCTTTCTTTGTTCATTTTAGTATATTCTTTTCCTTCTTAATGATGATTACAAAGAAAGGACATTTTTCTTAGCAGATGAGACATAACTATCTGTGTAATGCTAATAAAGATACTCTAGCATTTTGACAAGGAAATACTGTGTGTTCACTGGTATTTTTTTTTAACTGTTCAGTGGTAACTGATGACAGAATACAGCAATCAGGGCATTGTATGAAGGTTAAAGTCTGTCCTGCATGAATACTGTGGCCTAGATCTCAATTCTATCTTGTATTTTATACAGTTATAACTTAATTGAAAATAAAAGCAGTGGGGTTGCATGGCTATAGTATAAGATTGCAAAAATAGTCTGTTAAGTATTAGGTATTCCCAGAAAACTTTTTAACAGATGCTGTAGTGTTGCTCTTAAAGAGATTGTTGATGAAATCTACTAAACACCATTATTTATAACACTTCTTAAGTACAGTTGGGTAGTCCCCTCAGGGCTGAATCTTGACTAGTGAAGTGCAACAATATAGGTTTCAGTAGGTACTTCTAAACATCATGCCTGACAGCTTGACAATAAAACAAGTACAATATTTAAGTGTTTCATATTCCAGAGGGACAGAATGAGCTGCATTCAAAACTCAACGTTCATGTTTTATTGCAAAATATGTACATGCATCCATACATAAGCAAAGTAGACAAGAGGTACTCAGTTTCAGCTCAGCCCTGCTACCCTCAGAATTTTTCTGTTGCAAATTCTTTCTCTTCCAGACTGGGAGCATGGCCCTTTGCAGAAGCTTATGTCTTCTTGCAGCTTACAGTGTATCTTCATGGTCTTTGAACACTTGCTCCTCCTGGCTGATAAACGGAAGAATGCCAGCACTGACCTGCAGGCAATGTGCCCAGTATGTACCATAGATTGTAGATTGCCCAGTATGGTACATAGATGTACCATAATCTCTGCTAGGAGCACAGTGGGTTTGGATTGGAGCTGGTGGGTACCCAGCCAGCTGGAAGGGAAAAAGGAGCAAGGGCAAGGGCAGGTCTGTCTGCCAAAGTTAGTGATGGCAAACCTGTAGGCTAAAAATTGTTTGGTCCATATAGACACCTCAGGATTTAAAAATGTCCAAGACTTTGAGAGCCCAAACCCTTGTTCAAGAAATATTTAAATGTAAGCTTTAGCTCTGCCATCATTTTTGCAGATGATATTAGGCAAGAAGGCTTGATAATTTTATCAGTGTTATTTGGGGAAGTTTAGATTTTCAAAGATGAGAATAGATTTACTGTCCATACAGAGAAACAATTACTTACAGCCACTTTGCAGTAGGTTTGATGACTAGGGCACACCAAACTGAAATTAAGATGCTTTATTTTGTTATCTGATTTTTAAAAGCAGAATAAAAAGAATCCTTTGACATCTAGTCAAGTTTACCAAGGAAATGGAATCTTGCTAACACAGGTGTTGTTTAGAATGGGATGTTAGTGGAGGTAGGAAATTAGAATATTGTCCTGACCTAGGAATATGACTAGGAATGGGTAAATTGAGAGTCTCAGTCTCTTTTTAAAGTAGATGAACAACTGCTGTCCAAGACAGAATAAAGACAGAACAAAACCTTAAATATCCTTTTATTCTGTTTAATTTGCTATGATAACTTGAACCATCCCTTGCTAGCTTATGAAGACAATTTAACACACTTATTTGTATTAAATTGTCAAGTGAAAAATGTATTTTAAAATGTTTTAAAGAATCTAGCAGTTAGTCTTAGACTAAGAATACTCACATAAAATCAACAAGATTATATTTTTGGGTTTGCTTTGTTGGAAATAAGTTACTGTATTTTAGTAAAACTCGAAGTGAGAGCAAATCAACTCTAGCATTGCACATCATCTCAGTTTGTAATACTCAAAACATTCAGTAGAATAGCTGCAGCTTCAAGGGAAATATTAACTATTTTTAGGAGTACAGAACATTTTAACATTTTATCTGAAATACTGTTCTTAAAAATACTCTAATATAAACCTCAGTTTATGAACAAAAGAGCCTCCTACATGTTCATGTGCACGTGCACACACTCTTAGACACTATTGTATTTCTTCAAAAATTTTGCTTCCAAGTAAGTCAACGAAAGCATGCAAAATGCTGGCAGATAATGATAGGGGATACAGTACATTGAGTTTTCAGTTAGTATGGTAAATATCTCTGCTGTAGACCAACTGCAACAATATAACTAATTAGTTTGTGATGTGTGGTGGTATATGTTTCAGATGGAAAGTAGTATTCAGTAGAAGTGAACAACTTGTTTGCCAAAAGCAAGAGGTATATATGGAAGAAAGGAAAACAGTAAAATTCCCCATATGAAAGATAAAGAGAGGTTAAAAAAAACCCCTCAGTAGTTAAGTGCAATAAGCTTTCAGAGAACTCTGGGGAGAGAAAGAAATGCTGGGTTTAGATAAATCAGACTGAAATATTGTAAAGTTTTGCTAGCTTGAGTGCATCTTTAATGTCTTTATTGCCAAGATCATGGTTTTAAGGGGAAAGGAATCTTTTACAGAAAGAATGTGACATCAAAAATTTAAATAAAGATAGGAAAATTACTTTCTCACAATCAAAAATAGATCAAGAATCAAGAATAGATTTTTAATGGAGGTCATATTTCCTTTTAATATTCAGACTACTGCATAAAATGGTATTATGTAATGACAGCAGACTATCTCATGGGTGATTTAAATGGCATGCTACTGTTAAGGCTTTAGAACATGAATTTAAGTCATTTGCATATAAATCAGAAAAACATGTTGGAAGTTACTACAATTTCAGTCACAGAATGCCAAACTAAACTGAATATTTTATTCAAAAAAGGACTTCCTATTTCCTTTTCACACCTATATAAACTTGAAGTTTTAGATGGCTTTTGTGCCTTGTCCTAAAAAGATACACAGGGCTGAAAGCAACATTCTGATTTCCACATTATAGGAGTAATTATGTCAATAAAAAATCTGATATTTTTAAATACAATGCTTAGTTTTGTTCTGCAGCAAGGATGGATTCTGTACTCATTTTTAAAGTTATGAAATTTCAAATTGTTGGACTGCATTAGAGACCAATACTAGTCTACATAACTATGTTGAGGTTTAAATCTCATAGAGAAGTTTTACTGCTACTGTTAGCTTAAATCTTACTTAATTTGTTCCTTAATGATCTGGAAAAAAGCAGAAATAACCTTTATATTTCATTATTGTATCTTTAAAAAAATTGAAAACCATGGATAAACAGAAATGCAAAATTAAAGTGTAAGTTTGGGACACATTCTTTTTTATTTGCAAATCGGGACAATTATTTTGTTACTGTGGAAAAATCACTAAAGAAATAATAATAATATCTCTGTGTTTGGGAAATAAAAATAAAATAAAAGAGAATGTAGTGCATTTAAAGCCCATACATTTTTTTAAATATTGGAGAGCAGTCCCCATGAATAGGAGTTAAAACATCTATTTATTATGAGAAATATCCTGTGAAAGAATAGCTTAAAGTAAAGACAATGCTAAAATAAGGAGATGTGGGCTTGTGAGAGGACATATGTGATTTAGGGAGAAAGAAAGCCTGAGTGAGTAAGAAGTCTTGGGGGAGAAGATCCCTTCTCTGAGAGGTCTCACACAGATATGGCACAAAATTTTGGACTATTTTTTTATCTTGAAAATGCTGACATACATTTGAAACACCAGAAATTCACAGAGGGCTAAAATCATGGTTCTGTCGAGAAAAATCTGCAGTTCAGAATAGTCAGATCACAGCGTTTAACACTTCTGCAGGTATTGTACTTGCACTGCTGGGGTCCCAAAAAAAGTGTAACAGAAATTTTTCAGTAGATTTAACAAGCTGAGATAACAAGAAAAATTACAGTCTTCTGAAGAGATAAGAAGTCATCTCTTCAGCCTGTCTGCATCATTTGTGGGGCTCTTGTTAATCAGTCCAAAATTGAAACACATATCCAGAAATTGTATGGAAGAGAGATCAAGTCAAACTGAAGTTTCATTCAGATGTTGTGAAATCAAACTTTAAATCTTAAAATATAATTGTGAGGCATCTTGTCAATGATCTTATATATCTGAAAAGACTAAAAAGAGGGAACAGGAGTCTTTAAGCACCAATCAATCAACACTTGTTGCCTTTTTGAAGAACTGTAGTAGCCAATGGTTTATTACTGATAGTACTCCGTAATACTACCAGACTCACATGAAGTGTTCTGTGACCACCAATATGAAATAAGACAGGTAAGAGTGATACCCACATTGTAACAGCCATAGAAACATACAAGTCCTGAGTATAAGTATTCATACCCATTTGCAAACCAAAACAAAAATTGTGAAACAAACCACATTTGTGCATAGAACAATGAATTTCATTTAATAGTTTATTCTCTACAGTAGATTCTCTGTATAAGCAGGATACTTTAGTCTGTAGAACCATTTCCCCTTAATAAAGACTGTAAATGCTGCATGGCAGTTTTCCTAGAAGACTATTAAAAATGCAGTTACATATTGCCATGTACCAGAGAGTGCATGCCTGCACAGCTATGTGACTATTTACAACATAACAGGCTTTTGTATTCCCCCAGAACTCCTGGGACAACTTTTGCACTACATTTGGGAGTTCCTTCCAAAACGTTTTATAAAGATTTCTGTGGGAGCGTTGCATCCTTCTGCTGTCTCACACTATGAGACAGGTCTTGTTTTCACTGGGACATGGAATTTTGCACCACACACAAAAGTACCAAGGACATAACAACCTTATTGTGTGGTTTCTTCCTTTCATCTTTTGTTTCCATACCATTCTTTCTTTTCATGTATGTATAACACAGTCTGATTTTAATTCAAAGAGAAACTCTTCAGTAAACATGTGACATAGTGGACATAGTCCAAAATAAAATAAAATATAAGATTAAGTAACCATTGAGAAATATAAGTCTTAAAAATTATAGATCATAAGGAGTTATATACTGCCTAAGTCCAGGTGCAGGCAGCAAACAATTTCCTAGGAGGATTAAATGATCAACATGGAAATAGATTTCCATATGTAAAACTGGTACATGTCCTCATTTCACTGGGACAGAATTATAAGCCTGCTGTGGTCTGTGCACTATTAGTAGCTTTGAGCCAGTCAGGGCAGCTGAGCTGAGTTAGCTCACAGGTGTATTTCATACCCTAAACATCATGCTCTGTATAAAGGGAGAAGTTTGTTGAATGTAGGAGATTCTACTGCTCTTGCTTGGTCTTCTTTTGACTGTGTTTTTTTTTAAAGCCTCCTGCTCCTAAGGACTATGTTTCTGTTTGTGGCTGCTATATGTTCTCTGGGGTGAGTATTACTTTGTATACTTTATATTGGCATTGGTATTTGGCTGTTTTATTAAACCCATTTTCATTTCAACCTTCAGGTTTTCTTTCCTTTTCCTGATTTCCTTTCTGTGCTGGCGAGGGGTCATTGGGTGATAAAGACAGTATGTAAAAAAAGTTGAAAGAATTTATTTGGAATTCTGTTATGTAGAGGCAGTTGAAAAAGGTGACAAACAGTAAAAAACCCCCCTATTTCTAAAAGCTTTATTACAGTAAATGTTTGGTGAAATAAGTGTATGAACAAAGGGAACGCATTTTAAACTAAAAATTATTGCTATTCACCTAGTCACATAAAAACAAACCTCACGACTAAAACAACAATCAAGGAATCACAACTTTTATGCTTGCTAAATTTCTTCTGAAATTTCTAGCAATGGCTATTGAATATTATCACAAAGAGGCTCTTTGAAGAAGTATACAGCAAAAGCAAGAATCAGTTCAAATGGCTTTCTGCTGCGAATGGAGTAGCTTTTAAAAGTCATTTTTGTACTGATAGGCAATTTTAAGTCACATTTTTAAGTTTTATTATGTAAAGTAGTAGTGTTGGATTCCACATAATTCCTAGGTGACTTGAACTTTAAGTACTTATTTCTATTGCAACAAAATGAGTGTCTGGGAGGTTGCAGTTTTCACGTGTTCTGTGTGATATGTCACATCTCTGAGCCAAAAGAGATTTAATCCCACAATCAAAAGAGGAGGACAGAAAAAGGAAAGAAAGTGATCTGCTGGGAAGGAGAGGAAGGAAACCTTGTTTTATCTCTTTTGACTAGTCAAGCAAGGCTGGCTTGGTAAAGGACAGTCAGTGCAGTATAAGGTAGTTAGGAAAAGGAAACCTTGCTTGAAGTGTAAGCAGTTCTAAAATTCAGTAGGGAAGCAAAGCGTCTATACCACCAGGCAGAATATCAGCCCCAAAAAATGGAAATCTATTGCCAGGAGGTGGGAAGCAGACCAGGTGCTGTGTAATTGAGAGGGGAAGTATTGTCAAGACTCTCCATAACCTCCCTTGCAGCAAATCCATTCTCTGTCATAGTGTGCCCACAAACATGTCCTGTTTACACTCTTACATGAGACTAGGGCCTAAAGTGAGCCATTGGAATTTTCCCCATTGATAAGCTTCAAGGCCAGATAAGTAGGAAGGCAGAGCCCAAGAATGCTTGTACTTCACGAAAAGGGTCTTGCAGCAAAGCAGCCAAACTGAAGAGGTGAAGAAACCATATTTATTGGAACATGGTTCTAATAGTAGAAGCATTCCTACTGAAAATAACTGAATTTCTGTTTTTGGCAATTTTTTTGTTGTCCTTAGAAACAGAAGCCATACAATACTCAATTTAGGCTGTTTGTTCTTCCTCTGCAGTGATATGGCCTAAGTACATCTCCTTCCAGTCCTCTCTTCAGAAGTTGAACAGATTCCTCTCCTTAAACTTTTGTCTTTGAACCACAGTCCTTCTTTGAGAGCCAATTGTCTTTCCTTCATAACTCCTAAATTTCATATATTGCTGCCTATTAAAATTGTTTCCTTCATTTTTTCTAAATTCTAGATGATATGTATACCTTTCTTTAGTAAGATAGGTCTTGAGATCAAAGTATTCCACTTCATTGAAAGTGGAAACTTTTGTTTAGGCGATAACATTTTTCTTAAAATAGGTCTAATATGCATTTTTCATTTCTGTCTAATCACTTCACTGATTGCAGATAGGAAGGTAAAAATATAACAAAACAATCAATATACAGAGCAGAAACAACCTCCTCCTTCAAATAAATGTAAAGTTAAATCAAAGAATCAAGATATATAAATACATGTAGCCTTTAAGGGGGGGGGNGAACACTATGTGAGGAATTACTTAGACTGAATATGGATTGTAAATTTTCTTCCAGCAGAGCAGGTTTGTATAGGGTCTCATGTCTTCTAGAACATAATTATCTTTTTTGCAGGTTTTAAGTCAGGTTAAATATGCATTAAAAATATTGGTAAAAAATTTATTAAAAGATAGCTACAGTATTAGGAAAAAATTTCTGGGGGAAAAATGTAAGAGCTAATATACTTTCATGGTACTCCAACAAGTGCTGTTTTCACTTAACTTCCAAGTCATTAATGCAAGCCTCAGCCCCAGCCCATGCCACAGTCCCCTCCTGCTCCTACTTGAATTACCACCTAACAGTTCTCCCTTGTGTGCAAAATAGCCTAAGAACAGAAGTGTTAGCTGAGGTGTGATGAGAAGGAGACCCCAGAGACACTACCAAGTGGCATTTTTTGGAGGCAAGAAAGGAAGCTTGTGAGCACAGGGATCAGCAGAAAATAGATTTCCCTGGACAGAAACATATAGTCTCAAATATTTTCATCAAGAGCAATAAGACATGAAGAAAGGGATGACCATAGACTGACCTCTTCAAAGATGAAGCTAGTGTCTTTCCAACTGGAAAAGTGGGAAAGGAAGAATAGACACTGAATCAAAAAGAAGATGCCATTGACAGCAGAGCTAAAAGATATTCTGTGACTTTGAAAGAAACACCACGTCATAAGAAACATGCCAGGAACTGAAAGTAGATCTGAGAAGAGTAAATTTAAAGTTAGGTTCTGAAAGTGTTTTTAAATACACCACAATATCAAAGATGAATCCAGAGGGTCAGCAGTAAGGTGTCTTCCAAGGGAGTTCAAACAAAGACAAATGGCACCTCAGAAAGAAAACATTTTAGGATGGAGCTAGAGGACAAGCACGATGCTGCAAGCCTCAGTAGTATGACCAGTTTGTTCACTGAAGCAGAGATAGAGTAAGACACAGACAACTGCAGAGTGTTGTAAAACATTCATATAAAGTTCAAAGAAGATTAGAAAAATATTTAGAGAATAAATGCTGATGGTTAAATACTTGGCTAAAGAGATGCAGTTTACTTCCAAATGGAAATTCTCAAAAACTATTTTTACATTCCAGAACAAAGAGTACATTCTGATTTTCTTTCCACAAAAGTTTAGATCAGGGTCCTGACCAAATACAGAAAAAAAAAAAAAATGCACTGAAATATTTTCCTGTGCAAGTGTTTCAATTACAATGCCCTCAGGAGCCAGGGACCACTGAACCTTGGCTTAAGCTGATGAATTTTACCTTACATTGAGATGAGCATGACTTCAATTCATCTGCATTTTCCTATGATAACTACATAGTGAACTTTTCTAATGGATAAAAATATCTGATAACATCCTATGTGACTTAAATTTATCTTATGCTCTACATTTGTAATTTGCTCATAATAGCAAAATTGAGGAAAATTCTAGCACTGAAACCTGTTTTTTATGAGAGACTTGTTGAAGGATTTATTGAAATGACTGTAGAATGGATTATGGAGCTTATTGACACAATAAACATTTACAAATTCCCAGGAACATAAAGAATTCATCCAGGAAATCAACTGTGGGATGAAAAAATTTACTATAAGGGATTTGTAACACCTCATTTGAAAGTCTTTTTGGTAACTAAAATTTGAAAGATGATATGAAAGGCACAAACACAAGTTTCAAGGAAGACCTGGAGACTTACAAACCTTAAGGCCTTACCATCCGTGGCAGGCTAAAGAGTAAAAATTATCTCCAAAAGATAGTCTTTCTGGTGACTTCTAAAAAACTAAACAGTTGTAGTATAAAAGACAAGGATATTGGTTGTGTGTTAGCCCTACTTTTATTCATTTGTAAGGCATTTACAACTAGCTATTGTTGGTGACTTAACCCAGGGCTACATGCAGAAATGACTGTGTCATTATTGCATCCAGCTCTGGAGTCCTCAGCATAAGGAGACGAACCTGTTGAAGGGGGTCTAGAGAGGGGCCACAAAAATGATCAGAGGATTGGAATACCTCTCCTATGAAGAAAGAGTTGGGGTTGTTCATCCTGGAGAGGAGAAGGCTCTGGGGACACCTTTTTGTGATCAATCAACACTTACAGAGAGCCTACAAGAAAGATGGGGACAGTCTTTCTTTCAAGGCCTGTAGCAATAGGACGAAGGGTAATGGCTTTAAACTAAGGGAAGGGAGACTTAGACTGGATGTAAGAAGGAAGTTTTTCAAGAGTGTGGTGAAGCACCAGAACAGGTTGCCTGGAGAGGTGGTAGATGTCCTATCCTTGGAAACATTCAAGGTCAGGTTGGACAGGACAACCTGATCTAGTTACAGGTGTCCCTGCTTACTTCAGAGGGATTGGTCTAGATGACCTCTAAACAACCCTTTCAATTCTGACTTTTCTATGATTCTGATATGTTTTTCTGCCACTAGTTGCTTTGTTAACCCCATCATACCCCTCTGCCTCACTGTGCCTGCCCTGCTAAGTTGCACAACATATGTAAATGAGTTAGTTATTGTTTCTATTTATTGGAAAGGAACAGCAAGTTCTTAAGTTAGGTGAACATATACTATTTGGGCCATAGTAAGTATTCCTCCCACACTATCCAAATTTAAATTTACAAATGTGAACATGGATGCCTGAAGACTAAAACTTGTAAATTTTTTTTTAAGTCAGAAATGTAAGTAACTTCTTACTAAAACTGGAGATGGTACATGGAGGCTTAAAAATATTAGGCTGTTCTTGGGAAAATTGTCCTAAGAAGTTCTATAATTATGTGTTTCTCAAGGTAGAGGCAAACTTCTAAATGATTTTTACAACTTATATATAACACAAGTTCAGCAAAGGTGAATTTTGCCCTCCAGTCACCCATTCATATTCATTCAGTGTTCATATTGAATGAGCTCCACGAGACTAGCAAAAGTTCTCTCAGTTTCACATACAAATTGAGACTCAGTTTTTCATTATTAGTAAACTAAATGACATAGGACTTTGTTGTAGTTACTTTTATATACTTTAAGAAATGTGCATTTTCTGTTCACCGTAGCCCCTCATACCTCATTATTTTGCTTTCTGGTATATTTTCCTAGCCACATCACATAAGAGTTTCTTATTCTTCACCACCTTGTGTTTTGATTTTTTTTTTTTTTTACTCCTTTTTTTGCCTTTTGTTCCTGTCCCTCAGTTGTTCCAAATGGACCCTATCTCAGCTGTGCTCTTAGTGTAGTCTCAGTATGGAAAGAGTGACTGCTAGCTGCCAGGAAAGTTCAGGGAGCTGTGTACTGATGTCAGCTTGAAGATCTTACACCAATGCAGAAAACTGGCTTCTGGGAGGTTATTTCACCCTCATCCCACAATCCTGACCACTTTAGCATTTCAATCCAAGCAGAAGGAGAAAAAATGGCAAAGTTTATTTCCCTTTTCAACACCAAATAAAAATTTCTATTTCCAGCTGGTCATCATAATGAACACATCTGCCAACGCAGCATCTGGCTGCATCTGTGGTTATCAACCTTGAATGGGAGAGCGATTCTAAAAGCTTGAGTGCTCTGGGGTATGTACATGTGGAGAATGTGGGCGCCCCATAAATGATGTGAACATCAAAACCTCTCAAGGGCAGTAATATCCAGCTGCCTGAATTCTTCCAGATTTTTGCTCATAAGCAGGTAAATGGTGTTAAATTACAGCCAGGAACCTCTTTTCATGAGCCTTAAATAAATAATTTAGCACCAATAGTAGATGTTTTTCCAATTTCTATTTACATAAAGTTTACCTTACATCATAACCTTCCTAAGGTTCATGTTTCTGACAATGTTTCAAAACAGAAGCATGGATCAAAAAAAGGAAACAGGAGTTTGGAGAATATTTAGATAAAGTGGAGATGCTTAACTTCAGAAGGTCTGCTGGATTCATTTGATATTACCAAGGAAACCAGTTACAACTGTTAAACTGTGCTGTGCTTAAGGTATTTAGTCTTTCAAGTCCAAGAAGAAGGGGAAAGGTGCTGGTAAACACAGCAGCATTCTGTAAAAAAACAGGAAGGTTAAGAGAAGGATATTCTGGACATATCTGTTCCAGCCAGCTCAGCTTCATTTTTGGAAGAACACTACACAAAATCATAAACCCAGCCAGTTTAAAAGTATCTAGCAGAAAGTGATACATTTCAAAAGTGGTGTAGATCTATCAATATCATATGTCAAACTACTCTGACTTCCGTATTTGACAAGGCAACTGACCTAATGGAAAAAAGGTTGTTATACCTTGACATCAATAAGGCTTTTGACATTGTTCCATGTGACATGTTTATAAGATTGGTGTTAATAAGCTGAATCACAGAATGGAGAGTACACTTATAAAATTTAATTATGATACCAAGCTAGAAATATTTGCAAGCTCTTTGGAAAACAGAATAAGAAATGAAAATGATCTTGACAAAGTGAACAGATTGTGTAAAAATGGCAAAGGTCAAAGTCAGTACCAACAAGATATATTCCCTTAATTTACTCTGGTTTTTAATAGAAACAAGAATCCTAAGAAAGGACATAGGATATCAAGACTTCCAACATGCAGAATGACTGCAATGACTTCCAACAGTGTAAAATGATTTCTTTTGAACATATTTCTTAAAAATCTAAATAATTATTTAGTATCTTTCCAACTGCAAAGGTTCTCTTCCTCTGTGAGATTCCCTTCAGTGGTGCTTTTAAGAAGTGTAGTAGATAAATACTCTGCCTTCAACTTCATAACTTTCTCTTGTTTTTCAGTTGAACATCATTTTGTTTTGTAACTTTTTTACAAAGTGTTTTCTTGGCAAAATGGGGTAATAAAATTGGTTGCAAAGGATGAATAATTTTGGATGTACTTAAATTTGAGATCTAAGTTGTACAAGGGCAGAGTAAATAACACAAAGCACATATACAGTTGGAAAGAATAAGTTAATTGATATTGCTACAGTCTGTTGAACATTATGGTGTTTGAAGAGGTATATCTATGTGCTGAGGATGTTCCACACAGCTATGCATGTGTGGGTTTGTAAAGTGTAAACTATATAAAAGATAAATTAATTTCTACAAAAATTATAAAGTTTTTCTTCCAATGCCTTTGCAACAATAGGACAAAGTACTTCCTAATCCAGGGCTGTTTAGGAGAATCTTATTTGTATTGTTATAATTATATTTGAAAAAAATATTCTCTTCAATGCAAGTAGCTACTCACAGATGCCAGAAGCTCCTTTTGACTTGAGATATATTGGCCTAACCGTTGATTTTAAGAAACTTGAATCACATGAATGATTCAATATTGAATTTATCAAAAGATACAGGCAAAGCAACTCCACTAAAATGCATTCCTCATTTGTCATTTCTCTTAGATGAGTGCATCTTTTAAGGTTTTAAGTACATGAAGAAACATATTATGGTACTGTAGTGATTTTTTTTAAAAGCAGATAATTAAATATTTACTTTACAACTCAGTTTGTAGTTTCAACAATCACACAGACTTTTCTTACTCAGTTCCCGAGTTCTGACATTGTTAGATGGTCTTGCTGTCATACTAATACTGTCTCCCATGCACACTTCTGCTCCACACACTTTGTTTTTCATCTCTCATGTGATTAATATTCAAATATAACCATATCAGTTGCTGTGAATCTGTTTCTCACCAAGGACATAGAAATCAATTGGCTTCCTGGGGCTTGTGAGCTCTTAGCAATTTGGAAAATTTGTTAACGTATTTAAGATGATGATTGTTTGAAAAGTCAATAGTTACCAAAAAAATAGTATCTGCATAGTGAAGATTTTATTTTTCTTACAGGAAACAAAACCAAAACCAAAGTAACATTTGAAAAATCAACACCTAATTCACACAGAATCACAGAATCATTACGGTTGCAAAGGACCCTCAAGATCATCTAGTCTAACTGGTAGCCCTACACAACTCTTATCCCTAAATCATCCCCTGAAGATGAGTGCTGAAATTTTAATGCCACATTTTAACCAAATCCAGAAGTGTCCTTTCCAGAGTAGACTTGAAAATACTGTCCTCTCCAGCCACCAGGAATTTCTTCTCTTGCCCATGACAACAGCCCTTTAGCTGGTAAGCTTAAGAGGGCAATCAGCATCATGTACGTGGGCAAATTTCAGCCCTTCTGATGACAAGGAGCCTATATCTTGGTCACCAAAAAAGAACTTTTTGCTTACTCTCAATAATGGATTCACCAAATTGGTAAATTTTGACATGGATTGTCTTTTTATGTAATGTAATGCTTGCAATTTGTAGTACTAACTACAGAACTGAATAATCAATTTATTTGTGTCCTGTGATAGCGCTGCTGAAAACGTTTTTTATAGTAAGACAAAAGAATTAGCAGCAAAACAAGCATTAGTCATTGTAGCATATGTCATACTGCAAAAAGCATCTTCCCTTAGGCTGCACCTGATACCAGGGTTCATTCTGCTCTACTTGCTCATGCCTTAGAACTTTATTTTTCAAAAGTACTTATTTACAGATTGCTTCAGGAGATATGTGAGAATAAATATTTGTTGATTATTTTAGTGCTGTTTTGGAACAATAAGCAGTATTTATGTTTGTCTGATCTACATGATCAATAATAATTTCAGAAATATTATTTTGAACCTTTAAGTGTTTTTTTGGGAAACACCATTTATCAGAGATGATAGGCCTTCTGATAATACAACAATATTAAACTGTCATAAGTTAAAGAAGTGCAGTTTTGTCACCTAAAACCAAGGAAAGCAGCCAACTTTATAAGGAAATTGAGAAAGTTATATGATTCAGAACCTTTCAGAGTAAGCATGTTAAATTGCCTCTTAAAGCACTGCTGGCTTATTTCTGCATCATCTGTTCTAGGTCTTTTTATTCATACACTGTAAGTGTAGTAATTTCAAAATATTTTAGAGTTGGCTGCCATCTGCTGGAGGTCTAGCCTTGTTTCCATTTTAAGGTGGCTTGGAAGAGCTGGGGGAGATTGAATTTGTGTTTTAACTTTATAAAAATGGTATTATAAACTGGGTGTGCTGTATGAATTTAGGCATAACTGACTTGAAAACAGAAAATACATGTGCCTGCCTGATATGTTTAAAGAGAATAAAAGGCATCTTCTCTGCTGCTTGTCACATACAGGGTTATTATGCCCCAAATCCACAAAAAATAAAAACTAAAAAACTTTGAATGTACTGAATAACATCCACCTAAGGCAATGCAAAATGTGTACAGGCTGCAGCGGGATCTCTGCTCCAGCAGGTGGAGCACCTCCTCCCTCCCTTTCCTCACTGACTGATGTCTGAAGAATTGTTTCCCTCGCATATTCTCACTCCTGTCTTAAAGCTGCTGTCATTCTTCTTCTTAAACATGTTATCACAGAGGAACTACTGATTGGCTTAGCCTTGGACTACAGCAGGTCCATCTTGGAGGCAGCTGGCATTGGCTCTACCAGACACAAGGGAAGCTTCTAGCAGCTTCTTACAGAAAGCACCCCTGTAGCCCTCCTGCTACTAAATCCTTGCCACAAAAGCCCATTACTTACAGTCTACCTAGGAATCTCAATATGTCCAGAAGATATGTTTGGGTACCTTGACTAACTTCAATATAGAACTGGTTTCTAGGTTTACTAAACACAGAAGGTCTCTCGTAATGCTGATAGTTAAGCTGTAACCATAAATATTTCCTTAGTTAGAAGATGATGTTTTCATTCACAAATAAGGACAGTGAACACTAGACAGCTCATGTTGGAGCAAAACTTAGAGCTGAACACACTAATCACCCCTCCTACTGTTCAGTTCAAATTTAACAAGCCTCAGGCTGTTAGTACATACATTGTGAACAAATGAATACATTAGTCTATGTCCTACCCTATGAGCAGGCAGAACATATTACCATATGTAACTGAGTGAGTTACCAGCATGTCTTGAAACTAACACTGCAGGCACTAACCCACCAGGCATAAATCTCCTCTGGACAGAAAGCAGGATAGCTGTCATGTCAAGGTGTGAGCTCTGAAGCAAAGCTATCCTGCAGAAACCAAACTCATCTGCCAGGCTACTGAGAGTCAGCTCATTCTCCGTCTTGCCAAGGAGAATGGGCCATGCAGAAGTACACTTTTTCTACACTGTAGTTCCAGTTACTCCTCTCTTTTTCACTTTTGTCCTCTCCTTCATCTGTCTTTCCTAACATTCACTTTGGAAACAGTACTCCTGGGACCAAAGTGAATATTCATGACTTCAATCATCAGTCTCTGCAGGATGTTACTATGACTCCCTATCCAAGGGTACTAACACCACATCAACTCCCTTCAGCAATGTTCCTTTATACTCTCTGTCATGTATTCTGAGATATGTTTTTATGTGCTAGCTAAAGATGACATACATTACCTACATCTCCCAAGTGCAATGTCACATAATTAAGTTACACAAGTAATTCTAAAAAAAAAAGGTAGCAGTAAGAGTTGTCTGCTTATCTGGAAGTTCTTATAACTTCTTTTTGCACTCAGAAGGTACAGATGATGCAGCTTAGTCCAGAGACAGATAATGTGTCATCACATTTTTTCTTATGATTGAGTTTACAGTCATAAGAATGTTTAAGCAAATGTTCTCTATTATATCCCTGATTTGTTGTTGTTGATGTTTTTAAAACTACCTGTATTAAAATTTAAAGTTTATTCCTCTATAAAACTATTTGTGGTGCGTTTAAGGGCTCTTCCCAGCCCCCCACACACAGCAGGTAAAGGAGAGACTGGATTGGAAGTTAAAAACTAAAAACTGCTTTAATAATAATAACAGATATAAATGAAACAAATATAAACAGGTACAGGACCCAAGATACTGAATACCGATGCCAGCTCCCAGTGGAATCAGCACAAGCAGTCCAAAGCAGTGAGATAGCACACGTAGGTTTCAGCACAGGCAGACAGCATGCAGCTCGGCCGAAATTCCCAGCAGGAAGAGAGCTTCCTCGTGGTCCCAATCAACAAAAGTCCCCCGGAGAAACCCAGCATTCCCCCGGCTTCCCCCCCCCCGGGGGGGTTTGCAGTGTCCTCGACTCAGGAATTTCAGGTTTCTTAAAGGGACTGTCCAGGCAAGGTGTGTGTGGGGGGGGAACTAATAATGGTATTATGTACGTGGTGGTGGGATATCCTTTTAGAAAATACAGTTACTGAACAGAATTAATTCTGTTCTAATCCAAACCATAACACTATTGAAATTTAAAAACAAATAGAGCAGTTACAGGAAAAATATATGTAAAATGACACTAGCAGAATCATTAAAACTGCCATTAATTATCTATGTTCTTTACTTAGTGGGTGATTTATGTGTTATATTTAAAAGACCTTTCTTTGCTTTGACATTATTTGCAGATAGTTTTTTCCATAGTAAAGATGTGTCTGTGTCTGCAGTTTAGAACACTAATTCCCACACTAGTTTCAGACACCCTAGCTGCAGTAGCACAAAGTAACTCCTATGATAATCTAACTTTCAGGCTATTAGAATAGTTTCATAGTGTAACTGTATTTAAAAGCCTACAACAGAGGGACTTGCATTGTGACTTTTAATGGTAGTCACGTTCAGGGATATAGATGTTCTTGCTACAAATTAAAGCAGCTAGCAATCTAGGGATGTACACAAACATCAATTCAATGAATTTCTTACTTTATAAGTTCTTTTTATATTTCAGGAAACATCTGGAATTGCCATAGACCTTCTCTTCCAAAGTGAGTTTGTGGCTCTTCTCTGCTTACCTACTGTGTACACAGTAAATTGTCTGATATGAGGATGTTTTTAGTAAAAGTAGGCAGAAAGTGATTATTTTCATCTCTGTGTTCTTTGATTAAAGACAATGTGCTTGGAGGGGGAACACAACAATCATTACTAAACATATACAAACATTTAATTGCAGTAATTAATTTATCTATATGAGTTCTAAAAGTGTACTTTTGGAAAGCTTCTTGACTGAGAATGAATGTCTCATCAGTCTGAAATATATGACAGCCTGGAAGAACAAGTGAAGTCAGTAGAATAACAAAGAATACTGCAGAAACCTCATGCATTTACAGGGGGAAAAAAGACATTTCCAGCTCTATGCAGAGCAAAATTATGAAGAATTGGACAAATAAAGACAGCAGAAGGAACATCAACTGATAGAGGAATGAAAATGAAGTACATCATTGTATACATTGCCATGTAAAAGAAATGAAAAAAGCAGAGAATCCTTGAGCTGTAATTACAGAAACAATTTTGTAGGAGAGTTTGAAGAATGCAGTAGTTATAGATCCCATTTTTATAAATGTCATGTTCCCCATCAGTTTATCTGTTCATTACAAATGAGTATGGCTGTCAGAATGTGAGTCAAAGGCAGCAGCTAATGGAAAACAAACATCCAGAGAAAGGCAGTAAAGGCACCTAAGCAGCAAAGACAGATAAACAATTTTGAATGAATCAATATTACAGTGGCTGTGCCATTAGTTGGAAAAGGGAGACAAGCCTTTGCTCTCTTCAAGCTTGTAAGGTTCACCCTTCCCAAAGATGACAGTCTAAATACTGCAGGTTATTATACTTTAGTACACCTAAAGCATATTGGTCTTCAGAAAAAGGAAGAACACTCAGGTTATAGGTTATTACCACATGATCCCAAACTGGAAATGTCACATATAGAGAAGGCACTATACCAGCAAGAAGGTTTATGTTTTATAAGACTATATGTAAAGAAAATGAGGTATTGAACAGGGAGAGATCTTGGAAGGACTATTGGGGAACAAACTTGTTCCCCAAAGAAAGGACTTCCTTGAGTTGAAACAGATTTTTTCTCATTTAAAAGAGGTCTCTTTTGAGTTATTTTAATCAACAGTCTGATCACAGCTTTCTTAACACAGATGGTAGATAGGTATAAATATCCTGTAAATGTGTATCAGCAGAAAAAGGGGCTACACTTCTCATATCTCACATTTGAGTTGTTGAACTGCAGAATTTCACCTAGAAACTAATGTAAGTACCTATGAAATACATCCAGGAGAGACAAAAAGGGTCTAAGACATAGCTCAGTGATAATGGTACTCTTTTTAAACAATTCTGTTTCAGCAGGATCTACTGCATGGTTTACATCTTTTCTTTTTCCTCACAGGAAGAAAAGAGAATTATAGGAGCAAAAAGACAGCGGAAATGAACGAAAAAATACAAAATGAGTGCTTTATTACCTAGTTGCATGCTTTCTCTAGCTCCTTAATGCCACCAAATTCCTTGATAACTCACAGTTAGTCAAGTGGAACAAGTAATGCCTGTGGATCAGGTAGTCAAATTAGTCAGATAACTATATCAAATTTCCTCACGTAATCAGAAATGCAATGATATATTGGGGAATATGTATTAGGGAGCATAATATGGATGTGAATAACATATATAGTCTGGCCATTTTTCTCATTTATAGTCATATAAAGTAGCATGCATTTCTGAGAGAAACAGTAGCATTCAAGGTCATCTGGAAAAGAGTTCCTGTATTCTTCAAGTTTTATTCAAAAATTAAAACTAAAATGTTTAGGAACACAAGTAGCACATTAATTTTGTTGTTGTTATTGTTGTTTCTTTTCATAAATAAGAATTCCAGCCAAGCAAATTCTATGATATTTTATTAAAGTTTTTCTATGAAAGAGAATACTTGAGTGATTTTAGTTTGTAACATTGTGGATACTGATGTATAGTTGTAGTCATCATCTTTCTGTTGACATAAAAGTTGTTAATATTTATAACATGTGTTGCAAATACCCAGGGAAATTCTTAGGATTCCCAGAGGAGAAAAAGAAAAAAAAAAAAGAAATAAATTTTTCCTGTTGGAGGCAGAATTGCTGCTTTGGACAGCTGCTTAAAATTATTCCCACAGTCTTCTGAGTAACAACCAGTCCCAAGATGAATCCCATTGCCTTATCCAAACACAATATAGTTCCAGTTTTAGTGGATTACTTCAGATTTCCTTAAAACAAAGCAGAAACTCTGTGTAAAGTTTAGACTTCAGTGATAATAACTCAGCTTTTGTGGGTTTTTTTCCCTTTTCGGCCTGTAGTCCTTCCCTGTATGTTGAAAATATTAATATGTTGAGGTTTTCATTCTTTTATATCATCAAAGTTTAAGTGATGACCTAATAATCCCTGTCATTGCAGGCTGCATTTGCTGAAGTATGTGAGAAGGTAATAAATGTGCCTGAGAAGAACAGAGAAGGTCTCTCTGGTACACAAATTCACATTCATATGAAGACTCAGAGCTAAAACAGTTGATGGTGGAACTCAAGCTAATAGTAATGATGGAGATGTAATGCATTGACCTAAGCAAAGAGAAGTGTTACAGAGCTCTGAACATACTTTTGAAGATAACTGAGGACAAAAAGGCTCATATAAGTCACATCAGTTGCAGCAGAACTTTTATCTCATTTCACTATACACAACAGGAGAAAATACGCTGCAGTTAGGGGAAAAAAATGCAAGGAGCAATAGCCTTATTTGTTATATTGCAGGCAGGCTTGTGGATGATGATGAATGACAGAACAGATTAAATGCTTTCAGTTATTTTACTGTGCCTACAGGCAGGTGTCTAGAGATTTCATTTTAATTGTCCTACTGGATCTAGGTTGTACATAAACCACAATACTAAATCTGATACTGAGGCAACTAACCATTAATGAAATTGTTAGCCAAAGCTGAAAATAATATAGAGAAACAATATAAGAAAGGCACACAATGTATCTTGGACTGGTACCAAAACTTCATATAAGTACTGCATTAATAATGGACTATTGAAAATTCAGCTATGAAGAGAGAAAATATATAAAAGAAAAATAAGCAGAAAATAATATTCCCTTTCTTGTATCAAGAAAGATGCAGATACAGCAACTATTAAATTGCCAGTGGAAACCAGATGTTTTTCTTTTTTTAGAGAGAGTAGATGTCTGATCTAATGGACTGAGAACAAGAAAACGGCAAAAGACATCTAAAACTGAGTGAAAGAAAAAAGAATGATTCTGCTTACAATTTAGAATAAGGCAAAACAAAATAACACTTCTGAAATCTATACAATTATGCAGTATAAAACAGGTTGTAAAGAAGTTGCTGCCCAATAATCAAGGCAAAGAGAAACAGATATTAACACAGCAATACCTTTCATGTAAATAACCTGCAGTTAGGAATTTTATGGTACCTTTACAAATGTGACCTTATTCTCTGGAATAATTGCCACCATTTGAAATACATTCCACATGTATTATTTATGTATTGTTTCATTAGTTTATTTTTTATTATCTGTGTGTCTGGAATTTTAAACCACTCTTGAACTTCTGGAACACATTGATATTGATTATGAACCAGTCTTTCTTTTTCAACACAGTTAATATTACAACATTGGGGACCTACTTCTCACTATTATATTCTGCTAAATGATCCTTAATACTTCCTAAGTTTCTGTAATTATACTGTGAAACTGTTCCAAATATATTCTTTGCACAGAAATTTTCTTCTATCTAGTCTGAAACAACACGAGAATTTGCTAGAAAGCCTTGGTAGAGGAGGATGGAAACATTCCTGACCTTGGAAGAGTTAACCTCACCCTAAAACAATTAAATAATTAGTGAGCTCCTTCTATCTGGAGAGCTGCCAGGTCCAATTAAAGATGGGTCCCAGCTGTGAGTATTCACATTAATAAAGGGCTTTGGGAGCAAGCAAAGCTTTGAGTCCGTTTAGGTAATAGGAGTGTTGAGGGAAGATGAGAGGTTTTGTTACTTGCTTATTGCTACTGTTCTTCTTAGCAATAAAGTTATATAGTAGGCTGCAAGATTGGTAATAATGTCTGTGATAATGATGTCAGTATAGAGAGGCATTTCTGAACAGGTGTGCTTCCTGGATGTAGTTCAAAGAAACTACAAGAGCCATGGGAGAATACACATTGGTTGTGAAAGCACCTCTCAGTTTGATGACAAACCTGGATTTTCCCTCTGTTAAATACTGGGAAATTCACATAGAAATCTCTTTGAGGTCTCTAAGAAGAGCAAAATGAAGTTATTAAGACCTGAATTCAAGATTGAAGACCTGGTGTCTGATTTTAGAGATTCTACATGTGAAAAACTGCAGTGTCAGAAGACAGCAATGGATCAACCAGCTTCAAGGAGAAGGAAACTTTAGTTAGAGTGGCTGCTAAGGGAAATGCTTGGATTTGTACTATGCAGCTATCATGAGACATACCTTACGGTGAGTTGTCTTTCCGTAAATCTAGATGTGCCAGCTGTTAAAATTACTGCCATTGATGTGTTTGGGTTTGGGGTTTTTTTGTTTGTTTGTGTTTTGCTTTGCTTTGGTTCTTTTTATGGTATTAGAAGAATTATATAGAAAGCTGCTGAGACAATTATTCACTCTGTAAATGTGCAGAGATGGTGAAAGAGGGAGCCCAAACTCACTAATGTGCCTTCAGATAGTTGTGCTTGTTTAAATATATTTCCCCATACTTTCAGCAATAAGACTGGGAGTTCTGCTCTGTGAATGCTTCCTTTTATAGCACTCCTTAGTTATCAATCTCCTAAGAGAAGGCCAAGTTACAGCTCAACTGTTATCTTTATAGGTAAGATGGCATCCACCTGACTCAACTCCCTGCAAAATTTTAGGGAATGACAATTTTTATTCCTGAAAACTAGTGAAATCGTCAACCCATAAGAACTTTGAGAGACTGTCAATACCTTACTTGGTGGGGTGAAGCAACACAAATTCAGGTTTCCTTCACTTTCATTCTCCAACTGCCACTCAGCTAGGTCATAAGCAGTAAGTGGCTAAAGTAGCACCCAATTTTTGGCAGCTGAAGCTAGAAGAGAAGGGCTTCTTTTGTGGTGAGAAGCAGCAGCTAATAACATAAATTCCCCCCATGATACTAGGATGTGAGTAATCTGAGTAGACAGAAGCAACTACAGTTGGAGAGCTCTAATCCTAGAGAAAAGGAAATAATTCACCAAAAATGTGACAAGTGCCTGAAAAGCAAGAAATAAGCTAACATTACACAATCCCTGCACTCTGTGTTCTGTTTATATTTTTAATCTTCTAAGAGGCAAAAAAAACCCTAAAAGCTGTTTAATAGAGATGTTTGGGGTTGGATTTTTCTTTGTAAGATCAGCCTTCCTAGGTTTTGTGAACGACATGTTGCTCAAATGTAAGTGAATGAAATTCAAAATAATATTGTTGTTCTATAGCAGAGGTAAATGAAGGTATTCCATATGTGCAATGCACTTCTTTTCACACAATACTTTACCAAAAAGAATTTGTGTTTATCAAAATTGACTCTTAATGCCTGTAGCTCCGGTCTGAATTCTGCTTGAATTTTGTAGACCTAACATAGTTGATAGTGGACTTCTGAACTACATGTAGTCCCTTTCCACCTCTCTACACTATTTCTGACTTTTGTAAGAAATAAGGGAAGTTACTTGGTAAATACTACTATAAAGGCACATATCAGTATTTTTTTAAGTATTTCAGCTGCAAATGCATGTTTTAAGCCTATCTGACTGTAAGAGGTTATCCCTTTCTGAAGGTGAGAAATGGAATAAGTTTCCATCAGCTCTTTATTAATGACTGTCTGTTATCCATGTTCTGGTGCTGTATTTGTTGACTGTTGTCCAAAAGTGATACTGGTTTGTATAAATGAAAAAAACCTGTAGTATAGCAGAAGAGTCATGGGAAATCTGTGAGGGACTGGGAGGTCAAACTTAATTCTGTTTGCATCCAGCTGGCTTCCCACTGTGTAGGCAGCTGTGAGAGAAGTTCCACAAAGGATGACGTTTGGGACAAAATAGAACAGTGTATATGTAGTACACATATGCAGTGCTTCAGATTGGAATACAGATGGGAAACAACTGGCCATATGGTACAACCAATGTGTGACATCTGCTTTGCAAAAACTGATGGATAAAAAAAGTCTGTGTAAAATGATTGTACTATCCTGTGCACAAACTTTGTGTTGATGATTATTCCTTCATAACAAAATACTCAAAGCCGTTATGGTATGGTTACAGGAGATGAGTGAATTGTACCTTTAAACACTGAAACCCCTGAGAAGAAACAGAAGAGAGAAAAAAACAAAACAAAAAAGAAAACAAACAAAACTCAAAATCGTTTAGTTTTGTGAAGAACTGTTACCCTGGAAGCTTGAGCTTTATTTGGTAAAGCTTCTATTAAAAGGGTTAAGAAAATCTTTAGTGTTTTTTCATATCTTCTTTGAAAATGTGGTTTCTTTAATGTACACAAGGCTGGTCAGACTTCTTGCATACAGAGCACGTCTAGCTCATTTTAGATCATACCTTGATAGAATTGCTAGGTTCTTTTAATGATTTATTAGAGATACTGTGCAAACTGATCTGTTTAACCAGTGTTTGGAAAATATTATTGCTAACACAAACATCAATGTTTATTTTCAAGTAGACATTAATTTGAAAGCCAAAGAGTTTATGTGCCAAGTATGTTATTTGCATAAAAGACAAATAATTCTGGAGTTAAGAAGCAGTAAATATTCTTTTACTGAGTTCATTTTAGAAACAAGTTGTTAAAATACACTTTTATTCTCAGGCACTATCTTAATTTCTGGACAAGAGTATTGTCCCTTCTGTATGTGCCATCTAGCTTGCCAGCTCCATAGCATGACAAGATGGTATGACAAGGGAAAATGAAATACAGGCTATTTTTTGTTGGTTTATTTTTCCCTTTATGGGTTTCTTGGGCTACAGAAACTTAGGAGAATGGTATGAAATAAGATTCCTATCTTTGTCTATCTTCTCATTAATTTGACCAAATAATTAGGAAATTAGGTGAAGCTTGTCTTGGACTTAGAAGCCCTCATTGCTCAGCAGCTGGATAGGGGAAGGAAATACTAAGTAGCACGTTGAAAAACCATAGGGATGCTAGCAACACAGGTAACTATGCAATAAATGGCTTTCTCATCCTTAGGAGAAAACAGCCCTGTAGAGAAGAAATAACTGGGGTGTGTGTATGTATATATATCTGCTTGGGACAAAAATATTCTGTTTGTTTCACTTTATATATGAATTCTATAATGGCAATTCTTTGTCTTGGATTATACTGACAAATAGTAAAGGCACAGTATTCTGTAATGAGATTAATGAAATAAGCTTTCTAGTGTGAAGTCAAAGACATGTTGTCTCCCCTAAAGTCACTTTCTCAATAACCTATTTTAACTTTCACTTTCCCCCCATCCCAGTTTTTCAGAAAGTAACAACTTTATTTTTTTTAAGCCCATCTTTTGCTCTTTCCTTAAATTGGCTTGTGTACATGCCTTCCAGAAAGCACAGATCAAATTTTAGGTTTTGCAGGTAATAACATGGTGCTCCTGGGAAGAGAAAAGCAGATTTCTCAATAGCAAATAGTTTTCTCAGCATTCAAAATACAGCTATGTGCATGCTGTGAACAACCCAGAATATGTCTTGTCCAGGACATGTGAACTTTGTGAATAATGTCCTTTAATGTCCTGTGCTGTCAAATAATACAAGTCCCCTGTGCATTACCTTTTCTTGGGCACAATGTGATGTTGCAGTCCTAAGAGGTCTAAGTTATGTTTCTTCTGTCACTAACTACCCAACTGGATATTATCTGAATATCATGATGCCCTATGGGATTTCAAGCCATAAATATGGCTCTAGTCACACTGGCTACATATGCAACAGAAGACTAGAAGAATTTAACTCTGTGGAATATTTCCAGGGCAGAGAATAAAAAAAAAACACAAACCCCAAAACTTAAAAATAGTAAAACTGGTTAAAAAAATAGATAAAACTGGTTAAACAGGAAAGTCTTTGTAAAATGGTTCAGTGTGTGAGTGTGTGTTAAGACCAAGCTTACAGCAGAGCTAAACGTCATTCACGAACTTCAGAGTTCTAGTAACAGTGAGGTGTCACTCAAAGATGACTCTTCTCCAGGACTGAAAGGGAGAGATAATTAAACAGAATCATTAAAATCTCCTGAACTTTAACTCACTGGTAACTCCCTAAGAGGGAATGAGGATTTGATAGATTATACAAACGGCTGACACATTTTTTTAGCTCTGCGTGTGACTTTTCTACAGCTTCAGAGATGTTACAATGCCTTCAGAACAGAAGGATTTATAAATGCTTCAGGCACTGGCTATGTTCTAGTCTTCATATTTTCAAAGTTTTTAGCTAAGCCTGTTCCTAATGTGAGCTGTGGTTTTGTGGGGCTTTTCCCTTCATTCAAGAATACTTTTCAATAAAACATTGAAGGTTTAAGCTCAAATAACACAGTGTTTCCAGTTTATGCATCCTTCTTTAAATACGAATAGGTTAGAGTAAGGAACTAAGTTTCACAGGCCTTAAAAATGGGCTGCTGAAGAAGTGTCCAACAGGGACTTTCTGAAGTGTACTGCAGGACTCTTGCCACTAGATGTCACTATTTGTTCTATTTTCTTTTCGAGGCTCAACAGTGTGTTCAACTCAAGCTCTTGAAATGCTTCTGTGCCAGTAACAATACAAGAGTTACTTTGAGGTAGTATGCAAAATACAAGAAAGGTGGGGACAGGTAAATCTGTTTTGGAGGGAAGCAAAAGGGTTTTCTTTTTGTTCTTCCCCTCCTGCCCCACTACGTGAGGAGTCAGAAGCTGTTACTGATTTATTCTGTGATGTGAAACGGTTCTGTCTCTGCTCCTAGTCAAAGCAAAAGAACGAGAAAGAATAAGTATTCTTCCTGAAATTCATCATTTCTTTTCTGTTTGTCTGTGACTGACTGCCAGTGAGAGAAAGTGAGACTGGCACACTTTCTGCTGTCTCTTGGATTTTTAAATATAGTCTAAGTGACTTGTCATCAGAACACTGTTAGAGCACATGCTTAAGCATTAAAATAAGCATGAATTAGTAACTAAAGCATTTCCAACTCTGAAGAAACTGGAACATCTGTGACTTAAATAGCAGTTCTTGCAAAACAAAAAAAAAAATAAATGCTATTAGATTTCAGCCTATGTAATTCTGCTGATCTAATCTAAAGTAGAGGGCTCTGAAGAGAAACTATGGTGGCAACAAAGGGCTGATAGCTTTTTTGGTTTAAGTTTTCATACTTCAGTGTGTCTAGTAATTCAGTACAAGCCTCCTTCATTAAGGAATCTGAAGCTAGAACTTCATAGCTTTCTATGTTGATATTTCTTTACAGATGATAGTAAATTTTTTGTCACTGCTTTATTTTATGAATGACTAGTCTTGTCAGTCAAGGCATACAAACCCATGTTTTTCTTTTTTCCAGTCTTAGCTGAATAAAATATACATAATGTCAGTTGATCAGAATGATGTCTGATGTAAGTTGGTGTGATTTGCCAAACAAAAAGGTGATTTCATTTTGTTTCTGAAGCTTTTTGAGTTATATTGATAAAAATGCCATTTTGCAAGAAAATAGGTTTTAAGGCCTTTCTGCAATGAATTCTAACTGCAAATTCTATGAAAACCAATATGCAGGAGTATCTTGGAAGTATGTTTCCTTCAATACAGTCAAGTTACAGATTTCTGACTATCTGCTGCAAGTGATGTTGAAAGAGACTTCAGCAAAAATAATTCTTTTTACTGATCTCTCGGACTGTACATATTTATGTATGTAACTTACCAGCTGCTTTGTTCTAGGCATTTAGTTACATGTGAAATTTCCTGAGGGTAAGGCTTATAGTAGTAAATGCAAATATTTTTTATTTGTAAAAAGACTTACAAGCCTGATGGATAGCAAGAAAAATATAAATTTAAATAATCACTGTCATAAAAGGAAGTAGTTCTTTGACAGCTTGGATATCATTATATAGTCCTGCAGAAGCACACTTATGTAGCTTAGAAAGGGCAAACCAGCTGAGCTCTGAATGATCCTAGACCACTAGCCTGCAAAATGTGACACATTAGCTTAGTGTCCTACTACTTTATTTAACAGTAGGAGGTGGCAAGGAGCACGCATGCATTAAGTTCTTGGAGCTTAGAAGGTTACCTCCTCTTTATTGCCATTTGTGCAGCTTGAACTGAAAAGGATTCAGTTGCGCATTCGTGTCTGAACCACTGAAAATTCTTTTCTGAATTGTTTGATGGTTAAATACGAGTCTTGAGACTTTTGATAACTTGAAATATAGCTTATTTTGGCCAAGGAATGATTCTGAAGTTGCTATTAACTTGAGGACAAGAGGGCAAACAGAATGGTGATTTCTCATATTGTCAGCATAAGATGACAATGACACATGACTTCTAGACATTCTGGTACAACTTCACAAAAACACCTTTTCAACACAATTATATTCTTTAAAATAGAGCTAGGGGAATACATGTACAAACATCACTTATAATTCAGCTGAACCTTGACTGAGCTGCTCCACAAAAGCTTTATTGCGGGACCATCTGTGCTTTGTTACTTGGAGAGAAAAGTGCTGTGATAAAATTCGTTGAGGAAGAAAGAATATCTGCATTTGGTGGATCACTTCACAGTACTTGTCCTTGCCATTTTAAAGTCAATCTCTAAAGGATTTTAAGAAGTTAAGGTGTTAATAATCATGTAGAACTAAGAGAAACTATCATGAGAATTATTGCTTCTAGATTATTGAAGTTCTTTACCCAGAGGGGGGTGAGACACTAGAACAGGTTGCCCAGAGAAGTTGTGGTTGCCCCATTCCTGGCAGTGTTCAAGGCCGGGATGGATGTGGTCCTCGGCAACCTGGTCTAGTATGTGGTGACCCTGCCCATGGCAGGGAGGGGTGGAACTAGGTGATCTTTAAGGTCCCTTCCAACCTGGGCCATTCTACGATTCTATTGATTGAGTTTGCAATTGAAATCTTTGACTCTGAGAACAAAGGAAGCTTCATATAGACAAGGCTTGACAGGGAATACAATATGTCTTTGAATATTTAATTTCTGCTCAAATTAATTTCTTCCTTTTTTCCTCATCTAGAGCACTTAGTTTCCAATGTACTAGTTAGACAAAAGCTTTTCCCATGTTGTGGAGTTTTTTTTTGTTTGTTGTTTTGTTGTTGTTGTTTTTTTCTAAACCAATACCTAATGAGTGGGAATGCCTTGGACTTCCACGGTGTCATGAACAGTGTCAAACAGGCATGTGCCCTGACATTTAAGGGGACTGGGCCTAGAAAGATGTGGAAGGTATTTAACATTTTAGCATTAGTTACATCTTTTATTTCCAGGGCAATTTACTGAAAGAGTAGGAAGAGCAGCAAGGAAGGAACTGTAATGAAAACTGGGTTTTCAGCTACTTGCCCACCTATGTAAGTAGATAATGATCAGAGTTCTAGAAGATAAGAACAAATGCAGTTCTATTGTAAAGTTAATACATCTTGAATCGCAGAACTCTGCTATAACAGTCAAACTGGTTTTGCACAGAGAAACTTTATCTTGTCCTGATTTCAGCTGCTCTAGGAGGGAAACTTGTCACCTCCATATTATGAGAATTAATCAATACATAAATAGGGACTTGGATCATGAAAACATTAGGGCTAATCAAACTTAAGTCAGTACTGATAAGCTATGAGAGACTTTCCATGTTATTTAATGTCTTACTTTAAAAATGAATGTTCAGACCAACAGTAAAATTTTGAACTCAAGCAATAAAAAAATGTGATTTTGTTTCACCCTTTGACAGCTGAGACAAAATGATATAGTCAGTTCTGCCTTACATGCTCCAAGTCATGTGTTTGTGATTCATTTAATTTCTACAATTGGCTCTATTGTCCTGCAGAACACAACAGCATGAAGACATGTCAACCGAAACACAAGAAACAAATATTGCATTGTTAGAAGGCAAAAAATCCATTTTTAAGTAATTCATGAATTGTCTTTTATAATGTGTCTCAAAAGACTATGAAACTGGTTTCGGTAAGAGCTACTTCTCTTGTTTCTGGTGTAGATGAAAAATAAGAACTTATGCTTTGACTTTAGTTATAACTATTCTCATTTTAATTTGACCTTCAGTTAGTGGCAACAGCAGGTAGAGCAGTTTTTAAGGGGAAAGAGGTGGGCCGTGGTTACATCTGTATGAATAGCAACTTCTGTCTTCCCGTGAAAGCACTACTAACAGAATGAGATAAAAACATGACTGTATGGAAAAGAATTTTCTTGTCTTGCAGTTATGGTACTGCAGTTGAGGAGCTGGAGAGGAAGAATCACATCTCTGCTTTGACTTCTAGGTGTTCTAATATTGGCCAGAAACAAGAAATCTGTAGAGATGGGACAGATGTTGAGGAAAATTTGGTCTAGGTATTCCTTCAGAACTTATCAATTATGTATTTTTTTCTAGAGAATTTGCCAGAACAGTAGTAATTGCTTTTTTACCTGCTATTTGTCACTTGTGGAATTGCTGATTTTTGGTTGAATATAACTGCTGGTAGTTGACTGACAAAAGATGGTTAAATTGATGTTCAAATAACACCTGCTTTCCCATGCCAAAAGGTTAGAAGGCTCAGAGCATGTTGTGCATTGCTAATGTTACCATATGAGATGTGCACGGCTGCCACAGTTTTTGCAATAGTGACTGTTTTCGATAGCTGTGGGTAAGTGCTTTTAAAAGGACAATCACAAAAATGACACTGTGATTAAGAGTAACACTGCTCATACAAGAGTTACAGCAGCTGGGATCTATTTCTGGGAAGTGGAGTGTCAGGTACTTTCTAACATTTACTCAGGTTTTATCTGTCAGGTGTCAGTGGGTGTCTTGGAAACGCTCTTTGTGTCTTCACACAACAAACAGTGATGGCAGAGTGCTTGCTAAGCACTGGATATCATCTTCTGTTTTCCATTGCACACAGGACTGGAGGATTTAAGCTGTTCCATGGAAATGCATATAGGAAGCCACAGTAGGGCTAGGCATAAGGATAATGTCCCAGTGTATTTGATGCTTGTCATTATTGCTCGTATAGATGGATTTTTCATCCCATTTTCTTGAGTGGATTTCCAAGGTGTTTAATAAGTTTATATTAAAGTGATTAATGTCCTGACTGACTTCTCATAATGTACTGATAAATATGTATTTAAAACTCTGCTGGAAAATGGTGCTATCCAACTGGAATTTAACAAATGTGAGGAATACAACAGGTTATTTTTTCTGTCTTGCATGACTGACACTTGAGAAGGAAGCTGACTGGATGAAAGAGGTGCTATCAAGTCTAAAAATATTTTTTGTTGGAATATTCTGTTTTAATAAGACCTGAAGGTCTGGACCTATAAAACTGTAATCCAATATACATGTTTATAATATCCAATGTCACTATAAATTTATATCCTTGAATTGCTTCATAAGTGATGCGAGAGATATTTTGGCAGGATGTGTACAACAAGGTTTAAGACTAATAAAAAAAACAAATGCCAACAGCTGAATCTTCTCAAAAATTATTACTGAAAATGCTTTTTATGTTTTTATTCTGAACCATCTCCTTTCCCCCTCCAGGGTTACTTTTTTGCTGTAGCTATATACTTTGAAAGACTCATAATAGTTATCTTTAAAACATTTACCTTAAATCTTGCTGGCAAGGAACCTTTAAGACATGTTAACAGCATTAATTTGCATCTTCTAATCTGTTGTGATTTTTTTCTAAAAAATTTTGTAAAAACACAGATTCTTCCAGGGTATGTGGCAAGGTGTTCTCAAAAGAAACATCATATCACTCTAGTCCTGGAATCACAGAATATATTCTGTTTAAACTGAAAGATCTTTTCTAGCAAGAAAAAATAAAATACAATGCCCTGGAACAGAAGCTAAAAAGACTTGAAAGCTTCACCACAAGGTACATATGAAATATCTACTATTTGAAGACTGTAGTAAATTAATATTTCCCTTTCTGGTTCAGAATTCTATAACAAACATAACTATGTGTAATGAAGTGTTTTAGCTCTGTTTCTGACACTTGAAAATAGAGCTGTAGAAAAAGTGTTGAAATCTCAGCATGAGAAGGACATGTAAATACCATCTGGTAGGAACAACTCCCTTGGGAAGAGGAAGCACTGTACAGAGAGCTATGTGAAAATAAATTTGGAATAAACAGCAGAGCAAGTAACAATGCAGCCAAATGGACAAAGTCCAGATGTGCATTTGCAACACAGATCTGAGAAATTATAATTGGAATATGCAGGCCAAATACATGTGGAAAAAACTTATTACAGTCATTGTCAGTAATTAAAAAATGTTTGTCTTTCTACTTATCCACTTATGTTCTTTCTTTCTTGCTTTATCTGCTAGCTTAGTCTTATGAGCTCTGAAGTTACAAGATGCCATGTTAACATTGCATTCACCATAGGGCACCTGAAATTCTACTTTTTAAAAATAAATAGATAATTCTTCTGTACACTGTTGTGAAATGGGGGAATTCTGGGGTCAATAAGTAATTAGGGAAGAGAAGGAGTGGCATGATGGTGATAGGTGGTTGACAGTTGGACTTGATGATCTTAAAGGTCTCTTCCAAACTTAATAATTCTGTGAAAGGGAGAAGGAGAAAGAGACCTGCTATTTCTAGCCCCAGCTCTGCTTTCTTAGCATTCAAAGGAAATACAAACTCTGTGGGGTATTTTTTCAATAGAAATCCTTTCTTATCCATGTTACTGTCATTGTTTAGATAGCTAACATTTGAGTCATGTGGGTACCTACTTGGTATAAGCTGTAGCTAAGGTGCAATCATGGCCTTATACTTTGGCACTATATCTCTGATTATTTTGTCCCATAGATAGAACAGATTGTGAATATCAAAGGAAAAAACACTGATATTTCCTTTTTGAGAGGCACAAGTGTGTGTTCTGCCCTGTGTGTGCTTTGCAGCTCTGGCACAGGAGCAAATCTGCCTGGATCTTTTATATCCCTCCATGCAGAGACACAGATCCTCTCTTCAGACTCTCACCACAGCTTCCCTGGAAGAGGATTTATGTAAATCAATGGTTTGAACACCAGGGTTTGTTATTTTCCCTTTAGTGCTGTGCTTCTGTAATTCTGAAACTTCAGAACTTTTCTGTTTAAAAACAGACAAACAAACCCTGACCTATCTAAGCTCAGAAACTTAACACAAGCAGCTACTTTGGTACTTTGTTTAAAAAAAGGTAGAAAGTATAAAAGCAACAGATCTGATCTCAAATGTAAGCCTAGTGCTTAACATTTTTTCTTTTATTGTAAAAAACCTAAGTCAATTTCAGATTGACTCTATTACATAATAGAATAATTTTAAAATAAAAAAAATAGAATTCTCATACCTGTAAGGAAGTGGGTGTGAAGAGGAGAATGGAGGGAAATAAAAACAAATAAATGCTCAATTTAACATGATTCTTGTTTGAGAGGCAAGCTTTCATCACATAGTTCTTCACTTTGTGGGTGTATTCTGCCATTCTATTTTTTCAATGAGTTTTTCTCAGAAAGGCCAAATTGATATTTTATCTCAGAAATAAATAGGGTTTTTTGTAAGGTTGGATCTAAATATATGATAAACTTGTGCTGTTTTCTCTCTCCACCAAAATTGGAGAGAGACGTGATAGCTTGTCACATCTCTTTATCATAGTTTATCATCTTTATATTGCTTTGATGTCAAAACTTTACAAGGAGTCTTGATGTTGTAATTAGTTTTGATAAATACCTTAAGAAATAGTATTTTACATCTTCAAAACTGTTGCACAAACTTTATTTTAATAATATCCCTCTCTTGTGGGAAAGGAAGCGTTATTCCATTTTTACTACAGAAGCCACTGGAAATGATCTGTTCATGCTAACCAGTACCATGGTGTTTCCTAAACATCACGTTTATTTCTAAGTCATTACTGGGATTCTTTATTGTGCCACACCCACTTTAAAACAGATGTAAATCCTACATTTGAAGGACACTCTGCTCACTGGATAGGCTTTTTCCAGCCTTGTGTCAGGTGCCATTAAGAACACTATCTCAGAATACTTCTGAGAAATAATTCTCTAGTGACATAGCTCTCCTTAATCTATGCTAAACTTTAATAAAGATAATTGCTAGTTCTGAAAAATTTCAACCTACTCACTGCTCTTATTTTTATGTTCTACCCCTTAACACAGTAGATGGGAGATACAGAAAGTTATTCTGCAGAAACTGTAAGGTAGCTTTTGGAGCTGTGGTGAAGGTTTATAGAGACAGACCTCTTTAATGTGGGTGTGTACCTAGAAGCAGTATTCATAGGAACAGCAATGGTATTTAGGTTGCTTTTTGTGTCTAACTAGCAGGCATTTACTAATCAAGGGGTAAATCCAACATATTTTTGTGAATCTTCTGTAGTTATGTTGGGGGAAGGAGGGAGACTTGTCTACTTCAGTGAAACCCTTAATATCCTCTGTGCTGTGGTGCTAAAGTAGTTCTACAGTCATGGAATCTTAAAGTTGTGTTGGAAGTGACTTCTGGAGCTATCCACCACAAGTTCCTTCTCAAAGAAAGGTTAAATCAAAGGTAGATTATGTTTTCCCGTTGTCTTGGAAATCTTCAAAGATGGATAATCTTCATCTTCTCTAGACCCTTGCTTCAGTGTTTATCTATTTTTATGATTAAGCTGTTTTTCTTTATATCCAGCGTACTTTTCTTGCTGCTACTGAAGACTCTCACCTTGACCTTTTACTCTACTTGTCTGAGCGGTCTTGCTATATCCTCTACATCTCTCCTCTTGGTGAGTCTACAACCAGTTTCTCCTCAGCCATCTCTTTCTAGCCTATACTAATTCAGTTCCCTTAGCCTCTCCTCATGTTTCATGTGCTCCGGCCCCTATCTTAGTGATCAATCACAGGACTTTCCTATTTGCCAGTATTTCTGCTGACAAAATATTTCACCTGTAGACAGGCTAAAGACAAGCAGAGTGTATTTCAGATGCCATCACACCAGTGTAAGGTGGAGAGGAGTAACCCATTCCCTCGGTCCGTTTGCAGTGCTCGCTCTTTGCAGCCCAGTAAGCCCATGGCCATTGTTATAGCAAAAGCTCCCTACTGATTCTTGTTCATCTTGCTTTCTACCGGGAGACCTCGTTCTCTTTGTATACCAGATCAGCCTGTGCCTGGCCTTTACTATACAATGTATGAGGTTACTCTATGCTAGGGGCTGGGCTGATTCATTTGTCTTTGAATGTCATAATGCTGCTGTTGATCTAGTACTCCACAGAATCACAGAATTATTACCGTTGGAAAGGACCCTCAAGATCATCTAGTCCAACCGATAGCCCTACACTAATCTTATCCCTAAATCATCCCCTGAAGAAACACATCAATCCTCTTCTTAAAAACCTCCAGGGATGGTGACTCCACCACCTCCCTGGGCAGCCTATTCCAATACCTTACCACTCTTTCAGTAAAGAAATTCTTCCTAATATCTAATCTAAACCTACCCTGGCACAACTTAAGCCCATTCCCTCTAGTCCTGTCACTGGTCTGTGTGTCTGTGTCCCTCTAAGCAGCAACTGTGCTCTCTTCCAGTGTTATCAACTAACTCCCCTCACTGAACTTGATGAAAGTACATCTTCTTCCTTGTCTAATTTTGTGTTAAACACTCTTAAAATGAGTACTATCTCCAATACAAGCCACTTGTAAGCAGCTACTAATCCAAAATGCTGGCTTCTCATGCAAGTCTTTTGGGCTATTTCCAAGATGCAGATAAACTCTAAAGATGAGTTTTTCTGCACTGTGTCATGTCAGCAAGTCATACTTTTGAAGCATCTATGTTCACTACAATCCTTATACTGAACAACTCAATTCAGT
Source organism: Galbula dea (assembly GCA_013399015.1). NCBI lineage: Eukaryota > Metazoa > Chordata > Aves > Piciformes > Galbulidae > Galbula > Galbula dea. Next base: position 3,068,255 of record VWZX01005330.1, read on the forward strand.
TACTTTGTGATCCCTGATTCTTTTTCTAGTCTAATTCTTTACATGTTGCCTCTTGGATGAGGTCCACAGTGTGTGGGTTGTTCATTGGTTTTCATTGGTGATTGGTTGGTTGGCTGTTTTGTTGGTTTTGGTTGGTTTTTTTTTTTAAATGCCCCTCCCCCCCAAAAAAAACCAAAAACAAATAACCAAAACAAACCCAACCAAACCTAAAAAACAACATCCCCAAACCTGCCATCCTCTATTACAACTTTGACAGTCTTTGTAATATCTGTACATGGTGAAAATTTTCATATTTTCTTCTTAGCTTACAGATATTTGAAAGATTGCTCTAGCATATTAGAAAAGTATTGCCTTACTTATGAAAATGAGTTTTAATGTATCATTTAACAAATTATAAGTGTATGTTCTGTTTGACCTTCTATGGCTTAATTCCATTGGTTCCCCCAGCTCCCAGAATAACTGTGAAATGTTATATAGGGTGTTTGCTTAAGTTTTGCTGTGATGACTTTTTTTTTATCAGCATAATAGATGAAGAGATGACAACTAAAAGCCAGTAAATTAGGTCATAATAATTTACATAATTTGAAGAGCTTTAGAAAAAGCTGTTAAAAACCTGAACTTCTAAGCAGGGCAAAAAAGAATATGAACAAAAGAAGAGAGATAATTCCCAAATAAGCATGGTAAGGAAAAAAGGAGGAACAACAAAATAAACTCTAAATATTGGCCTTAATTCTGATTTTGGCTGCAAACATTTTCACAGAAACAAGGAGAGCAAAAAAATCCCCTTCTTAAAGGTCACTAAGAAAGATTTGAGATGGAAGTCATGGGAAACAGGAAACTTAGGGAATGTTATAGTATTTTGATATCAGTCTATGAATATCAAAGTGAAAGTATTTATAATCTGTTTAGTTATTCATGAGAAATGCCATAACTTCTGCAGTATCAAGAGTTATGAGGTACACTTCCCAGTGTTTTTGAAGCAGCATAACAAAACTGTAACCCATTCTTGTTTCTACCATGTGGCAATGAATTTAGATTTTATTCCATAGCATAATTCTTCAATTTATGTCTCAGAATAGTGATAATCTTTGAAATGTATGTCTTAAACCCATTTGAATTAGGAGCTTCTCTTACCTTCTTAGTGAAGCATGAAGCTACATATAAGATCAGACAACAGAAGAATTTGTTGAACATGTTGCTTGAAACTGAGTTCTTTGTCTAGCAGAGCCTTGAAAAATTTCAAGGATGGACATTGTGCTGTCTCCTTGGGTAGTCTGCTCCAGTGTTTCATTAACCTCTTTAAAGAAAAATTTGTTTCTAACTTCCAGCTTGAACCTCCCAAACCTCATTTTTTGGCTATGGCAGACCATTTTTACTACATTCAGTGTGTCTTGTCCGTTAGAAATTCTTAATGTCTATGCTGGTCAGCATCGATGAGAGGTAAAAAAAAAAAAAAAAGAAACTTAGATTCTGATATCTATCCATACTTTTACTTTCTAACTAGTGTCTCCACTGATAACAGTTTTAATAATGCATTTGTTCTTTCTAGAAATATTGAGGTTTTGTGTACAAAAAAAAAAATTTACACAATTTAATATGTAGATATTATTTCTTCTTACCTGAACCTTGCAGTTTTCACCTGGGTTCTAGTTCATGTCCTAATATACAGATAACTTAATTTAAAAAATAAAGTAAAAATAGAATAAGTTAACACAAGAGCTTTAGAATTCCCCTATAGTTTACCTTTATTACCTTTATTTATTATTATTGTTATCATGTGATGTGTAGAATAAGGTAGTGAGGATACTTGCTTTGAAGTTATTTTAACAGCATTTTGAGTATAATCGTCATCCTCCTTAGTGCCATGAGAAGCAAAGAAATTCTTTCTGTTGAAATGTTATATAATAAAAGGACACCTCTGGTATAACTAAATGCCACATGTGCAAATAACATAAGTAACTTAACTAGCTAAATTCAGAGTTCTAAATAAATAGTCATAGAATCATATAATTGTCAGAGTTGGAAGAGACCTTAAAGATCATCTAGTTCCAACCCCCCTGCCTGGCAGGGACACCTTCCACTAGATCAGGTTGCTCAGATCCCCATCCAGGATGGCCTTAAAACCTTGCAGGAATGGAGCTTCCACCACCTCTCTGGGCAACCTGTTCCAGTGTCTCACCACCCTAACAGTGAAGAATTTCCTCCTAACATCCAATCTAAATCTACCCTCCTCTAGTTTGCATCCATTCCCCCTAGTCCTATCACTACTTGTCATCCTAAAAAGTCCCTCACCAGCTTTCTTGTAAGCCCCCTTCAGATAGTGGAAGGCAACAATAAGGTCTCCTCAGAGCCTTCTCTTCTCCAGATGTAACCCCAACTCTCTGTCCTCATAGGAGAGGTGCTCCAGTTCTCTGATCATTCTTGTGACCCTTGTCTGGACTTGCTCCAGCATATAGTCACATGGTGTGACTTGGGGTTGTCCTGTACCTAAATAGGAGTTGGACTTGATGATCCTTGTGGGTCCCTTCCAACTCAGGATATTCTCTGATTCTGTGAAATAAGTGAAGACATTTATCTAATTTATTATTGCTTACTATTACATAAGAAATAGCGGTGTTTCCCTTAATTTCCTAGCAGTTTGAGTAGAACTGTTATAACCTAACATGCTTTCCTTTGGGTTGATAAGAAAGGGAAATTTCCAAGGCAATTTATTTTTAAAAGAAGAAAAACTGACCTTCATCTGAATAACTGCTGACACATTACTTTTTTTTAATTAAACAGAGGGAAAGCTGTTCTGTTTCTCCTGTGACACAGGAGGCTAAAGTAGGAAGAAGTCTCATTAATGTGTGTTCAGTTGCTTCCATTTCAGTGTTAGTTTTCAGAAGAGAAGAGACATAACTTTTACATGTAGTATAAATAGGATGGCAGTGTAATGTTCTTGGTGCTGGCAAGAACTGACACGGCCATTGAAGTACTGCATGATCTGGAGACAGGAAGCACTGCCCACACACAGGGTAAGAAGGTTAGACATAACTATTTAGTCATTGAGAAAACAGGGAATCCTCAGAAAAATGTATGAGAATTACTTCATCCACAAGCTGTAAACAAACTTATCCTAGCAACAGGAGTACTTTAAGAATTGTATTGACATAAACACCATAACATTTGGGATTAAGAACTCTGTGCTTAGTAAAAGCTTGGAAAGCACTTTGTTCAATGTGCTAAGTAGTGTCTTAGTGCAGTGATGCATGTCCAGAAAAGCTGCAGAAATCAAAACAGGTCTCTTTCTTTAAGTTTCAAAGAAACATTGCTAGCCTTCTCTGTAGTAGCATAGAACTTTTTCCTCACTGCAGCCTTTTGTTTCATTAATTAAGCTCATGGCAGCAGCAGAAAGGAATACAGTTTAAAAAAAAAAATCGAGACTGCAACTCCTTAATGGAACAAGTAATGCACAGGAGTATTCAGTTTCCCAGTGTAACACTGTTTGATGTACTCTAGTCTATTTGTAGTGTATAGATCCATCTTGTACTTTTTCCATTATCATCTTCCATACAATTACACAAGTTTCTGAAATTACTGTTTATATGGGAAGTAGGTTTATGGTAAATTTGTTAATCTAGTTTCTCCAGACATTATTAGTTAGGCTAGGCATACTGAATAGCCAAAACTCTGCAATTAAAGTTTTTCATGGTGTATATGTTATTGTAGAGGATGACATTTTCTTTTCCATGGGCTTTCTCAAAAATACTTTTAAGTATGGTTCTTCTGTCTTTTTAGTCAAATACACCAAGGTGACAGCAGAGGGCTGTCCCCAGTTCTGTTTTGACAGCCCTTGTTATAAAGAAATCTGAAGTAGACTCCTGATGAGTACTGGTGGTGGTACTTTTTACACTGGAGAGGTGGTGAGATCTGTTTTCCTACTGATCAGAAGAAATGACTCCACACAGAAGTCTATCTATCACCAGGGCAAAAAGTGATAGACAACACATTAATATATTATTGAAATACAGAATCCACAAGAGCTCCCTGTAGGGTGTGAGTTGTCCACGTGATCTATACTTTAGCACAGAATAGTAAGGAAAGTTTATCAAAGATCTTGTATGTTTTCTAGAAATGTGTATTGAGTTCTTCTGACTGGATGGGGAAGAGAACAGAAAACAGTGTAAAGATTTCTATCTTGTGTTAAATGTCACTGAACTATGTTTCTGCCCTGATTTTTGCTCCTGAGAGCTGAAATCTGTTTGCAGGCTGTAGATGAAATGCACTTTCCAGTAACTAATGTACTTTGTGTCTTTCACTGAAGCATTCACTGGTTTGATGATGTGCAGGTGTTCCTAAACACTGGTTACAGTTCTCCAATCAAATACCAGAAAATCAAATCACTGTTAGCAGAAAGGTGGTATTTTATGAAATTGAATTTCCTTTATCAAAGGACATTCCCACATACAAAATTCTACAATTGAAGAATAGCTCTACAGATGAAATTGCATCTGTTACTGACTAGTAACAGTTATCAAATACCACAAGTGTTTAAGTGCAAGTTTGGGTATTTAACAGTTGTAAAGGGGGCTGCATGTAATTTATTTACTTCAAAGACAGTATCTTTGCTGTCTGGTGTCACTTTTCCATGAAGTAATCTTTAAAGTAGATGAAAATGAGTTAGACAGTAACTTAATACAAGCAGTGCATAAGCCAGAAGGTGAAATAGCATTTCAGCTGCATAGTAGATAATAAAAGAAGGTCTTAAGTAAAATGAGTTGGTTAGATCAGAATAATTAAGTTCTAAGATCTACCAGAGTGCAATTACTTCATACAAAGAGCAGAACCAAAGTACTTGAAGATGTCTAGTACACTGGACACACAGATTTTTTTTCTTACAGCTGTGAAAAGCAGTCTTAAAGGTTCTAAAATTCTGTATTAAATAGGGAAAGGAACAAGGTTAATTTATATACATAGCTGGTGTTCTTTCAGTTGTTCTGAGGTGAAGGTAAAGGCTTTTAAATGAATGAAGCAAGCATATTTTAAAAATTGAATTGAAACTGAAATGATAAATTCATGGTTTATTGCTTTTAAGTTTCTCATTAACAGGACAACATTCATATTTCTATTGATGTAATTCCTATCAAAATAATTCTTTTGAACATTTTTACAAGTTTAAAAAAAAATTGTGTATTTGTGATTCAGATAAAATTTTCTGATAGCAACATGCTTCACTTCTACATGCTTGATATGCAGAACTTGCAGTGAAAAACTCTGAACATATACAGATCACATCACTTAGCCAATACAAAATAAACTTCAGATTATTTATCCTACCTTTTTTAACCTGTTCTTGAGACTCTACAGAGTCTCCACTTTGACTGGTAGGGCCATGTTAGCCACTGGAAAACCTTTCTTCCTGCAATTTAAAGCTATTTCTTGTTATATTGTCTGCTATGATAATGTTCTCTATTCTTGCTTTTGACATAGTTAAATTATCATTTTCTTCCCTCACTGCTCTTCCTTCATCTTATGCCTTTTGAGTTAAGAAACTGTAAATTCTTTTCATTTTTCTTGGAAAAAAATGCTCAAAACTCTCCTTTAGATAGGGTTGTTACCTGCTACTCAGCTTATGCTCACATTTGAACTTCCTATGATGATGTTTATTTTGGTTTAAGTAGCTCAGACTCTTGAGTGTTGTATCCCTGTTGGGATAGTTTCAAAAGAAGGTGTGGTAAGCACACAGGCTGCTTTATGACTAGCTACTTAAGGCCCTTCTATGGAGTTGGGAAATGCAGGTTTCATTTGAAGGGAAGAGAGTGAAATTTGTCTTCCACACCCTGGATGAATGCTGGAATTTATACAGAGGAAGGGTACGATCGTTTGTACCTGTGATGGAGTAGCTAACAGGGAAGCTATGAGAGTGCCAAACAAATGGAGTCACTTGAAGAATTTAGGGAAAGGAACTCCTGTTTTCAGGCCTGTTTTTACATTTTGAAAGTAGTACGTGGCAAAATTCTCAACCTTGCCATGAGCTGGACATACCCATGAATACATGCAGAAGCAAATCTAGAAGTATATAGGGAACTGTATTTTTATTTTGTTGATCCCTTTAGAGGATTTCCTAATTTAAACATTAGCTAAGGCTTTGGAGAATTGCTTTTTTAGATATCTAAAATGTATCAAAGTCCTATTTTTAACTTGCTGGGCTTGCATTGTTTTTAGATCTAGACGTAGACTTTGGGTTTTGTCTGTAAATGAGATAAGGGAAGTGCGGGATGATTTAATAAAGGCTGATATGCTCACTCAGTCAAGTAATGGGGTCATATGGTCATCTTTCTTACAGCTCCACTAAAGTGATTGGTTGCATACTGGAACGCTTCATCCTTTGTCACATTCAGCACCATAAACTTGCTAGATATGTCTCTTTCTCAGCCAACATATCAATTTGCTCTCATGTTTGTTGTCTATTATTTTGAGTGACCATGCATACACTCCCAGTTCTTTTTGATCATCAGTCTTAATAATGATGAGTATAAACATCACCGCTCTTTGTCAGAGGGCCTGTAGGAAGCTATTTTTGACATTATTGGGTTAACATTATAGAGCTGCTTCATTACATCTGTGCTGCCACTGTACAGGGGAAATTAGTGATTGCCAGTGGGGCGGATGTGCTTCTGCTTTTTATGCAGCTTATCATTTAGGATTAAGCAACACTAATTTTTTTTTTAGATAAGGATTGACATGCTCGAGTTTCTGCTTCTCAGGTTAAATTATTAGAATCACTAAAAGACCCAGCCATGCTTCTTTGCCACACCCATAAATACTAAATAAGCTATTTTCTCATATTTCTTTTGAGTCTCCTTTTTGATGTGTATAAAGTATGTATTATGTACACATATATGCATACACTTTCTCTATAAATCAGACTGCAGTTTTCAGCCTATTTCTCAAAGCTTTAGCTTATATGAAATATTTGAATCCACATCACTTTATGTATGTACACGTACTTACTGTCTGTGTCTTAACCCAATCATCCAAAGGCTTGTGACAGTAAATGTAGAGAGGTTTCCTTGTCCGCAGCAGCATTCTTTGAAAGGCAAGAGTCCCTGGTGAATTCATTATTACACAGAAGTCCCACCCACATGAAACTGCTGTAGACACAGAACAGGATTACTGCTCATGAGTTTACTAGGATGCAAGTAAAAGTGTTCCAGTCAGTCAGAAGGAAGCATCTTTGACCAAGGTAGGAGAAATCTTTTTTTTCTTTTATACATCTCATGACAAAATAAGGAAAACACTTCTGATTTATTTTCTATAAATAAAATTCCTTTGGATATTGCAGTATTAGTTCAATTTAGGGGGGGAAAGGTGGGCTCTTGAAAATACTTAAACCTGCCTCTGTAAAAATATCTTGTAAGGGTTAGCATATCCCATTCCACCAACCAGGAGATGTGTGGGTTTCTTTACTCTTTGCAGAGGAAATATAGTTCAAAATCATTTTAAAATGGGGAAGCAAGGGCTTTTGTACTTAATAGATTAAATTACTTATGATTTTGAGAGTTGATATTTAGGATTTGTTTGTTGCTTAACATTGTTGCTTTGTGTCTTTAACTTCATAACAGAGAAATGACAATTTTAGTTTCAAAATACTGTCATGTTACTTCTTGAAAAAGGATACCTATTTTGTCTCTGAAACAGCAGTTTGATAATAGTAGTTGGCTATAGAAAGGTTTGGTATGAATCTTAACTTTCTGAATTAGGTAATGTGTTAAATGTATTAATGTAATTCTAGGAATATAAATTAGCTGGATCCAATAACCTAATGGCATAGAAGTGCTCACAAAATGTAAAGCTGCCTAATCGATGTGGTGACAAACGAAATGATCTGTGGCCTTCAAGGTTAGGAGTTAATTGAATGAACAGATATTTTTTTAGGTTTGGTTGTGTATTTTGTTTAGTTTTTAAACAGCTGCTCATATATTCCTAATGGAGAGCTTGGTTTTATTCTTCCTTAGAGTAATTGCACATTCATTCTTAACAGAAATTCCCTGGTTTTATCCAGCAAGCTGCTTTTAGGCAGGGCAAGGGTCTTTGACAATTATACTTTAGTTGTCAATATCATGTATAGACCATCTTCTTGTAACTATAAGTGACTAAAAATCGTTTTAACTTGCACTTAAAATGTTCCTCTACTCTCAGATTCTAAAAGCTTGAGTGAGTGAGTGCTGGGAAATATCTGTTTATGAAATATGTCCCTTGTTTCAGATACTGTTTGTTCTCCACATTACTGTGTGAGGACATAGTTTAATTTTTGTTGAAGTAGATTTTTATTAATTTGCATAACCAGCTACATACAGCATAAGTTATTTGCCTGACAGTAGATTGAGAGGACTGTGTATGAGATCTAGATTCTTACTAGAGCCCTAGTGTGAATACTCATGAGTTTCTTGTACTAGGATTCAGATATCAGAAATGGCATAAGTTTTATTAATGTTCAAGTGATCATCCATACTTCCAAAATGTTAGCAAATCCAGCTGCTTTTTCTGCACTTCTTCCAACTGCTCCATCTAGGGGCCAGGGGGAGGGAGGAAGACATGACAGTGGTCAGAATTCACTCTATTTTTGACTGCTAAACCTGCACACCCACTTGTGCTTGGTGGGAGCCTGTATTTGTCAGTTTTGGCTCTGAACAACCCGGTAGAGTTCAAGATGTTCCTGCTTATTGCAGGGGAGGTTGGACTAGAGGATCTTTAGAGGTTCCTACCAACCCAAACTATTGTATGACTTTTATATCTTCTCAACAGTCCAACAGTAGCTATCCTGAAAGTCTGGATTTAATATCTTCTAAGACGGGGGAAAGGAGGAAAACAAAGCTTCAGAATAAGTGCTGATCAGGTGCTGAAACATAAGTAGTCATTAACACATGTTCACATGGTGTCACAGTCAGGAACCAACGAAATGCAAAATCAGAACACTAAGAGTAAACAAGAAACTTCCTCCTGCTAGTGGCCCATCCATAATCATGTTATGACAAGCTGGGTAGGAGTTTGGCATGAGGTAATGGCATCATGTGGGTTTGATGGATGGACAACTCGCTGTATATGGAATTGGCTTGATGGCCGAACCCAAAGAGTGGCTGTCAATGGATCCATGTCATGATATGCAATAAGTGTGAAAATGTGCCCAAAACACAGGATACAATTTTAATAGAGAAATCTGAATAACTTTTCAAAGTTGGGAAGGGAGGATGGGTGTCTTGTTTGCAACCATGTACTGCAAAAATTACTGCCACTGGACAGCTTGTCATCTCTAATTTCACCCTTCAGAACTAGGACTTTTTCTGTATTAGTTTGAACACATTGTGATTCTGAAGCCTAGAGAAGAGAAGACTGAGGGGAGATCTTATCAATAATTACAAATTCTTAATGGGTGGGTGCCATCATGATGGGGCTAGGCTTTTTTCAGTGGTACCCAGTGAAAGCACAAAGTGTAACATAGGAAGTTCCATCTAAACATAAGGAGGTATTTCTTTACTGTAAGAGTGGTAGAGCACTGGAACACACTGCCTAGGGAGGTGGTGGAATCTCCATCTCTGGAGATATTCAAAACTTGCCTGGATGCCATCCTGTGCAACCTGCTCTAGGTGAAGCTGCTCTGACAGGGGTGTTTGACTAGCTCTCCAGAGGTCCCTTCCAACCCCTAATATTCTGCAGTTCTGTGGTTCAGTGTGTGGTTTTAAATGAACACGTGCCGAATAACCTGATTGGCAGAGTGTTTTCTGGGGCTCCACTATGTTAAAGCAATTTTTAATCTATATTGCTTCACCTACTGAAACATCGAAGGAAGAGCCTTCAACAAATAGTTATTCCACATACATACAGTTCATTTCTTTGTAGTTGGAAAACTACAAAGAAAAGGAGCTTGTATAGCTTTCTGTATCCCTCACTCTGACCAATGAACAATCTCACTGTAGAATATAAAGATAAGTTCCATACCTTTATAAATTCGCGGAGGTATGTGAAATGTAAACATATTGTGTAGGGAGAGAGGGAGAGAGAAATCATTCCACCCTTCCTATGCCTAGCAAGTAAAGAACATGTGTTGCTGCTTTTGTTTACTCCAGAGTGAAATGTTATTGTGCCTCTACTGCACAAGCTTTACAATAGTGTAAAGAGTAACTTTGTCAAAAGTTACATGTCCATGATGAAATCACCTTCAGCCATTCAATCTATTGCACTTTAATACTAAATAATAAAAAGAGTGCACTACAGAGTGCATTTTGGAGGAGAGAAATGAGAAGATTGGTTTCTTTGTGTTTTGGTTTGTAGTTTGTTTTTTTTTTTTCAATCTAGGAAAAAGCTGCTTCAACTACGTTGTCAGGAGGTAAAACTAACATTAATAGCAGAAAAGTTGACACACTCTTGATAATATTATCCAAGCATCTCATCCACTTTTTCATCAGAGATCAACTTTGAGTATTTAAAATCCTTGTATGCTACATTTCTTAACATGTTCATGCTGACTGTAGTAAAATTGCCACACAGGCAAGGCTTTTGGAGCATGATGAAGTGTGGGGTGCTTTATTTGTTTTGTTTGTTTTGTTTTTTTCTTCCCTTCTGTCTTTACTGTGGTCTGGTGAAAAGTGGAAAAATGCTTTCATGAATACAGATTTTACAGGTAAACTAGTGTAACTTCTGTGCAGAGTCTTTAGGGCAAGCAGTCTTTATATAGAGTACACTGACAGTATCTTCTTAATAATTCATCTATATCCTCTCACCAAACTGGCTAGTAGCTGATGGCTAAAAAGGCTGTAAACTTGCTGGGTTCAGTAAAGGCACTTCTGAATGAATGGGAGAATTCTCACACTGATGCTTGGCCTTATAAATGCTTAATGCAGACTCTGTTATGATGAATATTCAAAGTTCAATTTAGATTTCCAAAATTGCTATATGGTCCTTTCCCAAGAGCAAGTCATACAGAATTTAGGATACATAGCAGAAATAAATCTTTTTGGAGCATTTTCTTTTTCTGTTTTGTTGTTTTCCATCTTATTTCTGTTGTTCACTTTATTTATCTTTAGAGAAGAAAATCTGCATTGATACATGCAGGAGCAATGAGGTAGCTATTCATCAGCTTTGTAATAGTGCTATTAATATAGCTTTACCTCTGGTTTTGTTTACCTTGCTTGTAGCTGAAGGTTATCTGGCTTTATCTGACATAATTCACTTTTTATTCACTTAATTGAGGGCTCTATTGAATCAGCAAAATTAATACAAGTGTAATTATATATATCTTGCGGGAAACTGGTATAACCTAGGGTAATATTTTTCAGCCAGCAATTTGATACTCTGGGTTTGTGCTTTGACTTTATACAAGTGAAACAGCTTGATCTCAGGCATCTACTGGGAAGTACCAAGGGTATCTTGCCTCACCAGAGGGACTGCTGCTCCAGAAGGGACAAAAGCCATTTTCTGGAGAGTTTGAGACCTTTTGGCATCTTAAAGAGCAGTAGAAGCCCAAATGTAACTAAATGGCAGGCTCTTTTATCCAGAAACTTTCAGTAAATGAACACATTTGCCAATACAGCTGCTTTGCTCATAAATCTAGTCTGAGGTGGCTCTGTGCCTCAATCTTGCTTTCGCATTTTAATTTGGGCTTTTAAAATAGAAGCCACTACAACTAGTAGTAATGCAAACAGGACTTACATGTCATTTTTTTACACACTCTCCTTTTCCTCCATAATGGCCTTTGACAACAGAACAGCCTTGAATGCTATAGAGGATACAGTATGTATAAGATTAAGTCGGTGGTTTGAAGCTATTAAATATGCTATAATTTGCTGGATTCTATGCAGTTGCCAGTCATATGAGTTCTATCAAACATACAACTAATGGATTTTTAAATTTGATGGAGCTGTAGCACAGTATGGGCTTACTCCTAGCACTTCCTTATATTGAAATTTCATTACTCAACCCTTCCCTCAAAGTTCTTCTGCTGACCCAACTTGGGTTTGGGTTCAGGCTGAGTGAATGATCATTTGGACAGGTTGCTGCCAAGTGCCATGAAGGTAATTCAAGCCTTTTAGGAAACAGCCTGGGTAGACTGCCAGCTCTTCCTGCTTCTGTTTTCCCTCCCTCTCTTTTGCTGGGTGCAATTTGAGTGGTCTACCCAGGTTACCACTGGCAGGCCAAAAAGGCACTTGGATTGTGAAGGGTAGGCTGCTAACTAGCACTGATCTACACTTCTATAGAGCCTTTGCCTGAGACACAATTATCAACTTTTACAATTAGTTTTTTAAAAGATAAATAAATGCTACCTCATTCCATCAATCTGAGTTGTGTTTATCAAGAATAGGAAAAGGTTTCTGAGGAAAGTAAGAAAAATTATTTTGATTCTTGAAGTAAATGAGGAATAAAAACAATATACTGTTATGGTACTGGGTTCATTTTTTTTAATTCTCCTTGATGTCAAGGCACGTATCTGTTACTTTGACACAAAAAAGAAGCGTTTTCTTTCTTTTTGTGACAAGTCATCAAGTAAATCTGTCAACTGAATCTAATGTTTGCAGAAAAGCAGTTCCTGTGAGAAGCATCCAATTAGCCTACTTATGTCACTTAATACTCTGTGCTTTAGTGTTCTCTGTCTACAGTTTCTATGCTTTAATTCCTGCCTTTAATATTCACCTCTTATAAGCTTTCTTTGCTATGCATTATTTATCAAGTTTTAAGTGTTATAGCAAGTCAAGTTTTAACTAAGAAACAGGCAAAAATATTGTCCATGAAATGCTTTTAACCTAAACAACTCTCACATTGAAGAAGAAACATTAAAAGTTATGTTAAAGATAAGGCAACTTTACAGATATGTCATGCTGCTTTTTTTTTTTTAACCAGTCTATATCGCCAACAATTTCCTTGAATGTTAAGAATGGAACTAAGTTTCTGTAGACTTGAATTTGGAAAAAGCCCACAAAGTATACAAAAGAGAATCTTTGCTGCCAGAAGGGGAATTGAACATTTAACAGTTAAAGGGGCTTTTATAGATACGTCTATATTTTGTTGTGGAGAAGAATGCAGCTGGATCCTCTGATGACCATAAATCACTAATGCTAATCTATTAGGTATTCTAAGCTATTATTTGCTAAATAATATTCAGTTTTGATAATACACCTGAAATCCTTTTATATAATAAAGATTTTTACTACTTTTATTTTTGAGGGCTATTTGTATTGGGTAAGGGAACAGAGATATGCAGGATCCTCTGGGGGAATGCAAAGTTTTACATGAGTATTGAATCATGCTAGTCACTTATTTTGGAGAGAACCCATGAAAACAGTTCAGTATCTTTTGGAACTTGTTTAAACTCAGAACTTAATATAGTAATTATGAAAACACAAGGAAACAAGCATTCCTATGAATATAATGTGATTCTGCTGTTGGAAGAGAGACAGTTGCCTTCTTAAAACAGGGTAGAAGCCTGGGCATAATCACTTGGGTGAAAGTTTAGGGCAAATAAGTTGCTGCTTTCATGAATGTGATTTAAAAGATATCCACCATTTATTTTACTAAAAGTCAATAGGATTCCCACTGGGCTTGTTTCATCAAGTATCCATTATATATTAAAAGAAAGCTTTTTGTGGCTGTGTGAAAGTAGTTTTTTGGAAGAATAATTTGAATAAATATTTAGTTATATTTAGATGTGATATGATTGTACATATGAGTCCAGACATACAAATAGAGATGCAGAGATGTAACGTGCAGGTATCTAGGTAGAATTTAAGATCTTATGTCAACTATCTAGAGAAAGGAATATTTAAACATTTAGAATGGAATTCACTCAGAAGGAGCTGACAAAGTTGTGTTTAAGGTATAACTGGTGATTGTATGAAGTTATCCTTCCTAAAGAATACCCTAATGATCAGAGCACTAAGGTAAGGAATAGGATATTTGTGTTATGTCTTATTTCAGGGAGAAAAATATTAAACATCTACAACAGTTATAGCTCTTGGTACCCCTCAGTACTATTATTTCTTGAGTTACATGGCTCTTCGTTCTTTTGATCTAGGGACACTACTGAAAGTTTAACCTTGACCCATATATTTCCAGTGTTCATATCCCCATCAAAAAGGAAGGGGTCTGAGCTGAAGTTGCTGTGGTAAGCTGGGCCCACAGTAGCTCTAATTTTAATACCTTTGCTTTGAGGGAAAAGTATTTTTGTCATTCAGAATATCTGGCATTTGGGGTTTGACAAAAAAATGTGATTTGGAGAAAGTGAATACACTTTCTGGTCATTTGTTAAAATTTAAACTCACATAGGAATATCTTAGAGCTGATGTAATGCATGAATTGAGGGAAATTATAAATTGCTGGAGGATATTGTCATAGACTTATCTGTACTTGTGGTTTAGGAACACATCTAATGTTGACTTTGTAAAGACAGTTGGTTTCTGTGTCTCACAACTGGCAGCCTTGAAATTCTGAAATTCTGCACTTGTTTACTGCATAGGACATATCTAGATAACTTTTTAGCTCTGCACTGGAGAGAAAATCCTTTGCTTTTCAAAGGATTTACATCCTCACATGCAATGTTCAACAATCTTCTAGATGCAGAAGGGTTAAGCAGCATGCCTCAGAAGACTGTAAGTGTTGGTTTCAGTGCTGTTTCCAATTAGGTTTGTTAAAGAGATGTATACGAGAGCACCAGTCCAGGTCAATGGAGAGCTGCTTTAGAAGAAAGAGCAGATGGTGAAGACAGATTTATGCTGCAGGTGATTAGTATAGCAAGCTAGAGGAAATAATGCAAGAGGAAGCAAAGTGTTTTAAACAACGTTCTATATTTTTGCTATGTTTTTTTATGCATGGGCTGCATTATTCTTTGAAACATGTGACATGCTGCAGTTCTGAACATACCTGCACCGATATTGGGAGAGAAGCTATTGCTGACCTGAATTACTTAAGCATTAGCACATGTTACATACCAAAATAAGGAATGCATTTCTTACTGTCATCTCTAACAGGTCAGTCCCCAACCTAGACTGATCCATGGGGTTGGTCTTTCTCAGGTGCAAAACTTGACACTTGGCCCTGTTGAATTTCATTAAATGTCTCCCTGCCCAACTCTCCAGCCTGTCTAAGACATGCTGAAAGGCAGCACAACCCTCTGGTGTGTCAGCCACTCCACCCAGTCTAGTGTCATCAGCAAACTTGCTGACAGTGCACTCTGTTCCCTCATCCAGGTCATTAATGAATAGATTGAAAAGTACTGGTCCCAGTACTGACCCCTGAGGGACTCCACTAGACACAGGCCTCCAACTAGACTCCATCCCTTTGACTACAACTCTGACTTCTGTCCTCCAACCAGTTCACAATCCACCTCACTGCTCAATCAGCCAGACCACACTTGCTTGGTTTAGTTGCAAGGATGCTGTGGGAGACAGTGTCAAACACTTTCCTGAAATCAAGATAAGCCACATCCACTGCCCTACCCTCATCTATCTACCTGGTTATGTCCTCATAAAAGGCTATCAGGTTAGTCAAACATGACTTCCCCTTGGTGAACCCATGCTGACTGCTCCTAATGACCTCCTTCTCTTTGATATACCTAGAGACAGAGTCAAGGATAAATTCTTCCATCACCTTTCCAGGGATGGAGGTGAGACTGACCGGTCTAGAGTTACCCACGTCCTCCTTCTTGCCCTTTTTGAAGACTGGAGTGATGTTTGCCTTCCTCCAATCCCCAGGCACTTCTCCTGTCCCCCAGAACTTACCAAAGATGATGAAGAGTAGCCTGGCAATGACTTCTGCCAACTCCTGGGGTGTTTAAATTGGCAGTGCTGATGGCAGCCCCTCCCAGACCTGTCCCTGCCTCTTTCACGAGAAGACCAACCAGGGGCTAGCCAGGGCTACCATGTGGCCAAGCAAGCTTATCTGATCATGGGAGCCTTAAGTCCTCCAAATTTCCCTTTCTGCTGCCTGAATGTATTAGTCGCAGGCAGTCACTGGCTGGCCAGAGAGAATAGCTCAGACCGAGTTCCTCGGGTGTTATAATCTCATTAGCAATGAACTAAAGGATGTAAGTTAGATATTGTCCACGGTGTTATGTTTTTCAAAGTGTATTTATAGTTGTTCCCTCATGACATGCCTTCTATATTAAGTGTTCAGCATCTTCTGAGCAATTTTGTGCTGCTTTGTCCTCTAATGTTGGAGAAGAAACCAATGATGTAGACCACTTGCTTTGGGAGTTTCGGTTGGGGGTTTTTTGTTGTTGTGCTGGTGTTTTTTAAGCTTTATTCTTTTTTTTTTTGAGCTCATAAGACAGATGTGTGGATAGGAAGTTGCCATGCCACATCACTGACGTTACTAGCAGCTGTGGCAAAAAAATGAGGATAATAGAATATTCTTTGCTGTAAAGATTTGCATAGAGCTCACCTCAGAATTGCAAAGCAGTGTGAAATTTTCCCAAGAATTTCAGAAGAATGCATCTCTTAGTGTATGGGTGGTCATCCAATCTGGTGGCAAACAGCATCAAAAATTTAGTGCAGGTATCTCCTGAGGCAGTGGACATGTGACTTTTTAAGATAATACAGTCATCATGACTTATCAGTCTTCAATCCAGTTTTAGGAACCTGTGCTACTCTTACCAGAGGGGAAAAAGGCATTGAAACTTCTGAAATGAAAATAGTAATGTGATTCCTCCTTGTTTAGGGTGGCAGCAGAAATTTTCTAGGGCAACATAACGAAATTATTCACTACTTCCCATCAGGGTGCAGATGTTTAGCCACTTAATGTAAAGCAGGGCTTCAGCATACATAACTGTTACTTTGGAAGACAAATGCCATAATCATAAATGTCCCTCCTCCTTCCTTTTCTTCCTGAATTTTTATGTCTGAACATGTCGTATAGTCTGGAATATCCCTTTGGCTACTTTATCAGCTGTCCCCTCCCAAATTCTTGCCAACCTAAGCCTACCCACTAGCAGTGTCAGAGTGCAGGGGGGAAAAGAGAAAAACCCCAAAAATGTGCAAGCACTGCTCAGCAACAGCCAAAACATTAGTGCTTTATCAAGACAGTTCTAGTTATAAATCCAAAATGCTATGAAAAAAACTTATCTCCATCCAAATGAGACACAGTACAGTGGGTTTTTTTTGGTTTTTTGGTCATTTATTTTCCTGGGTTTTTTTCACTTTGGGAACACAAGTAGTTGAGATACCATAGAATAATATTGTTTGAACAGATGGGCTCAGAGAAGCTACTGCATTTCCTAATGTCAAATGGACAGGGAGTTCTCCTGAGAGAGCAGCAGTGAGCTGCTATAAGAAGGAATGACAGAAAAACAGATAAGGACGGATGAGAACACTTTATGAAGCTATTGCTTAGCTTCAGGCAAAGTACTTGTAGTGTGCAAAGGGAGAACATGATGCTGTATAAATCCTACAATCTAGCTGCTATTTTTACCACTTTTACCACGTGGAATCTGCTGTGGTATTTTTTAGAGTATAATCTGGAAAAATAAATGAGAGGTATTTGCTTAGCAGAAGACCACTTACAAAGGCTACTAAATCAAAAGATAAATAGCTGCTAGCTGACACATCCAGGGAAGTGGGTAGTCATGAACACTTTGGGTTCTATGGTACAGACTCTTGGATAGCAGGGAAGTCTTGGTTCTTAGTCAATTTTTCCTTTTCAGAGTCAGCAGAAGCTGTCTTCATCTTTTCTGCCTAAATTGGTCATATCTGCCCAAACCTCAACCTGCAGTGTGTCTCACAGCAAAATCATCTTAATGTGGGTGGATTGTGTGAATGTTTTTAAGGCTAGATTCTCATCCTTGTTAAAATCATTACTTTTAATTTAGCAATAAATTATATCCTGGTTATGACCCCATTCTTTTAGCATTTTTCTCAGATCTATTTTGTAGTTCTGTTTCACTTCAGAACCTTATTGTATCTAACTGCTTTTAGACTGTGTGGAAATTTATCTGCAGTTGAGGTTACAAAGTCCATTTGTAGAGTAATCTGGAGCATGTTTGCTTTTAGAGCAGGTACTCCTCATAGTCCAGTCTTGGCTGTAGACCAGCATATAAAGAGCCAGGTGGCATCCACTTATAATGATTCCCAAAGAGCAGAAACTACACTGGTATACAAACTAATCCACTCTACAGGAATGTAAAGAACTGCTGGATGGAAGTTGTGGGATGCAAAAACTTCAGTACCTATCAATTTCTTATGCTATGAGCTTCCTCTTGTTTCAGACACAGAATAGACCTGTTAATTGATATTAGAACCGTGTGCTATCCAAATTGAGAGTAATTTGGCTTGCACACACCTAAGTGTTTGCATCTTCATGTAAATTTAAAATAACTAAAATATTTTTACATTGGTTTTCCTGTGTGATTTCATATGTGCTTGTGGGATGTAGTGGCAGAATAGCTGAAGTGTTATGCCACACAGTTTGAACTTTCTGCTGGTCTCAAGATAACTCAGCTTCAAATACAAATTGCATCATTGCAACACTGATTGTGACATTTCATACTGATGGACTATCTAGGTTCAGGACAGTTCTTGAATTTTTATATATATACATTTTTTAATTATCTCCCTTTCTATTCCTAGATTCTATCTTTCTTGATTTCTTCATCTTCTTTTTCCATAACTAATTAATTTTGGAATAGTCACTTTATGTTATGTTTTCTTAGGTTTTCATAGCTAATATTTTCAGCACTCTACATTATTCATATATTTGTCAATGAAGGTAAGTGTTTAGCTATCACTTTCTCTCAATACATCCAGCCTCCTTTGCAACTTCTGTGTTTTTTTCTCTCTTCGATTTTCTAACGATCTTGAAAAAACAACACCACACTAAAATAGTTCCACTCTCCATTGTTCTGGCTGCATGACTTTGAGAAGAATTATAAGTGACAGAGCACTGGAACAGACTGCCCAGAGAGGTGGTGGAGTCTCCTATGAAGATATTCAAAACCCGTCTGGATGCGCTTCTGTGTGACCTGGTCTAGGGAATCCTGCTGCGGCAGTGGGGTTGGACTAGATGATCTTTCGAGGTCCCTTCCAACTCCTAATATTCTGTGATAAAGAGTAAGCTATAGAGAAACATGGTTGAAATCCAGTGATGCTTTGGTTTTGGATTTTTGGAGGTTTCCACTTTTTCCATACTGACTACATGGGACTCTGACCAGTCAGACTGAAACCTATTTGAAGCAGCTAAAAAGAGCCTGTATCTTAGTCATACTCACTGGCCACCCACAAATCCTCAATAAAATTCTTTAAACTTCTTCCACCATTTTTATTGTCTGGGGTCCAACAAATAGAATGATCTGGATATTAGTCACAGATGTATGTGCTACTTCATAGCAAGTGTGGGCACTGCCCACACACTGCTTGTGTATGAACGTTTTGGCCATCTGTAGTCCAAATGGGAAGGAGAGGGAGGATATAGGTATAAATTCATTTGTGAGGGAGCTCATAATCCAGTGTTTTTTGATGATGGGCTTTGGAAAGATTTGCTGAAGCATATTTAGGTATGTTTAAATTTTGTGGGCATATGGACAAATATTTGCTATAGCTCTATTTCACCTTTCGCACACTATAGTGTATTAAACCACAAAACCACACTGGCATAGCTCAAGGGTGGATATTTAACTTTATGCTCTTATTGGAATAGACACGTTTGGTGAAAAGGAGGTGGTTCTGTGTGTAGTTGTTTTGTATGTTGGGGATGTTTTCCTTCAACTGTGCATGCCTGGTAGTAGCTACTTTTAATCATTACAATCATAGCACTGGTCGCATACTACAACTCAGATTTCAATTATGATGGAAAAAATTATACAATCACATCCTATTTTTATGATGGCTTTAAAGGTGGTCATGCATCAAAACATTTTCTCATTCAATATAGGAGCTTAGTTAAAAAAATTAAAATGCACCAATATGTGATTATTTGCAAAAATATTGGATGTCAATATTACTTACATTGAACTCTTACAGGCAACATGAAATAATAGTAGGTTTCAGTACAAGAAACACACATTACTGGTACTCAGTTGGTACTAATTTGTACTGATCTTTCTAACCTGTATTTGGAATTGCCCAGAGGTTGTTTCAGTTAGGAAAGCAGGATGGAACAAAATATTTTTGTTATGTTGCTGTTGCTTTGAAATTTGTGTCTTTGGCTCCTATTTCTTGAGTCGAGTGTTATTGATTAACAGGGAAATCAAACAAAGACAAGCTGACGTTTAGGAGAAGAGACCTTTTTAGCAAACAATCTTCCCTGAAAAACTCTTGCTTTCACCTCAGGAACACTGCTAGCAACAGTTCACTCAGTTTTGCTTTTGCATCATTTACAACTTTCATTCTTGTGATGGCGATGGTCTGTGTTGTTTCTGCTGCTTTCATTTGGCACCCTCACTCTTATCAAATAATTTCCTTCTGAAACTCTTGTACCCTCTTAAAATGCAGCTGTAACAATAGACGTTGTCCAGGTATCAAACTCTTGGGATCAGAGTCACAGATTTTAGTTAGCAAAACTTACTTTCTGTGCTAGGAAAATCACCAAATACTAAACATTAACTCAGGAGGAAGAGATACAGAAACTTATTCATATTATGTCTATTTGCTATGTGTATTGCTTTCATGTAATAAAAAGCATAGGTCACGGAGGTACATTTCTAAAGACACATAAATCTAGAGTTAATTTGACTGCACATGCCATTTTATATTTCAACTAATAACTAATTTATATCCCTGAGTGGCACAGAAATGCACTGCCCACAGAAAATTTCAGTTAAATAAGGAAAATTAATGAAAATTCTGCAGTATATCTTCAGTGTCATTGAACTTTATGATAGGAAAATGTTTCCTTTGAAATTACTTTATTAGGACTGAATCATTGCTAATAGCATAGGAGGTTATAGGCTTATTGTTTTTATGTCTCTAAAAGCTTTAATAATACAACAAAATATGAAGCTAGACATGACACTGAATACCATACTATCAATGAACTCTGTAGATCTTGTCTCCCAAACTGGTGGTAGTAGCTTATTCTTTAAACTTACTAACGTTCCTTACCTTGTATTTTGAACTATACTGAAGGGTTTGTGCAAGTGTTAGGAAAGCACATTTTAAGACATGACATGCAAGCTATGTGTTTAAAGTGCATACTATGTATTGTGCTACACTGTTGCTTTCTATTCTTTTGACTAAACACCTTTTAAAAATTCTGTCATTTCTTTTGTGTTGAATATTGCCCAGTCACAGAATCTTTGCTTGTATATATGTGCTAAACTGGTAAATCACTGCCAGAAAATTTCATAAACTTCTCTGTCACTGTACGATTAATGTCAGCGAATCACTCTAGAGCATCTTTTGTCATGAGACAAAGCATCTTTTGTCAAGAGATCTTGTAAGAGGGATATTTATGACTGAAGAGTGTAAAGGAATGGGTTTTTTGCTTTTTTGAAATAATGGCAATTGGCATCTGCTAACAGGGGGTATGCATTATTATGTGGTAGTCATGCTCCTGATGAGAAATCTCTTGATCTTCTGCACAGCTCCTACTTATGTACTTTCTTGTACCTTAACAGTAATTGCTACAGTAAAACAGAGCCAGCAGTATTATAAAAAAATAGGCCTCGAATCATAGCTCAAAGCATAGTTTACACTTCGTATGATTGCTATAAAAAAAAGAAGCCCTGGGAATCTGAATTTATTATTGGGTATAATCCAACACAACACAACACAACATACTTTATGGGAATCTGTTAAGTTTGTTGGGTGCTTACAGCTTTAAGATGTGTACATGTTGCACACTGTGTACTAACATGCATTTTGAATCTTGGAAACAAATCAGTAACACTAAACCATTCCTATACTGGATTGGTAAAAAGTTATGGTGAGGTAAAGTAGGTCTGGTATCTGCTGCCACTAAATATGGTCTGACGTGTTTTAGACTTTGCTTCTCTTCTCTTTCCTATGTGTAATTCTGTAGAGTAAAATACGTGGTAGGAAATAATGACTGGAAGAAATTATAATCTCAAACTCATCTGACAGGTCTTTGACTTCATGCCTTATACTATACAGTGTTTCATCAATCCTTGGAAAGCTTCCTAACTGTTTTCTTTTCCTCCTTAATGTTTACAGTGACAGCTTCTGCCATCTAGTCAGGCTACAAAAGTCAGTTTGCTGAATGAGAATGAAGCTCTCCATCTATTCAGGACTGAAATGGCATGCATATGCAGGTTGGACAGCAAGAAGACATAAACCTACACAGGGTCCTTTAACAACCTTTTGTGACCTTTCTGCTAGGTAGGAAAGCTTAAGTGGTTCTTCAAATTGCATAAAGGAAGCAAATCAGGAAGTATTTAATTAATAAACTAATTTTTTGAAGCAGCAGACTAAATCTTCTGAATTGTGAATACAGTACCTGGAACCTACAGAAAAAGATAAAGGTGGAAAAGAAATCTTTCAGGATGGAAGATCTTAAAAAATTGCAATTTTTTAAAGGAAAGTATTCAGAGTTCATTATATCTGTCAGGATGAATCTCCAAATCTTCCAGAAGTTTCTCATTATGAACAAGTTTTATACATGCTCATTTTTGCTTTGAATTCTGCTAGAACAGGAAAACTGTACTGCAATGTGAGTAAAATCTCATGAGCTAAGAAACTGCACTTGAACACCGAGCTTGTAACAAATCAGTTGTTCTCAAGATTTTTCTTTCTGCAAACCAGCTCATTTATCTAATTGTCTCAGGCTACAAATGATATATGATTGTTTCCATCTGTTTATGAGGTTAAATTTCTGAACTGTAAGTGTGGAAGGAGAAATTCAGTTACATGTTACTAACAGAGTAGTCTTAATAGAGAAAAATGGTCTTGTAACTTATTTTCTTGAGTTGTAGTTACAGTAAATCACTTGCTGCATTAGTTTATAACTGTAATATAAATTAATTGCAATATAAAATTGCATTCCTCTTTCTACATTTTAATAATCTGTCATGTCCTCAGAAATGATAATGGAATTACACCTGACTGAGAATCATCCAAGCATCACAGTCTTTGACAGCTGCTAAGCTGACTGTTACGGGGGTTTCTCTTTTACTGAGGAATGTAGCTTAAAGTCCTGACATTCACAAATCATAGGATTTGTGTTACTTGGAATGCTTACCTCTCTCAAGATAAAAATACTACACGTTTGTCAGTTTTCTCTGAATTACTCAACAAAAACTAAAACCCCTACATTTATTACAACAATTTAAGGAGTTGAGTATGAAATTGGAGTCGATGACAAAGGGGAATGTAAAACATTAAATATAGGTTGCATTTAACAACAGGGCTGTTACTGAGACACTGCAATATTTCTAATGGACCTTACTTTACATCACTAATTTTCAGAAGGATCTTCTGTCTTTCCATTCATTATGCCATCCTTAAGTAGTTTTTCTAGTTGTTATTCATTAGAAATCCTGCTTCAGTAGCAGATCTGTGTTAGACTTAGCTATAATGATTTGCAGACCTTCCCTTCAATCCTTTGGGATTAGGATTTTCTTCCCCTTTCTTGAAGTTCATACAGGAAGTATACCCAAAATGAACTGTTCTTTATCACCCCTTCAGTTTGATAAAAAATGTATATGTCATCCACAAGACCAATCACTTTATAGATCACATCAATAATTATATCAATTGTATAGAAATATATATTTAGCATTTCTAGCTCATCACACTGGCTAAAGTTAATCTGATGATACAGACGATATATTCAGCATTTTTCTGTTTTCCTCTGTTTTTCCTTTCTTCTCTTCCTTTTTTCAAGTTTGGTGTTTTTGTGGTGTAATACACAACTAGCACACTGGTGAATTTGTCTTTATGGGTTTTCTCAAACCATTTGAACACAAGACTCACTATATATCAAGAATGCCCTCTCTCCAAAAGACCAAGTTTTGTGTGAAGGCTAGTAATAACTTTATGTTCCAGCTGCAATGTGGGAAAGGATTTACAGAATAGCTTTGATATTTGCAAATTATACCTAATGGACTCTGTGAGTTACCTACATATGCAGTAAATCATACTTCAGTGTTAACATTTGCACTCTGATTTGAACCTCTTCTCTCAGATTAGAGCAGCAAATTTGCACTACCCTTTTTAAGTGCTTTGCTTTTGCCTTTAGATATGTTCTATGTAATTATGCAGACAGTGCTGAATCACTACATACTATCTCAAGTGGTAAAGAAAGAAAATAAATAACATTGCTCCTTAACACACAAAGGAAACTGAGTCACTTAGAATTTACTGTAATATTTTCTTTGAAACCATGCTGATAAGTACAGAAAGAGTGAGTTCAGTGAAAACAGGGTGCCTGTCTGTCTAGCCAAGACAAACAATTCAACTATTGATCTTGGTTAGACAGACAAGAGTTCATGTCTAGTATACAAATACTGGCCTTTTCTAATGCAAAATTTTATTTATTAAAGACAACAGCAACAACAAAAAAAGCATTGTAGGATCCAATGTATATGAATGTTTGACATACCTTACCTTCTATATGTGTTTGTGTAACTAAACGTGAATAGGGGAAGCAACTTGCAATAAAAGCTTCATGCAAAAGCATGCAATACTTGCCTTTTACATATTTATCACTTTGAGCAAATAGGAGTTCTGTTTGAAAAATTTGTATGATGTCTGGAAAATTTATATGATGTTCCAGATGTCTGCCCCTCTCTAAGAAAAAGGTGGTTTTAATTTCTCCATTCTCTTGTTCATAAATTAATCTTGAAAATCTAGTATGGGTTGAAGGGCATTAAAGTAAAGGTCCTATAAAACATTGATAATTTTGTGTTATTCTTATTTAACTACTTGGATAACAAAAAAACTTACCTAGAATTCTTTTTGTTTAACTTTAAACTCTTGGTCAAGAGTATCTCATTTCTGTTACGTTTTCTTTAAACCTCAGTTTGCCATGGAAGGCAAAGCAAAAGCATCTCCTTTACTTCAAATATGTCATCAGCTGAATCTTCAGGTCTGATTCGGACCAGTTTTAAGTAAGCATAACTTCTTGGATCTTAACACAAGATACAGTCTTTTTTCCTTCCTTTCCATTTTTCCATTTTCTAGCTTCTTTTTAAAAACATATAACTTGTTATTTTTTCCCTTATTTATTATTACACTTTGATCTTCCCCCAAAATATTTTGACACCATTTCTTAAGTATCTGTTATCTTCTCCTCTCAAGTCACTTGATAAAATATCCTTTTTTTAATGTTTTCAACACATTCAATCATGGTGCATGGTCCTTTTCTAGTTATCTTGCTCCTTTGTCCTTTAGAGAAATGTAATTAGTAAATCAGGTAGTGATAAGCTATATGAAACAAAATAAGACTTCATAAGCAATGCTGAGTTGCACTGAGTGCCAGTGGTCATTTTGTTCTGAATCTGGAGTGTTTTATCAGTATAAACTTCTGTTCAAAAGACCAAATTCCGCAGTTACTCAATTAGCTCAGTGAGAAGGTTTCTTGCAATTTAAACATTTGTGTTTATATACAAACACTAATTGGAGTTGCTTTTATAAATGATGGAGTATGGGAATAAAGCAGAGTTTGTTTCTTTTTATCTTAAGTTTCTATTGTCTTCAAATCTTTGAACAGTCTCACTCTCATAATGAGAAACAAATTGGATAGGATGCTGTTATTTGCTCTGCTATATTTTATTTGTTCCTTGTACCTTGAGTTCAATCCTTTCTGAGGAACAATCATTGTTTCTCAAATATTATGTAAGCTCAAAGCCTACTGTTGCACGCACTTATCCTGGTTTTGCTGAAGTTAAACATACGGTTTTGAAAAAAGCTGTGAAAACAGTCTTATCATTGTCAGCTTTGCCATTTCTAGAAGGACTAGCAGCTGTGAAGCTCTGAACAATCATGGTAGTCAGACTGAAAAAAAAGCAGGAAATCAGAGAGGGGGAAAAATGTCTTGCTAAGCTAAATTTGGAGAAATGTACTCTATTTTAAAATACCATGCAAGAAGCAAATATTGCCAATGAAAATATCAAGAATGGAAAGAGGAAGAAAGCATCAGTAAGGGATGAATAGAATGTTTATTCTGCAAAAGGGGAAGTGGAAACCCTTCAAGATGAAAGCTGTATGTGATCTTATTTTTTACTCAAATCAGCACTGCATTTTTGGGGGAAAAAAATATAATGTTAATTATAATTAATTCAATAAATTGCGTCTTTAAAGACAGATTAGCAGATCACTTCAACGTCTGTCTAACCACGATCAATAAGGGCTAAGCTTCATCCTCTCCCCAAGAAAACCAACAAAACTTCCCTTAAGACAGATTGTTTCAGAAAATCCTCCTCTGAGGTTGTTTCTTTTTTCCCAGTTTCTAATACATCTACATTAGCAAGTTAGCACAAATCAAGTGCATATTTTTAGATTAATGTCCCAGTCATCCCTATTTACTGTTTTGCATTGCATTACAGAGCAGACTCAAGGACCATCCCTCCTTGGGGATGAAGGCAAACTGCATCACATGGAACACACCTAATATGTCCAGCCTGGGCACCCAACTAACACTAGTTCAAAGGAACCAAACCTCTGAAATATATATAATGTAGATCTCACTTCCTCAGCTATTTTCCACTATAGGTTTCCATTTTATGATTGACACTACTTACCAACTTAGACAAAAGCACCATGGTCCAAGACCAGACTAAGTAGACCACAAGATCTTGTAGGTATTGGTCCAGATGTTTTAAAAATAAAGCTATGTGGAATGAAAGAACTTAAAATTTCCATTTTAGAAAATTATGGATGAAATCCTATCTTTCAGTTGTCTTACCTGGTTGTGTTGTATTGTTTTTTTTCTAAAAATCTTGATATATTTTGGTTGTTTAGTGTTCTTTGTTTTTCAAAGATGAATTTTTTAGGTGTGGCTCTTCCATTAAACTCCCTACTTTTTAAGATTGCTTTCCCAAAAAACTGACACATATGCAACTGACCATATCTGCCTTGTCTTTAACTTTTGAACCTACTGGCTAGTTGCTGTCAATTTAGGAATACTAGGAATGAAGTAGAGGAAGGAGAATGAAGAGAGTTGAAGGAGAGTGAAAGATACTGAAAGTGAGTCTTGTATGAGAGCTCAAATCCTTTTTGGCATTGAGAATCTAAGTGTAAGAAACAATACCATAAGAAACCAGACTGGATTATCCCTGCTGTTCATGGAGTGACTTGCCACTTTTGTGAAATAGTGAACTAGCTAAACACTGTGCATAAATAATAAATTTAACTCTTAATTATCAACATCTTTTTCTTCAGCAGTTACATATCAGATATTTCATTTTGTCTCATGGAGACTACTTGCATTTTATTTACCTTGGGGGTTTCGGGGGAGAGTAATGGGGAAACCACCAAATCCTCCAGTTTTAATCTAAATATTAAGGGAGTTTGTATTTTGTTGAGGTTTGGGGTTGGTGTTTTTGGTAGGTGTTTTTTTTTGTTGTTTTCTAGGAAAAAAGCTTTTCTAAGAAATACATAGCTCAGCATAAGCTGAGATATATGGAGTGTGGTTGCACTGGTATGTAATGTATGGCTGTGATCTCCCAATCCACTTAGTGTTCATGCTGCAGATATGCTTTTGATCATATTTATTAAAAAGTGAGCATATACCCTGATCCACTAACAAAATCTACATTAAGTGATTGCACTGTCCCTGTAGAGTCCTACCCATTTCTGGATATAAGCCACATTTGAAAAATCTGCTGCAGCTATTGATGGCCTCCTTGTTTTCATCACAGCATGCTACTAATTATCATTTGGCAACAAGGACTAGACTAGAAATAAGTTCATATTTGCATCATTGCTTTCTGTGCTTTTGGCTTAATACATGCACACTGTGTCTTGAAATTGCTCTTAGCTGTCTTTGTAACAGTCTTTTCTATGCTGTTAGGGAACTAGTGAGGTTTAGAGAACAGTTTTTGATGTCTTTTTCTGAGGTTTCAGTATTATCAGACAATTGAGATGAAGGGAAGGTATTTCTGTAGTTAGCTGCGATTTTAATAGTTGCTGAAATTAGGGAAAGAAGGGGCGGGGTTGGGAGGGAGGAGGGGTGGAGCAGAAGCCAGATATTTTTCTCCCAGCATCATCTAGCTCTGTGTTCTGTGAATCAGATGCTGCCCTTCACACAGGAGAAGTGACTGGAGAGTAGTCTTCTCCTGGAAAGTATCATGAATTCTTTGGAGGGGATGAAAAATTTTATTCCCTCTACAGAAAGATGCAAGGTGGGTTACCTTTACTGTGCATCTGTAGTAAGTTAAGCCATGTCATTTGGAACACAGCAACAGGCAGACTTCTCTGCAGCGGCCTAGATGCCAAATGCATTCCTACCACTGAAACCTCATGCACATCTCGGTACACAGCATGCTCAGTTGCCTGGTAAAAGAAAGCATCTCATCTTTCCTTTTGATTTGCAGCAGACCCAGTCTTTACTGTGCTCTAGTTTTCAGAAACTTTAGACAAAAAGTTTGTTCATAACAAAGTCTCCTAACTTTTTAATTAGTTAGTAAGTGGACAAAATAGATACTTGACTAAAATGTTAATAAATATTGTAAATTTCAGCCTTCTCTTAGGGGACATACAAATGGGCAAAGAGTTGTCAGTAATGTTGAATTTTCTTGAATTGGTAATAAGATATTCTGTACACGGAGGAGGCAATCACAAGAAAACATGGCACAAGAACACTGGTAATGTATAGCAAGACTAGATCAGACCAAAAGTACATCTAGCTCAATATTGCCTCTCATAGTTGCCAGGAGCAGATTCCTATAGTGACAAGTCATGGAAGAATATAAGAGCCAGACCACCTCACAGGGAGGATGTCTCTAGACTGTGGTGATATATATGGCCAAATTTCATCCACATTCCACTTACCCCATCATTTTCTGTCTCAAGGCAGATTCTGGTCCATGACTTACTGTCTATATGCCCTTGGACTTAAAAGGTTATTTTTTTTTTTTTTTATTTCATAATTGTTAATTTAGTAATTATTTAGTAGAGATTAAGGTTTTTTAACTGAGATAACTAATAAACTTATGTCTAAGTGCATTATGCTGTGAACTGATTTGCATGTTGGCTGTGCATCTACTTTAGTTGCTGTCACATTACATTTTTTTACTTTTCTAAGAAACTTCCACTTTAGCTAAAATATCTAAAAAGCATCTTATGTAAACACTTCCTCCTATAGGACTATCAACCATCACATTCTATTTTTTTAGTCTTTAGAAGATTTTTGAGATTGGGTCAGTGCGGGACCTTTTCATTCTTACCTGTTTCAGAACCTATATGTCTACTAAGAAAATCACTAGAAACAGACCTCAGTGCCTTCTGTTGTGTAAAATCCTGATAACATTTATAGTCATTCACAGACTCCAGTTTTCTTTTATTGGATTCATATTCAGTAACATTGGTGTAGCAAAGATTTTCATTCTGTGGGGTTTTGTTGAGAAGCCTCTCCCTTTGATTAACAAATAATATATTTCATAAAACCAAGAAAGTTAAACTTTTGCTCTACTAATCTGTTAAGGAATTGTGGCATATTAGTTTTTTCAATGCTTTTTTTGCTGGCATAAAGGATTGAACTGTCCACAGGATACTAGACAAATAAATACTGATATCACCTTGTAGCTTACAGAAATGAGAATGACCATGTCTTTCTCAAAAAGGAAAAACCTATTTGCATTTGTACAGAGACAGGTTTATAAATTTTAATCTTAGTACTGTATGTATACAATTGTTCTGAAGATTCTTCTGCTTTGTACTTTTCTCTTCAATGAAAAGAAAAATGCTAGCTTAGACTTTTACTTGATCTAACTGGGATTTATAAGTTGCCACTCAAAAGCAGTGTTCAGTACCTGCTTTTTTATGCAAATACATCTATCTAGCTGCTATGAAAAACTGATTATCCTGTAACAAATATAATTTGTAGTTACTCATGTATCAGTATTACTTGTACTCTGAACTTATGAGCCTATTCTCATTTCCTACCTAAATAGAATGTTTCTGGTGCTTAATTTTTGTTGTTAAAGTATCCTTTTTTGCCTGTTTTATTGAAAGATTCCTGCTATGTAGAAATACACATTATAGAATGACTGTTCTCACAGCAATTTTTATCTTTGAGATAGTAACTTCTACATTTGATTCCATGAGAAAAGTACTGAAATTTATAAATGTATTTGGTCAAAATTAAGTGTATTTCTGGAGTGTAAGTTTATCCTTTTTGAAGCCTGGATCTCTCACTGGATGTACCTAGGCAGTTTTCTCTCTTAGTTTTGAGCTGAATGATTCTTGTGTTTTGTATAGATTGATTGTTCAGTCATCATATATGATGATTTATGTTGTCATGTAAATGACCACTTATCAGATAACGAATTTTTCTAATAATTATGTAAACTACTTTAAGGCAGCACAGTGCAGCTAAGGTTAATGATGATAAGTAAAATGTCACCAGGAAGGAATTTGTCTGAAGTAATTCAATAACACCCTATTGTTTGGGAAGTTTGATTTTGAGTAATTGGTGGTTCCTGCAAGAAAACAGTGACAATTTTATTTATTCCTCCCAGGTATTTTCTCAGGAAACAAACAAAAAGCCTTGCTTGGTTTATTTTAAGAACAAACATAATACCACTAGAAGTATTTTCTTGTTGACTTTGAAGACAAAATAAATTACTAATAGAATGAAATGTGATACTGAAAGAGCAAAGTTTTAGGGTATTTTGCAAAAGAGAAAATATAGGCAGAGTATGCACAAGCTGTATAGATTCTGTAGAAATGTCAGTGTGTACATATCCAGAGGCAAAACAAACAGGGCCTTGTCATTTTATTCTTATAGGATGAAAACTGACAACAGCACCATGTGTTCAGCTAGGTGTGCATCTTAAAATCATGAGGTTCAGTGAACTAGGAACTAACCTAGAAAGTAATTGACCTTTACTGAAGCCCACAGTTAAATTAGTATAAGCTGGGTTTGTTTTTTTCATGGGATATTTGGCACAACTTTAGTGAGTGAGAGACATTCAATTAAAATATGTTTCCCTAAATATATATGGGTTTGTATAATACTGTACATAATAGCAGTACTGAATTAATCAATATTTTAAGATTTTGTGTTTTGTGAGATGTCCACTGTCCATCCTCAACCTAACCTAACCTAACTGAGCACCCCTGACATCCCTTGAATTAAGGTATAGACAGAAACAATCTTAAGCTTAATTTGCATGGTTTTCCTCAGTTCTCTGTCTTCCAGCCTGTCAAGTGGTTTGGAGCAGCTGCAGCATATGAAGTCAGTAGATGATTGCAGATGAATCATTATAAGCAGGAGACCTGGCATTCCTAATTTAAACCAACTTTTTTAATAGATAAGTGTTCAGTAACTGAATAATCTAGAAGTGACCTTTATAATACACTAAAATCATAAACTTGCTTCTTAATGTTTGATATTTCATTCAGAGTCACATGTGAAGATGGAAACAACTAGAAAAAATTTCAGAAGCTATTTATTGACAATGATTATTGTAAGGGATACAGTTGTTCCAAGATGGTGGTCTGTAAATTCCTAATTCTTTCTGGAAATAGCAATGTGGTTCTGATAGCCTTATAATGCATGTAGAAAACTTAACATAAGTTGTAATTAACATCACAAGACAGTACAATAAACAGTGAAAGCCATAAGAATTTTATGCTTTATATTAAGTAAGAAAAAACAGCTACAATTGAATACACAGTGTTTTTACTTTCGTGTTCATAACCCATTCTTTTGGAAATAGTTTACAGGTTGATGAAGAGTTCCTTTTTCTTTCATTCCCTTTAGACATAGCCATGATAATAATTTTACTGATGTAGTTTTTTGTCTCCTGGAGCCGAATAGAACATTGAAATATACCTGTCTGAACTAGATTTGACCTAATGGTTCAGAAGACTTTTCACTGAGAATTTCCTGTACTTGTTAAATTCTCATAATACTCAGATAATTTTTTTTTTAGATTAAGTCATAGAAAAAAGTCTACTGGCATAGTTTGTTACTGCAACAACTCTCAGAAGTTGGACAGTGGACTCTATTTCTCTGTTCACCCACTATAACCTTATATGTTATTACAATGAGAGAGAATCATAAGCTCCTGGATGTTATTGAATGCTCTTATACATGTCCAGCCAGAGAAAAAGGGTTTAGGAAGTGGATTAACAGCTTTTATGTTCTTAGATTACATTTTAAATACATGGATAAAGATAAAATTATTAACAATACAAATATAGAGACACAATAACAACAAATCAGTAGAGAATGAGAGTTGTATCAGAGGAGGATTAGATTTGATATTAGGAATTTTTTTTTTTCACTGAAATGGTTATGAGGCATTGGAACAGGCTACCTGGGGAAGTGGTTAAGTCACCATCCCTGGAGGTGTTTAAAAGATAGGCAGACGTGACACTTAAGGACCTAGCTCAGTGGTGGACTTGGCAGTGTTAGGTTTACCTTTGGACTCGGCGATCTTAGATGTCTTTTCCAACCTAAATAATTATGTGATTCTAGGTCTGAAAGGTCTCATGCTGGTTATGCTGAAGAGGCACAGCCATTGAGGGACTATGTTGTTCCACAGGTCTGAAAGCAATTGGGAAGGATGAATCCAAATAGCTTGCAAAAGTCTGGAACAAAGACCACATCCTCAACTGCTGAGAAATTAACTTATTTCCTCTGAATTTAGTGCAGCTATTTCAATCCTATCACAAAAACAACAACAGCAGCAAAACGTGAGTTTTCAAGTGTACTTTCAATGTCCTTCCAAGGACATTCATAAAAGTGAGATTTAAGGAAAGAATTCTTTCTTCACTGAGAGGTGAAGACTGAAAAACCTGACTGCATATTGTCTATTGATACTTAACATTTAATGGCACGGTCCTTAATATTTACCATATGTAAGCATATATCCTGCCTTAACAGTGCCTGTCAGCTCCATGGAAATAAAATATACCACCCACACCCATGCAACCATTTTTAACTCATCTTGTAACCACAATACCTTTGTACTGTACTCAAAAAATGAAGGCAGCTACTTCCTTCTTTATGTTTTACTTTTGCTTGAAAATTCTGGTCTTTAAAACAAAAATTGTCTTTACAGGGGCTTGATTTACAAATTAGTAATTGCATCCCCAGAATAGAAGATACAGAATCTTCACAACAGGAAATGTAAGATACTGTTCAGCAATACACAGCTTTCTGAGTTTCTTGCCAAGTTATGACAGATAATGTTGATAGATTACAAAAAGGTAGAAGCAAGGCCAAAATCTGGATAGCACATTCCAGTGAGATTGGAACCTCTTATTCTTGGATTAGCTCTTGCAACTCTGGTTTACCTTCAGTTTAAATAATTGTGTAACAGTATCAGCCAAGTAACTTCCCAATATTTTGCTGAATTTTAGTGTTCTTTCTCTAGAGACCTGAGCTGTGTATTGTGATGGTTTTTATTTAGGTTGGAACTCCAGTAATTTTATTCTTTTAGGTTTTATCATCGGTTTACCAACACTAGAAAAGCTGTGCTCATCTACCAGCATGTCCAGGTAGGCTTGAGAGCTAATTTGAGGAAAGTTTCATTGCATTTAGAGCATTTAATTGAATCTACCTTTGGTGTTTATAAAATGTTTTGCCCTACTAAAATAGAGTAACCTGGAAAGATTTCCTATGAAAGTTAATGAAGCAAAGTTTTAAAAATACTAACACAGAAATTCCTACCAATATTTGAAGCTTATAAGGGAGCGAGATTTGTTTGGAGTAACAGCTAACTATCCATGTCAGGGAAAATGTAAGCAACTCTGAAAAACAGACTATAAATAGCCTAATGTATTATAAACAAAATCCTTCTTTTGATCATTCAAACCTAAATTTGAATGATTAAAAAGTCCTAAACAGGAAGTGTAACAAACAGAACTAAAAATAGGCAATCTGCATAAGCATTATCATCCACCTATTCTGGAAGTAATTTCGTTCTTTTAATCAATGTCAATCCTCATTTGACATATTTTGGTGCATGTGCCTACCCTAGGTTTGGATTTCAGAGTTTATTTTCTGTGGAAAAAATAGGAAATTCCAATAAAAAATAAAATGGCCTTAACTTTCTTTTCTCCATTTGATGGCTTAATGTTAACATGTCATGGAGAACACAAAGGTGTATAAGCATGTGTAAGACTTAAGGATTTAAACAATCACCTGAAAGTGTCTAGTTTATTGAGAAGTTTAGGTTATTTGACAATTAGAATTCAATATTCCAAATTGCTGAAATTGTTGTTTAAGACAAATGAGAGTGCTGATCTTTTCTATTTTATTCTTTTAATGTACATTACTTTCTCAGCAGGGCTGCTTTTTAAGTATGATGAGAGTGGGTCAGTCTACAAACTTGGCTGCTTCTGTTTCACTGAAGAAGTTTGAATTTTGGATGTAATAAAGCATGGCTATGTTGTATGTTAAAAGTTTTCTACAGAGCAGCTGCATGATTCAAATAAATTCTCATTGATTTATACAGAGAATTGACTGAGTAAGAACTGAATTATAGAAGAGTCCTAGCGCCATGTGTAGTTCTAGGACTAGAAAGGGATANAATTATTTTAAAAATAAAATATAAAGTATTCTTCATCTATCATTATCCAATCAGAAATTAGAGTTTTTTGAATACCTGATTCATATGACGTGGCTTTGAGCCATATGTTTTCTGACCTATAGAGGTACCAAGAAAAAGACAATCTCTGTTTGATTTAAGCTCAGAAATAGCAAGGAGCTAAATTTAAACATTTTAGAATAGTCAATCTGACT